>SNQJ01S0011013.1:139590-166718 GCA_010110895.2 Picea sitchensis
GCTTACCTCTCTGCATTATTGTGATTGTCATTGAGTGCTCTGTAAAGAGTTTAAAATAAGCATAATTGTTTAAGAACGGTAACAACAGATTCACCCCCCCCCCCTCTCAGTTTTCCAACAAAGGGAAGGCTAAAGGGAAGGAGATCAAGGGATTCCCCATATGCATCTCAACACTAGAGAAACCATGAAGAGGAGGACATGATAACTTGTTCCTACAACCATAAAAAAGATATGAGATCAATTATGCGATTAAAAGGACACTTTCCAATGCATTGGAAATACTATGTTTCCTTGCCTTTAAGAAAACTCATGAATAAGTAATGAAAATGAAGAGAATAAAGAGGAGAGGTTTCTCGAAGGAAATCATCTATGATCTGAATTAAATAGCTAATATGATGGATGCATGTACATGATCTTCAACACATAGAGAGGATTAGTGATCTTATGATTTAAGTTAAGAGTTGTTCAATATGAGAGTATAAGGAAGAAGATGTTAGGCACCACATGCTAGCAATAGTATGCAAACTTTGAATAATTAATTCAGAAAAAATGATTAATAACCAACACCAAACTCATTCAAGACATGCACTAGATCATCGAACCCTACAACCACATAATATCATCAATCACTTTGGAATTTGTAATATAAATGAATATAATGTGTTAATCCCAACACACAAATGTCGACGAAACATCATAGGTGAAATAAAAATCATGAATACATTTGAAATCATATGATCAATATGGATAATGAACCACTATAAAAGATAATCATTAATCAATATCAAACCCCCAAACTCCCTCGAGGTAGGCAAAGAAATAGCATTAGACTCAAGTGGTAGAGAATTAGGTAATAGGATTGAAATTTTAGTAGGGGGACACTTTCCTTTCGCTTGTAAAAGAAAAAGTAAAGGTGGTTTGTTGCGACCACAACACAAGGCTTGAGGTCCCTTAGTTTAATAGGGCCTCCTCTCATTCTTCTAGTGGTATCATGGCTAATACTTCAAGGCTTCAACCGCACAATCATTTGTTGGAAATCTTAATAATAATATATTTACATTTTTCGCATGTCATGTCATGGAAATCATAGATCGTGATTAATTACACATAATCATAGGTTTAGAGAGGAGGATGTTACAGAAACCCTCCAGAAATAATCGACTAGACACTTTTTAGATCCCTGACAAAGAACCAATCAGGCCAAAACTCCACAATCTTACATGTTTGTGTCAGTTGAGAAATTGATAGTAAATTTACACATAAATTCGAACATGATAGACATCAATAATCTTTCCATGTCAACGGAAAACATCACCATAACCAGCAATGTTGAGAGAAAAACCATCAGCAACACAGATCTTTCACTCCACATATTTATCCAAGGATGTGAACAAGAAAACATCCTTATCCATATGATGACTGCATCTAAAATCAATGACTCATTCATTCTATGCAGTATGAGAAAGAAACGATTGAGAGGTTCCAACTTGGAAGGTGAAAGTATTAGAAACTTGATTAACAATTGACACCTCTCCTTCAGGTCACTTGACCTTCTCCTCTCAGTCATCTCCCTTATTGTACTAGAATTTCTACACATGTCCAGGATTTCCACAGTACTAACGTGTCATATTCTTTCAATTCTTCCAGGGTTCATTAGTTCTCCCCTTAGTTTTCAAGTTGAGGTATTTCGATCTGTGTATATGGGTATCAAACCATATTCTTTCCTTATGATTCACCTTTCCCTTTCCCTTGAGAAAGTGAGCTTGATGTTTGCTACCAAGATTCCCTTCATCAAGCAATCTATTATGATCATTCTTCAGTAAGCCACATAAATAATCAAAGGTATAATCATTACCATCTTCTTTGTTTTCCTTCCAGTTGGTTTGAAACGTCAAAATGAACATGTTGAATGGTGTTCTCAGATTCATCAAGACCAACTCAATGATTTTTCCATATATTTTTTTTATAATTCATTCCACATTCCCCCAATTTCAACTACATCTCTTTAACACACGCCAATTGTCTTCAATTCTATTGAAGGAAAGAGGATCAAGAGAGATCAACTCTTTCTCTAACTATGTGACTTAGATTTCATCAACTATGTCGAACAAATACTTCAATGTCTTCTAAAATTGATGAGGATGGTCAATTTCATTGGTATGGAACTGAATCTCCCATGATATATAGGTCACAATGACCCCCACATCCTCATCCTTCTTTCCTCCAACAACAAACTTCATCTGGTCATTCGTCGGATCTGGAATCGCAGTCTTGGTATATTGGAAAAGTACCTTACTCTTTATTAATGTCTCCATATATGGTGCCAAGATAGCATAGTTCAATCCATTTAGAACAACAAGATCAATCTTAGAAGCCATCTTCGATATCAAAACAAATCCGATCTGATCCACAAGTTACAATCAACAAATCACTGTCCTAGATTCAATCACAAATAGATATGATTCAGCAAGATTTGTAGGCAACAAGCGAGGTCTAAACTAGTCACTCTGGTACAATGTTGGGGATTGGGTGTAACCCTATGTGAAACAAATAACAAAATTTGTAGAATAATTGAAGAAAAATAACTTCATATAATATCGGTGATGTCGAAAGACACCGTTACAACACTTAAGCACGGTGCATTGTGATCAGAATGTTAAAATGCATATTGAAAATATTGACTTGCACAAATGTGTACATCATTGTATTGATAGAATGACCCATGAGGTCCTTTATTTATAGTATCAATATATAACCCACTTCCTAGAAAGATGGAAGATCTTCTCCACATATAATTGTCGATTGTTGGATCGAATCTCGGGACATACACACTAACTAGTCGACTAGTCAAGTTAGCTTGACCCAACCATCCATGCATCCAAATCATAGTTGATTTCCTAACTGATCAATCCATAGACCGACTATATTCAACTTCTAGTCAATTATTCAACCGACAATCTAGTCAACTACTCAACCGATTGATGTCGACTTTCAATCAATCGCCCGACCGACTGTTTCCAACTGTTGGTCAACCGCCCGACTGACTGAACCCAAGAAAAGTGTGATGAACCATTAGAACCTGAGGTTCCAACATTACCCATATTTTGTGCTAGAAACAACCCCTCCCCATAATTTCTTCACTTTCCTTTCAATGTCATTTATCGAAGTGAAGAAATCATGGGACCCCCCTACCTTTGTTTCTCTCAACTTTTAAGACCCCTTTTTTCTATCAAATATTGGTCCTTTACACTTGTATATTTCCTTCAATCTACCAGCTCAAAAATTTCCTTATCACCAGACCAAACCTGATTTGAATCAAATATTTTCATTAGGTGTCGATACAAATAATTTTGGAGGTAAAATTACTTTTTCCTGCCGATACATCGGTGGTCCAAGATCTTTCTTCTTCACCAATACATCGCTAGTCCAAGATTTTCTTCATTGACTGATACACTGGTGAAATATTTCTTTTCCTCATCTGTACACTAGTGAAATATCCACCTTCCTCGCCAATACATCAATGTTGCAACACTTTCTTCCTTCATCGATACACCAGTGAAAGATTTACTTTCCTCATCGATATGTTGAAAGTACAACATTTTCTTCCTTCTGATACACCGGAATAATATTTCCTTTCCTCATTGATACATCGATGAAATATCAACTTTCCTCACCAATATATCATCATTCCAACATTTTCTTCCTTCCCTGATACACCAGAAAAATATTTATTTTCCTCATTTATACACCAATGAAAGATCCACTTTCCTCGTCGATACGTCAATGGTCCAATGTTTTCTTCCTTTGTCGATACACTAGTGGAATATTTCCTTTCTTCATTGATACACCAGTGAAGTATCTTCTTTCCTCATCGATACACCGATGAAATATATTATTTCCTAGTTGATACATTGGCAGTCCAAGATCTTTCTTCAACAACGATACATCAACTAAAGATTCCCTTTCCTCATCGATACATCAAAAAAGAAAGATATTCTTCCTTCGTTGATATGTTCGTGATGGAAATACATCTAAGTGTTAATACAATGGACCCAATGTTTTTGAACCCACATGTGTGAGATGAAATGGCACAATTTAAAGCACCATTACAACTATATTTTCATTTTATGTTCTTGGACAATCATTTAAACTTTCCAAAACCTCATTCTATACATCATTTTACACCATTGCAACGTTGAAGACTCGTGTTCACCCAAGATTTGTTGAGAGCACAGGGAATACATTATTGAACCCAGAATGTCACTCGAGATACCTATCTGCAAACCAATAGGTACGTTACATTAGGGCCCTCATTTGTGTTTTCATGTATCCTATATTTGAATAAATAAATTGTTTAAAGTAAAATAACATCTGCGGGGGTAAAACAAGGTAGAACCACAGGAAACCATGTTCCATAATCATGATCCCTCCTCCCATTAGAGTTGTGTGTGGACAGCCCAAAACCCCATTCCCTTCCCCTTTTTCTTCCTTTAATTCAAACTATCCAAGGGAGGGTTTTCTTTGTTTTACACATATGCATCTAATGAAACCCATAATTTCCCCCCACCTTTTTTTAAATTTTTCCCCACAAGGATGGGGTTTTTCACTCTTAATCATTGGGGCCTTCAATAAAAAATGATGAGAGGATAATTTATTTCTCCCCATGTGAGTGTTCCCTTCCTCTATTCACAGAGAGGGGCATCTGCCACTCCAAAGCCTCAGTACCCTCCCTTGTAGAACACAACTATAGCACATCTCTCGGATAGTAGGTTTTGGGACCAATTCTTAGATTCGAAGATAATAAATAGTGCTTGTTAAGAACCAAATATCAATATAGCATAGAAAAACCTATGAATAAGTACTCAACGCCTTGAAAAAGAGATAATTTCAGGTAATAAGCCTCTTCGAGGGGGAAACCTCCTTATACCACACATAAATGTCCAAATACCAGATGATTCCAAATGAAAATGTCTCCTTGGTATATATAGGAGACTAGGAGGTATAATTACAACTAATGGACTAAAGCCGACATAAATAAAATAACATTACTAATGTAATGTGCCCCAATTAAGGGGTAATGAGCCATTATTTATGTAATGTGCCCCACTTAAGGGGTAATGAACCAATATTTGGGCTTAACATGCACCTCCCCTAGAGACAAGTAAGGTCCAACGCTTTGAGTAACTTTGATGTTTCCTCAGATAAAGACTCCATCTTCCCAAGTGGGAATTCAAACTGTAAGAAGCTCTCCATTTAACGAGATACTTTGAAATGATCTATTCCTCACCACAATTCTTGTGTCACAGATGGCTTCAGTCTAATATGATTTTTCCTTCTCATCAAGTTTGGCACAATTTGAACTGTGATCTTGTCACCCATAACCTTCTTCAAGCATGAAACATGGAAAACCGGGTGTACTGGTGAAGATTTAGGAACTCCAATCTATATGCCATAGTACCAATCTTTTGCAACACCTTATAAGGGCCATGGTACCTTTTGGTGATAATTTATTATCCTTCTTGGTTTGTTTGAGGGACATCTGTTGTATGCTGGTTGTAGTCTTAAAACACCCAATCCCCACTTCAAAAACTTCTTTCACTACAATTTCATCCTTGTTGTTCACGCATTTGTGCCATGGTCATGTTGTCCTTAAGATTTGGAGAACTGGTTGTTGATGCTCGATGTGATCTTCCACTATTGAACCTTAGATTTTATTTTAGAGAAGGATGGAAGGATGGTGGTATCCATAGAGGCCATAAATGATGTCATTTTGTTAGTGATGAAAGGAAGTGTTATACCACCATTCTACCAAGGGTAACCATTTGAACCATTTTGTTTGTTTATTCGAGACAAAGAAATGAAGGTAGCCTCTAGAAATGTGTATCCATCTGGTTTGTCCATCAAATTGAGGACGATAGGATGAGCTATGAGCCAATTGAGTACCCAAACAAGAAAACAATTATGTTCAAATGTCTAGTGAAGATGGGATATTTGTCAATTACAATAATCTTTGGGATCCCATGTATCTTTTGAAATGTCTCCAAGGAATGCAAAGTGGAAATCTGTAATCGCTTTGAAGGGATGAGAGAGAGTACAAAGGCATTTGGTGAGTCTATCAACAATCACCATGATGAAACTCTTTCTCCTTTATACTTTGGTAAACATATTATGAAATCCATGGAAACCCTCCGCCTTCCACTCTTGGATTATTAATGGTTGTAAAAGACCCTGGGGTCTTAATTGTTTCCACCTTATTCTTTGTTGGCAAACCAACATCTCACACAAACATTTGAACATTAGTTTTAAGGCCATCCCAAAAAAAAAAATTCTTCTTGACCCTATGGTAGGTTTTCAAAATCCTGGGCGCCCCTACTAGAGAGGTGTGCAACTCCAATAATACCTTTGTTTGAGTTGGGAGTTCTACATAAATATAAAGTGATCTTTGTACCATAGTGAATCATTTTCCATGTAAATGTATCTAATGCACTGGAATCCTATTGCAACCTTTGGAATGAGAGTCCACACTTTTTCATCATTCTTCCATTCATCCCTTTGCTTCTATTATCCAATCGGGTTGATGATTGAGATAGCATGTAGAAAGGTCTCAACATATTCATCCTTTCTGAGAGTGCATCTCGCCACAACATTTTTCTTCCCTTTTCTATAAACGATTTCAAAATCATAACCCAATATCTTGTCACCCATTTTTGTTGTTCTTTGAAGATAATCTTTGTTCCAAGAAGTATTTAAGACTATCATGATAAGTTTTGACCTTGAAGTTCCTACCTATTAGGTAAGGATGTCATTTCTTCAATGCATGTATTATTTCCATCATTTCCTCTATAAATGGGTTTTGTGTAAGTCCTTTCCCTTGAATGGTCGACTCAAAAAGCCATGGGCCTTCCTTCTTGCATTAGGACAATACCAATTCCATTTCTCAAGGTATCACATTCCACAAAAGGTTATGGAAGTCTCCGAGTGGTCACATTGTGAGCTTTTCACATCACCTTGTTGTTCAAAATCTTAGTTTCCTCCTCGAGTCCATGAAAATGAATCCTTCTTAGTTAGTGTCATAAAGGACTATATTCTTCCATAGTGTCAAACAAACTTATGGGTAAAACCTGTCAAACCCAAAAAAATCCCTAAGATTCTTCAATGTTTTGGGAATCGCCACCATCATGGCCTTAATCTTGTTAGGGTCTACCTTGAAACCTTCATGAGATACAATATGACCCAAATACTACCAAAACATTCAACCGGTAAAGAAACATTTGATGGTTTGGCATATAGTTGTTGTCTTTTTAGTAGTTGAAGCACCTTGTCAACATGTCGCCATGATCCTCCCAAGACTTGTATAGATTAGTATATCATCAAAAATACTAACACAAATTTTAGTTGAAGCATTGTGTACTGGAATTCATCAACCTTGGAATGTGGAAGGTGCATTTAGTACAGGCATGACCAAAATTCATAATGGCCTTCAAGTGAGTTTGGAATGTTTTTGGGGATATCTTCTTCCTTCATTTGAATATGATGATACCCACTCGAATCTAAGATCCAACTTTGTGAAATAGATTTCTAAATGTAGTTCATCTAACAATTCATCCAATGACGGAATAACTTTCATTAGTGATCTTGTTGAGCTTCTATAACTGGACACATACACCATGAGTCATATTTCTTGAATACCATTAACACCGTGGTAGAGTAAGAACATTGGCTAGGTCTAATAATGCCTCTAACATTTCTTCAACCATGCATTCAATTTCAATCTTTTGGGTATATAAGACCAGATGGGCTCCCATGTTAGGAGGAACACCCTGTGAATTAGGTGAATATCATGATCATGATTTTGAGTGGGTGAAGACCCTTTGGGAATATCTTCAACACTTTGGAATGATTATCAATGATCCCTTGAGATCTAGGGGAATAGATGGCTTAGATGTTTGAACATCTAGTGAGCATAGTTGTGAAATTACACCTTGATGCCCTCTTTTTCAATAATTTTATCATGCCATTGAAGCTTACCACCCAATGGAAGTTTCATATACCTCTTAACTCAATTTCTTTCCCTTCCAATGAAAAGTTTCATGAAAATTCTTTGAAAATTAAAAGCCAAAGTTCCTAATGATTGTAACCATTGATTCCTAGTACGACATCAACACCACCCATGGGTATAGAAACTATTGGACTATTCATTACATATTCCCCATAGTAATATTGATCTTTATTACACTTCCAGCAATTGATAGTTCCCTCCACTGCAATCATTACTTGGAAACCTCGGTGTTTGGATATACAAAGCAATTGGAGAGGATTTGACTAATTTATAGTGAATGAAATTATGAGTACCACTAGAATCAATTAGGACTATTGCCTTTTTCTTTTGATATATCCCTTCGGATCTTGAGGGTTTGAGTGCTAATTCTAGCCAATGCATTACATGATATCATGGAGTCAACTCTTCGTAAGAAATCGGTGATCTACATTTTCAACTTGAGATGGTTCTTGTTCTTCTTCCTCTCACAATCTATGTAGGAATAATTTCTCTCACCACACGTATATTCTTACTCCACTTGCTCACAATTAAAGCATAAAACTTTTCTTTTATTTCCAATTAGTTGAGGGGTCAACCCTGTAGGTTGAGGTGTTTTATAAGAAGGAACATTATTCTCTCACAATAGATGTTAGAGTGGTCCCTTTTAGAATATAGCCATATTTTTACTTTCACTATTTCTTGCCACCCTAAATGGTTCTCCAATGATTTAGTTCCCAAAGGTTAACCTCATGTTGAATGTTAACCCTTAAAGTTCCTATACCATCAATCAAGTGCTCATATGGAATAATTCATACCTTTTTATATTCAATCTTTGAAGTTCTTTACCGTGCTCAGAACTCTAACCTTTTTCTTGAGATTTTACCCACTACAAAGAAGGTATTGCTCCTTGTATCCCCATAGTGCTATCATTTCTTCCATGAAAATTGTCCAAGGACGAAAGTGATTTCAATTTCTGAGAACAAAGCCATCGATACCACACAAATTGATTGGGTTCTAAATATAAATAAGCAATTTGTACCTTTTTTTTATGTGGCACATTATGTAGATCAAATAATTGCTCCATCTGAAGTATCCATGCGATTGGGTCCTTGCCATCAAACTTCCTCATATCAATCTTAGGAATGTGGTTAGTCTTCAACCCAAAGTTAGAGTTTCTCCATTCTTGATTCATCTTCCTTGTGTCCTCATCATGAATTTCATGGGATACATTTTCACTTTCAAGTGTCATCTCTATTAGGAATTTTTTCAATCCTTCCATGATCTCCCCTTTTAAACCATCCATCTTAGTATTTATTGCCTCCGACTTAGCTTCTATTGAATCCAACATCTCTTGTAGTTCATCTTTTGTTATTGTATTCTTTTGTAAATCATTTACGTCCCTACACGTTTCTTCACCTTCATCAAGAGTCCAAGTAAGATTGTTTGGAGGCTTATTTGGTGTAGAAGTTCCCTTTTTTGTGGCATGTTGGCCAAGTATCACTTTAAACCTTGATTTTGAGGTGGTTCTGGTAGACAATCTTTATTTTATTGTATCTACAAATTTTCGGCCCTTCTGGGTATGGAATTTTATTTTTTGTAGTTTTGTGATATTTCTTCTCTGTAATGCCACAGGTCTAATAAAAATTGGATGTGCCAAGTAGAATTTATGGTAAATTCCCCACAACTTGTTGATTTTTGGCCTTTACAGGAGATATCACTTGTATAGCATGCCCCGTACAAAACAATTGGTATAAAATTATGAAAATTGTACCAGAAATACTACACACTGTCCACTATCCAATGCAACTAGTCTCACTCAAATTGGATACTCGAGGAAGAATTTATGATTGTTTTACTCGGAACAACTGCTTGAGACTAGTCAATAGGACTAGTCAAATACCCTATCTTCCACAGGTTGTATCTACAAATGTAAGATGACCCAGGAGCTGAAAAAAATTTCATAGATAAATTAATAATTTATGTGAATATTCTCCATATTTTAGGGTCTGAAACGTTATAGAAAAAATTTTATAGTGAAAATTTTGCGATGGCTCAATTCAGGATGATTCCATAACCCTATCTTACATAGGGTGTATCTCCTAATTTTAAGGCCTCGGGAGCTGAAATTTTAACCCAACGTACCTTGATCCGTCTACTAAATATCCTCCAAAGGGTTCCTTCTCAAATGATGTAGAAAAACATTTATAGGAAAAATTCCAAGGTGTCTCAGATGTAGTAGCGCAACCCCAAGACCTTGAGCTCTGATACCGTATGTTAAGAACCAAATATCAATATAGCATAGAAAAACCTCAAAACAAGTACTCAACGCCTTGAAAAAGAGAGAATTTTAGGTAATAAGCCTCTTCGAGGGGGAAACCTCCATATACCCCACATAAATGTCCAAATACCAGATGATTCCAAATGAAAATGTCTCCTTGGTATATATAGGACACTAGGATGTACAATTACAACTAATCGACTATAGCCGACATAAATAAAATAACATTACTAATGTAATATTCCCCAATTAAGGTGTAATGAGCCACTATTTAGGTCTTAACCGTGATTTTCACCAATGATGCATTGGAACCCTTCCCCTTGACCCTCTAACCATCATGGTTGCTATACTCGAAGTTCACCGATAAGAATTTCTTCCCCAAGGGTTATCAAGTCATTTATCTCTTGATTTGGTCTTCTATGTGCTAACCAAATTAATATTTTTTTGTTGATAACAAGTTTGATCCACTGGATAGATCATGGCCACATATAGAAGGAAAGGCGATAGAGATCATGTCATCAATCCCATCGGGGAGGGAAGAAGAAGAGGTTAAAATTAACACCCTAGGTCCTATATATAATGATACCCTTTGTTTCATTGACAAGGATACTTCATTTCAACGGGGTGAAATATATCAAATGTTCACCAATTATACCTTCCCACAAATTATAGAAGGATACCCACACCCAGGCATCTATCAAAAAATCAAGTGCTCCAAACTGCACAGGATAGTCGCACATTTAGTAATCTTCCCTTGTGTTGAAGCTATATCATGGATAATAAAACATGACAACATGTATGATAGACAGATAGTGAATGTAGAAGGAAAAGCAATATCTTCCTTCCATTGGTACTCATAGCATGCTACTATTTGTTGGTTGATGAACCAGAACTCAATTATGACTAGGTGAAGGAATCCCCCTTGAAACCTAGAGACATTATGAGAAATTGGTGGGTTATGAGAAATAAATTTAAGACAAGAGAATTTGAAGACTACCCAACCAATCTTCTTAGAACTCCTTATCAGTACCTAGTATCCATGCTATGCAAGTTTTATGGAGAATGAAATGTCTAGAAATTAAGGTTGTAATGGGTTCCCCTAATACACACCACCACCACCACTGGGTCAATGTTCAATTGGGCAAACATCATTTTCTCTACCTTGGCAGAAGTGCTATCAATAGAGAAACATGTGGCCTAGATAAAGTACCCAAGATTCCACATGTGATATTATATGTTGGATGAAATGTGTGCAATTCATGCTTATCCATAGATGGCCTAGTTTCCGCAACCAAATGATCTTCCCATTCATGTCTAATGCAAATACCTCTATGAGAACAAGTATCGTACACACTACCATAAAACATATGAGAAGTTTCTCATTCCTCTGTATCAAGTATTGTTTTATGCCCCTACACCTTAAATTACCAATAAGGATATGGTTATAGTCGGAATGGTAGGATATTGGTACTTAATGGAGCATGGAACCTATATCAAAATATACAGTGCAACCAAAGCCCCACATATGATCCCTAGGTTTATTCCGACAAGCTCATTTTGTAGGAAATTTATACCAAACTCTAGTAAATGGGGCAGGTGCATCCCTATATAGATATTAAAAGATGATCTAGCCACCAATTCCTCTCTGGATAGGTTCTTATTCCTTCAGAGAAAGATTCCACAAACATGACCCTCTAAATATCATTAACAAACACTATTATGTGTGAAAATACAGATGGATTTATGAATATGATTCCTAGGAAGAAGAGGAGTATGATTTATATAAGAGCCATAAATTATGATGAGGTGATATTCAAGAGGGAAGGTATCTATCGGAATAGAGGAAAATTATGAAAAGAAATAGAATCCAGAGCTGAAGGAGAAAGGAGAAAGAAACAAGAAGTAGAAAACAAAGAAAAAGTAGTGGTAGAACAAAAGAGAAGAAGGGAGGAAGAGGCAGTAGTAGAAGTAGAATAAAAAAAGAGAATGGAAGAAGAGGAAACAACAAAAATAGAATTAGATAAGAAGATAAAGGAGGAATAACAAGGATAAAGAGAAAGATCCTTCAAAGAGCGAGATGAAAAGAAAAAGGTAGAAGAGGAAGAGAAGAAGAGAAAAGAGAAAAAATATAAGAAATCACAAGAAGAAGAAAAAATCATATTCCATGGATACCGACATACCAGAAACTTATTTGAATGCACCTTTAATTGGAGGACATTTCCCCTAGGGGAATTGGGACTAGGGGCATTCGCACCATCCAAGGCCGGAAAAGTAGCAAATTTGAACTCTTTTAGATTTGACAAGGACTCGAGAAAGATTATTCAACAAAACACCAGAAGATTTCCTATCTCTAGAATCATTCCATTCTCAATCACCATAGAGAAATTTGTGGTTGAGAATATCACAAAATACCCCCTGGCCATTACTTCAACTAGTGTGGCTTTCACTCAGGCATCTGAGCAAAATATCAATAACATGGTTCAAGAGATTGAAGAATACAAGGAAAGGATCAAGAGCCTAGAAGAAGTTAAGTTTTACAAAGGAAATAGGAGCATCATCCAAGAGTTCAAATTAAGTGTTGAAGACTTAAGGAAAGGATTCTATGATTTGGACAAGCAAATGTACATTGGAGTGTAGGAATTTCAGGAAAAAAATCCGCTCAAATTCTCGCACAAATGGACTAAACCATAACCAAGAACAATGAATTTATTGGGATAATAATGGGCTTGGATGAGATGAGAAAACGGACGAAGGATAACCTTGATTCCCCCAAATACCTACCAAGGATGACTGGTTGGGAAAGCTAGTTAAATTATACATCCTTCACTAACTTCCAAAGAATTGGTTGAATACTTGAAAAGGACTTGAATAATTCCCTCAACATATGCACGAAACTACATAAAGAAACCATCATACTATCAATCGAATGCCACTTTCCCCAAATTGGTGAGATGGGAAAACCCAGACCCAAATGAACAAATACAGGAAAAACTAGAAGAGGTCATGTGCTCCATGGAACTACTTGTAGGGATTCCACAGAGGGTAACAAATTCCATGATGAATGAGCATATAATAAAACCCTAAAAGGATCATAATCTAATCCACTCCTTCTTGGACACCTTAAAAAAGTATATGAAAACCCTATTGCAAAACTCGGTCGTCCATGAAGTAACTTTAAAAAAAAATTGTTCCCTAGAATAATATTAATTTCAAGCTATCATGAAGTATGGGAAGCATACATTAGAGACAAGGACAAGGGGAAGTTGTGAAGTAAATTTTGAATTGTAAATATCAATTCTTTTTTTGTAAGTTAGGAAAGAAACAAGATATGTAAAATCAAGAGTTTGTAACTGTCACTTGGGAATTCAAGATGTCCAAAGAAACAGCTACCAACTTAGTTATATATGACAAATAGCACAAACTTAGAAGGGGCTTTGATTCTGTAATTTTGGAGAACTATTTTTCTAAGATCTTAATAGCAATAAGCCCTCGGGGCCATTTTGAGGTAGAGGAAATATTTCTTGACGATAGTTTATTGTGAACTGCTTCCAATGGACTTCTAGTTATTGTGAATGTTGTAAGGTTACACTATTCATTTATAGACATTTCTTATGCGAATGTTGTTCTTTTGCGATACCTTTTCTTCTTTGTTATTAAAGCTCTGATATGATGAATAGATAGATGTGAATGGTTTATTGTAGCATACTTTTTTGTGCATGCATTTATTCATGTATATATGTTACTAATCCATGTCCCTACAATAGCTAATTCTTCTAAGGAATATATGCAAGGACGGGTAATATTTATATCTTTTCATTTAATAGATTTATTGTTGCTAGCTAGGATAGGATAGATTACATTTGCTTTTATGCATTTAGAATAGCTCATACCCGCACAAACTGGATTTTTATATTTCATCAACCACTCATAGCCCCCTCATACCAGTAATGGAAACCAAGGCAGAAACTAAATTGGACTCCCATCCCAAATGATGTGAAGTCTAATTGGGACATCATATCGAGGAGTATGTCATGATGTTTCATCCATTATTTGATTTATCAACAAATGAACCATACTAGACATTTTATTTGATAGGTATTATTCTTACCTTTATTCCTTCCTGTGAAAGTCTTGGAATAGTAAAATTTTAAGGCATATATATAAAAAATAAAATAAAATAAATAAAAAAACAATTCTAGAGAGCTATTAGAAATGCCAAGGGCATTAATTATAGGGGGGGGGCGGGGGGTGTAACACCCATCCTTGGTAGCCCCAAGGGTTAGCTCAAGTGGTTTTGAGCCAGACGTGAAGTTATCTCCAGCGGAGGAGGTCATGGGTTCGAAGTACAACAACATTATAGCTTTGATTCAAGACCCACACTAACAAAGGTTAGATGTTGGAAGCATCCTAAAGACAATTATAAGGCATTTCACTATGCAAATACTAACATTTATTGTAGGAGAATAGTACTCAAGACACACACTGACTATAATACCCCAATTTTGATCCCCGAATTAATAATGTATGGTTGTACATGATGAAAGTTCAGATAACCTAGACATGTAATAACATTGAATATTAATAATAATAAAATGCATCATCCATTGTCGAAAGATAAGAATAGAGTTATAGGGGGGTATGATTCCACAAGAGAGTGGGATAAAAGAGCTAAGACAAATTATAATATTTTATTAAATCCATCTTAGAATTAGTTGGGAAAGGTGGTTATGTGAGCTTCTTGGGGAAGCCACATGGTACATTATTGTATGCAAATATATAAACCATAATTTTGGTCATTGGTAGGTTCCTCAATCATTTGTGCTCATTCGTGTTCTTGATTTTGGATTGAACAAAGAACTGGGATAAAGAGAGCCATTTCTCATGGGTTGTATGAGAATATAGGTTATCCCAGCAAGAAATTAATGCCTATCCGCATGAGAACTATGACAGATGGGGAGAACTATCCACAGCATAGATTCCCTTGAATTTTTGGCATTGAGATTTCCTGGCTAGTCACACTAGAGCCCTGGAGAGAAATGAAATAGTTTGAGGAAATGAATTGAAGAGAAGGGGATACCTTTCTTTGGGTTATGAAAGTTGAAGGGGAAAGACAACTAGTAAACTAGGATTGTTATGAGTGAGAAAGAGAGAAAATTATGTGACAACTAGATAGTTGGATTGGTTTGAGACTTAGAGTCGACCTAGGCACTTGTCCTTGTGTATTCATAGCCTCATCTCGGGGGTGACCTATTGTTGAGAGAGCTAGAGTAGTGAGGTCTATGATTGGGTGGAATTTTCGATGTCTACAACCAGTCGATGTGGTCATTTGATAAACACAAGTGCTATTTGTTCTCTATAAATTATATTTCGATTATGTTTATATTGTGTATACTGTCTCTATGTTGTGTAATAATGTAACTGGGCATGGGGGTACATTACAGTTTGATATCAGAGCATCGGTTTCATTTATTGGTTTGTATAGGTCAACAGACATAACTATTTTAGTAGAGTCTGAGTCGAAGGGTACCTTGGCAATCAAGGGACATTTTCTTGAAAATGTGAATTTTTTATAATTTTGAAAAAAATGAGATTTTCCATACTGGTGAAGTTATTGATGACATGGGTGACATTTTTTATGACATGGACAATCCAAGGTGGTAGGTCCACAGTGGCAGGCTCGGGGGTATGTGGCATAGTGGTGGTAGGGCCTGCAGGTGACATGGGTGGACACGCCACATAAGCAATTTGTGAGACTTTTTGAAGTGGTTTTCAAATAGTCACTTAAAGTCTTGTAACTAATCAAAAGTGAACATGTGGATGGTAGGTGGTTTCCAGTTACCAGACCTTGGTGACCTATTAACTTCCCTGCCACTCAAATTCCTTTAAATCATTATAATCGTTGATCTCCACTCATTTTTCGTCGTTCGATCAAGCACAGAATTAAGTTTTTATTATTATTATTTTAATATATTTCAACTACTCTTATTTCAAAATTCATTAATTTTTGAACACTTGGAGATGAATGATTGGTTCTAATCCAAATGGAACATGACAAGTGTAGGGATAAGATGAGGACACAAAAAATAAATAAATAAAATAGGGAATGGAAGAAAGGGAAGGAAGAAGGGGCCTGAAGGGATGATGAGGTAGGGTCAGGGTATTTGAGGAGGTGAAATGGCATCACCTCAAGATACAAGTTGGACCCAATGTTCCACATCAGTAGCCACGTCAGCAAGTTTCCAAATTATCAAATAATGGACTAGGTTTAAAAAAAAAACTAAGTTTAGAGCCAAAATTTTATTTTGGCCATAACATAAGCATATTAAATTAGAATAAGATGAAATTTTAAGGGTGTTTCTGCAGTGAGGAGGGATAGAAATGTGCTAATGAGGGCCACTAGCCAATTTAGCCCTGAGTTTCCAAAAATTGCAAATTAGTGATTTTTGAAGAACGGGGTGGTACTCTTTGACAAAGCCCCTATAAGAAGAAGGTTGAAGCACAAGTCAGATCAAAGAAATAAGGGATTCAAACCTCCTTTCAATAGAAATTATCCTAATACATATCGTCAAAATCAACCTGCTCAAGATGAACCCAAAATGGAAAAAACTCCTTGGGAAAAGGGGAACACCACTAATCAAATGTTGGGGATATAAAGGAGATCACATGTACAAATATTTCCCTCATAGAGAAGACAAAATGAGGACTATGCACAATCTTCAAGAGGATATTACAATGGAAGACATGGGAAGAAATATTCTAAGGATATACATAGCCCTAAAATATCAATGGGTAGAGCATCAATTCCATATGATTGAGGTATAACGTAGATTACAAATTAGTCTGTTACTATTTTGATTGATTTAGTAGCAAGCCATAGTTACATTGATCCTAAATTAGTGGACATATTCACTTTGAAGAAAAGTAATCTTGAAAGGACATGGTTGGTTCAACTAGCCAATAGGAAAAAAATAATGATCAATGAGACTATCAAAGGTTGTCCAATAAACATGAATTGAGTGAATACAAATGTTGATATGAACATCATACCATTGGGATCTTATGATATCTTAATTGGAATGGATTGGTTGGACATACATCATGTTGTCCTATATTTCCATAACAAGGCATTTACATGTCTTGATGAAGAAGGAAATTATAGCGTTGTGCAAGGAATTCCAAGACCCATTTCTATAAGATATATTTCATCCTTATAGTCGAAGAGATGTTTCAGGAAAATATGTCAATTGTATGCAGCTTGTGTGGAAGAGCCAAATAAGACCAAGGGGCCAAGCCCTAAATATTTTCCAGTGTTGTAGGATTCTGAGGATGTATTCAAAGAAATACTAGGATTTCCACCAAATATGGATATAGATTTCTCTATTTATTTAGTGTCTGGAGCTACCCCAGTATCAAAGACTCCTTACAAAATGAGTACACCATAATTAAAAGAATTATAAATGTAGCTAGAGAAATTTTTTAATAAAGGGTATATACACCTAAGGGAGCACCAATACTCTTTGTGAAAAACAAGGAAGTAACATCAAGGATGTGTATTGACTATAGAGAGTTGAATAAAGCCACTATGAAGAAAAAAATACCCTCTACCCAGAATTGATGACATCTTTGATCAGTTAAGAGGAGAAAATATGTTTTCAAAGATATTTTAAGATCAAGATTTTACCAAGTGAGAATCAAGGAAGAAGACATGAGTGAGACATATTTTAGAACCAAGTATGTGCAATATGAATTTGTAGTGGTTCCATTTGGATTGACCAATGCACCATCTCTCTTTGTGTGCTTAATGAAAGGCTTATTCATAAATTATCTAGATAAGTTTGTCATTGAGTTCTTAGATTTCATACTTATTTATTCCAAGTTACATAAAGAACATGAACAACACTTGAGATTGGTACTACAAGTGCTAAGGGGGCATTATTTGTATGTCAAGTTGAGCAAGTTCTCTTTTTAGCAAAATAAGATCCACAATTTAGGGAACATCATTTCAAAGGAAGGCATAGTAGTGGATCTAGAAAATATTGAATCCATAAGGGGATGGTCAAGACCAAAGAATGTTTCTGAGATTAGATATTTTATGGGATTAGTTGGATACTACAAGAGGTTTATAGAAGGATTCTCCAATAATGTGCATCCCATCCCTTTTTTACAAAAGAAGGGAACTAAATTTGAATGGACATCATAGTGTGAATAAATGTTTCATCTATTAAATGAATTACTTACTAATGCACCTATTTTGAAGATTGCATATCCCAATGAAAATTATGTGGTATGTATAGATGCATGCAAAGAAGAACTTGGTGGAGTTCTTACTCAAAATGGATATGTCATTAGTTATGAGTCTAGGAAGATTAAAGAACATGAGAGTAATTATGCCACGCATGACTTGGATCTTTCTACCATAGAAAATGCATCAAATATGTGGAGGCACTATATAATGGGAAAGAAAATTGAATTGAGAACATACCACAATGGTCTGAAATATTTGTTTGAGCAACTAGCTTTAAATGTCAGGAAAACAAGATGGTTGGAATTTTTAAGTGAATATAAATTTGACATCAAGCATATCAAAGGAAAAGAGAATAAAGTTGTTGATGCACTTAGCATAAGGTTACATATCATGCATGCTTCAGTCATTAGCATGCATAGATTATATTTAAAGAGAAAACTTTTAGAGGATATTGTTGTATACCAACATTACACAGTAGGAAGATGTACAACAAAAATTTTAATATTATAATTTAGGAGAATGTGGAATATTAATGCATAAAAACAGAGTTTATGTTCCTAATTCTAGAGAATTAAGGAAGCTAGTGTTAAAAGAAATGCATAATGTTCCATATTTCATACATCTTGGTTACCATAAAACAAATTGCAGCTATAAGAAGCCAATACTTTTGGCCAGGAATGAAAAAGGATGTGGTTGATTATATAGTCAAATGCATGGAATGTCAAAGAGTGAAGGTTGAGAATAGACTCTTAGCAGATTTTTTACAACGATTACCAATTCCATAGTGGAAATGGGAAGTAGTAACCATTGATTTTATCACTAAGTTTCCCAAGACAACAAGAAAACATGATTCAATCATGGTGGTAGTGGATAAATTGACAAAGGCTATCCATTTTATTTCATTGAAACTAAGTAATAAGGCAGCTAATATTGCATAAATTTAGGTTGCATGGAGTACTTAAAGCAATTGTTTCAGACAAAGATATGAAGTTTACTTCAAACTTTTGGAGAGGATGTTTTAAAAGATTTGGTACAAAACCAAATTTTAGCATAGCATATCATTTGTAGACAGGTAGGCAAACTAAGAGATTCAACCTAGTGATTGAATACATGTTAAGAATGTATGTGATGGATAAGCCATCCAAGTGGGAGAATTATTTTCATTTGGTTGAGTTTGCCTACAACAATGGGTATCAAGATTCATTGAAAATGAGCCCATTTGAAGCTATTTATGGTAGAAAATGAAATACTCCAATGAGTTGGGATAATCCAGTATAAAAAGTAGTACTTGGTCTAGAATTTCTCAAGGAGATGGAGGAGAAGATGGTTAAAATTAAGAAGAATTTAGCAACACAAGATAGGAAAAAAAATATGTGGATAAAAGTAGG
Source organism: Picea sitchensis (assembly GCA_010110895.2). NCBI lineage: Eukaryota > Viridiplantae > Streptophyta > Pinopsida > Pinales > Pinaceae > Picea > Picea sitchensis. The sequence continues at coordinate 159,540 of SNQJ01S0011013.1, forward strand.
ACTTCCAAAGAATTTAAAGTGGGTGGGCATGTATTTTTGAAAGTGAGTCCTAAGAAAATCTCATTGAAGTTGGGAAACTGTACCAAGATGGTAGCTAGATTCTATGGTCTAATTGAAATATTATAAAGAATAAGACCAGTTGCATGCATGCTTGCATTGACTGCCTCCATCAATGTGCATAATGTATTTCATGTATCTTTGTTGAAAAATTGTGTGCTTGATCCTAACCATGTCATTGATTGGAATTTGRTTCAAGTGTGTTTAGAAGAAGACTTTCGGGCACAGACAGTGCATACATTAAACAGGAAGTTCATGGTGCTCTGAAACAAATCCATAGGTTAGGTAAAGGTCCAATGGACTTGATACATCCCTAAAAAAATGACATGKGAGCTAGAAGATGCAATGTGAGAGGCATACCCATAGATATTTTTTATTTTTTAATGAAAATTTTGTATATATGTACACATGCATGGCAATGTGCACTAAGGACAGTGCAAAAATAAGGTGAAGGGGAATGCAATACCCAAATTTTGATCCCAATATTAATAATGTATGTTTTTACATGATGAAAGGATGGAGAGCTTAGCAATGTAATAACATTGAATATTAATAATAAATTAAAAGGGGCTATAAGGGGCTATGATTCCATAAGAGAGGGGGATAAAGGGGCTAAGACAAATTGTAATATCCTATTTAAATCCATATTAGAATTATTTGGGAAAGGTGGTTACATGAGCTTCTTAGGGAAGCCACACGGTGCATTATTGCATGGGAATATATAAACCACAATTTTGGTTGTTGGGGGATTCCTCAATCATTGTTGATCATTCTTGTTCTTTATTTTGGATGGAGCAAAGAGATGGGAGATAGAAATCCCTTTCTAGTGGGATATATGAGAATACTAGTTATCCTAACACGAAAAGAATGCATGTGTGCATGAGAACAATGGCAGTTGAGGAGAATTGTCCATAGTTGATATTCCCTTGAGTTTCCAACAATAAAATTTCATGGCCATTAGCACTATATCCTTAGAGAGAGAGAGAGAGAATAGCTTGAGGGACTGCATTGCAGAGAAGGGGAATCCTTTCTTTTGGATGTGCAAGATAAAGGGGAAAGAGAGATGGTAAATTGGGATTGTTTTGTGAGGAAGAGAGAACAATTTGTAACAACTAGATAGATAAACTAGTTTGAGACTTAGAGTTGTCCTAGGCACTCGTCCTTGTGGATTCATAGCCTCATCTCAGGGGTGACCTGTTGCTAAGAGAGATATGGCAGTGAGGTCTATGGTTGGGTGGAATGTTCGATGTCTACAACTAGTTGGTGTGGTCATTTGATAAAGATAAGTTTTCATTGTTCTCTATTAATTATATTTCTATTGTGTTTATATTGTGTATATTTTATCTATGTTGCGTAAAAATGTACTTGGGCATGGGGGTACATTACACTAACTTTGTTCAAATACTACGAGAAACCAAAATGAGATTAATACCATTGTGGAACCATAGGGAAGGAATCCATCTCAATGAGGATAACCTAGCCTAGAACTCATGGGACCTTATGAGATAGAAATAGAGTTGAATAATAATTTATTTGGGAAATATTTTCACTTATTGTTTAAATAGGGTTTAAGGCCCAAAGGGGATGGGATTAAGTTGGTGATTAACTATCATGTGACTTGTGTAAAATTATCATAACCCTAATGTTTTCCTGGACTTATTTATGGCTTTTAATTACCTTTTGGAGGGTGATGATTGTTATTATGGGAATCAACTAGTTAAGGTTGGAGAACTAGGAGGAAAGTGATTTATTTTTTCTAGTTATAGTGTGAAAGGAAAGTACTTTTAAGACTTTTGAATTTCTATGTTGCATTTTCCTTGTGTGTTCTTTGGAAGGAATTTACACTATGCAAATGCTAACATTGATTGCAAGAGTATAGTACTCATGACCCATATTGAATTTGGTTAGATACTGTGAGTAGGCCAAATGAGATTAATATTATTGTGGAATCATACTCTAAGGGAAGGACTCCAGCTCAAATAGGATAACCTAGCTTAGAACTCTTCGGCCCTTATGATATAGAAATAGAGTTGAATAATAATTTATTTGGGAAATATTTTCTCCTAATGTTTAATTTGTGTTTAAGGCTCAAAGGGAATGGGATTAAGTTAGTAATTAACTATCACATGACCTATGAAAATGATCATAACCCTAATTTTGTTTTAAACCTATTTGTGGCTTTTAATTACGTTTTAGAGGGTGATGATTGTTATTATAGGAATCAACTAGTTTAGGCTTGAGAACTAAGAAAGGAAAGCAATTTATTGTTTATGGTTATTACTGTGAAAGGAAAGTAATTTTAGGACTCGTGAATTCCTTATGTGTTCATATTTCACACTTTTATCTTAAAAAAATCTTATGTAGAAAAATAAGAAAATTATGTTTAAAAATTAATGAAAAATGCATATTGTTAACACTAAAATGCACACTAGAGACTAGTTATACATACTCAAGGTATCAACTTTGAACTTGAATCAAGTTAGACTATTCCTAACTTATGTACATTAATAAAATGCATGCGGGATCATTTTCTTCACAGGGATGATCCTACATCACTTTCCCTCTCTACAATCTACAACATCATAATAAAAGAACCACTAAATGCATTCTTGAAGGTCCAAATCATTATTTCCAAACTGTTGTGTGTTAAAAACCAACTCAAAAATTGTCTTAAGGCACTAGATAATATGAAAAAATACACGAGTGTCTTAAAATGTATTTTTATAGAATTTGGGACCTATTATGCCTTCATTCTTAGATCTATCATAGCAATTCAAAATGTTTGTTGTTCTTTAAAAGCCAATTTTTCCATTAGAAATCAAATCATGTGCATAAATAAATTGCCTTAAGAAAATGCACACCACAATGTACATGAGGGTCAACTGATCAAATTGAAATTGGTCTTTTTATCTTTCTTATTGGTTCAAAATATGGCAAACCATTTTTCCTTTGTAAGTTATGGATCTGCCAAGTTGGTCTTTAACCATGATCTGATGAAAATTTATTAGCTTCACTAAAATACACATTGAGTCATCATTACAATGATAAATTGAATGATGCAACTTGGGGAGTGTGTGTTTCATCATTATAAACCCTTTAAAATGTCATATTTTCAATTCAACACCTAAAACTTGGTTCTATGTAAAATACTTCAAATTTTCCTTTTTCACAAGGTAAAAATAAGTGTTGAGTGTCCTAAAGAAATGCACACCATAAACTATAATTATGGATAAATGTGAATCCAAATATTCCAAGAATATTCATTTTTTCAAATTTAATCTTCTTCGATGAATTCCAAATCTAGGCAATTTGTATATTTGCCAATTTTCACAATCGATGCAAAGAATGCATTCTAGAGGAAAACCAAGTACACCAAAAGTATGAAATTTGGACTAAGGCCTAATTACACCATTATGAACCTATCTAAATAAATTAAAAAACACAAAATTTTGTGTAGGATAACCAATTTTCCCAAGGATGTTATTACATCAAGTCTACTAAAATGAATACTTACCTGTTTTCCACTTACACAACTTTACAAAAATGCATACTAAAAAAAATTATACATATTGGATAAAATATAAAACATGGAATGATATTTAAGGATTCCCTGCACCAAGTGAAATACCCATGACCCTATAACCCTATATAATTATAAGATCAAAATCAAAATAAGGGATAAATGAAAAACAAAACTTACTAATTGAAAATAAATTAATTAATAAAAATAAATAAAAATATTTTTTCACGTGATTGTTGACTTGTCTATGGATTCTTCTGCATAATTTTGATATTAAAAATGTCTTTGTAGATAAATAAGACAATTCTTCTTAAAAATCATTACACTCCATTAACATTAAAATAAATACATAACTTTGATATTAAAAATGTCTTTTGTAAATAAATAAAACAATTCTTCCTAAAAATCATTGCACTCCATTAACACTAAAATAAATACTCATGGTTTATTATACATTCTCAGAGTCTCACATTTGAACTCGAGTTAGTTTAAACTTTCTTAACCTATTTACATTAATAGAATTCATGCATTGGCATTTTCCTTCACATGGATGCCCCTACATTTATTTCCCTTCGTGCAATATACAACATCAGAAGAAAAGAACCAATAAAAGCACTCTTGAAGGTATATGAGGCATTGGTGATATATTTTATGCCATGTCACATCCTTACATGACCTTAAAATTCATGTAAATTGATAAAAATGTTCAATATTTTTTAAAACCATAAACTTATTAAGGATGAATTCATCAATGTTTAATGTGAAATCCATGTCTTAGAGTTTCCAAATTATCATTAAAATGTATGTAGTGGATTTATCAAATCAGCATTTTCATTGTTTTTGCATTTTTTCAACACAAATGGTAAAACACATACCCAAGATTATAGGAGGTCCAAACCATGATTCCAAATTGTTTAGTGTTCCTTGGAACATTCATCATCTCCCTACATTACTAAATTTTTATTTTCAATCCAAGAATCTATTGTTATGAAAAAATAAGGTAAATTTAACTATTTCTTTGGAATGTTGAACAATTTACACTGCCTCAAAAAAATACATGTGAACTGTGTAAAAATGCACACCTAAAGAATTACAATAGTATTAGGATGTAGTATGCCAAGTTTTCTATGAACACATTTCACCATATTCTTCAACTATATATCATCTACAAGATATGGGCCTTGATGAAAGCCTAGGGCTTGTTGATCAAAGTAAACATAGTAAAATAATTTATAAAAATTGACATTTTGAAATGAATGGAAATGTTTAAATCTTATTCATAAGGTTATAGAAGCATGATTCCAATGTGCAATGAGTATTCTCCATCTACATGTTTTTTAATGAGAAAGTGGATCTATCAAATTCGCCTACAACCAACCTAATACTCAATCTAGATTACTAGATCCTCTCTATGATTGTATCTCTCTCTTCTCCCATATTACTTAACAATGATCACATTAGGATATATATAAATAGGATGAAAAAATAACAATCATAAGATTCATGGGATTGAAAACCATGTTAGATCTATTAACAATACATTTCATAAAAATCTCACTAACTCGAAAATTCAAGCATTAAATTATATGAAACAAGACACAAGTGCCTTAAAATGTAATCTTATGGAATATCACCCCTAACTCTTTCATTATAAGTATTCACATATAACCCAGCAAGCCAAAATGTCTACTACCCTTCAAAAAACAATTTTTCCATTAGAAAATAGAGCATGCTTATAAATGAATTACCTTAAGAAAAAACACATTGCAATATGCAAGAGGGTTCTATAATCAAAATAAAATTGGTTTCTATGTAGGCTTATTAGTGGTGGAAAATCTAACATAATTCCTCTACAAGTTATGGTTCTGCCAATTGGCGTTTAACCATGATTTGACCAAAACTTACTAGCTTCACTAAAATGCACTTTGAGCTTTCATTACAAAACCAAATTGAATGATTCAACTTGAAAAGTGTGTGTTTCATAATTACACACCTTCCTACAATTCTATATTTTCAATTTTACACTCAAAACTTTCTACTATGCAAAAATATTCCAAATTTGCATTTTTCACGAGGTAAAAATCAATGTTGACTGCATCAAAAAAATGTCAACATCTCCATGGACCAAAATGGATATGTATGTATCTTTAAAAAGAGAATGAAAACTTGATTGATTTATTGAGGATATACATGGCTTGTAGACCAATGTGGAGCCTATGAGACATATCTATTAATTTATAAAAATAATATAAAAAACATTTTTTTTAATGAAATTTTATTAATTTATAAAATCATTGTACAAACTAGCACTTTATTTGCATGGGTTTGTATTAAAGGTTACTAATATTAATGTATACAAATATTTTACAAAAATCATCCAGTCAAAGGTGGATCTAATCACTATTGAGAAAGAAAGTAAACATGCTATAATAACTTAAAATATATTGTGAACAATCGAGAAGAGGCTTATGAATCATTGTCCATATCCTCATCCTCTTATTATTCATCCGAAGAAGATTCATTGTTATCGAGGCTCGAAGTGGTTATCTCATGTCTTTTTTCTTCTTCATTGAAAAAAGAAATATCGAAAGCAGCAAGTATTAGGAAACTTGAGAGTATTTTCATACTAGGTCGACTAATCAAATTGATCTTTTTCATCAGCAATATCTTCTCTTTCTTCTTCTTGTAATCCTCCTCTTTGGAGGAGTTTTTATCGTGAATATTAGATGGCATTGTTATAAATGTTATGAGAAAATCAAATAAACTCATTCTATCCGAAAATTTAAAATGAATCATAACTTTTATGTTAAAAAAAAATTAAACAAATTGTTTAAAAACCTTACATTCAATTAGAAACAAATTTAAAAGCTACAATGAAAAAACAAATCGATGCAGGTCGTGAAATGAAAACAAAAAGGAATATTTCATGGTCACTAATAAAAGTAAAAAAGCACATTGAGGATGATTTGATTTGTCTCAAAAATATGATTACAACTGAGATTTTACAAAGTCAATATAAATAGAAGTTATGACCTTAATTGTATCATGAATTTTTTACTATTTTTTATCAAACAAATCATGTCAATCCCCATATAATAGCATGGATACCCAATTATGATAGTGTATGATGTTGATCTTGTTAGGGATATATTATTAATTGGATAGAAAGAGAAGTATTTCCATTTAAATAATATTATTATATGCATGTTTTTAAATGTTTGGATTCTTTCTTTATAAACCTTTCGAGCATAATAAACAATTCAAATAGTATTCCATTATATTATGATGGGACTTGATCGAGTATTTAGATAAATAGTTTATCCATATTTGTTAATTTCATACACTGGTGATGAGGATGAGATGATTATTAATATATAGGTAACTTTAATGTTCAAATTTGTTTGGGCACCTTTATCTATCACTGTATATTTCTATGATGGATGGATTAGCATTTAGCATCAATACTAGTGTACTTTTCTATAAGGGAGGGACTCAGTATCATTGAACAATCTCCTAAAGGTTTAGAAGAGAGTAACTCATAAAAGCGGGTTAAATGGATGATGTGAGATGCCCCACCACAACCCAAGTTTATTGTTTCTTGG
>SNQJ01S0011013.1:177243-196198 GCA_010110895.2 Picea sitchensis
ATTTTTAAGGTAAAATAATTTTATCCTATAGAATTTGGGCGAATCATTTTAAACTAGTGAATCTCGTCTTTGGAAAAACCATGGAAAATTAGCCCATGAGCGAAATTTAGCCCCTAAAATCATCCATGGACTTAACCCAACTCTGAACCGATTTCTCTCATTTCTCACATTGATGATCGAAGTCAAATTTGGTATGAACAAGTTGGATACCTCAATTATCAAAGTCTAAAGTCGAAGGCCACACAAAACATGGTTGTTGGTCTACATGAATTCCTTCACTAGATGGAGTCTTTAGAGGATGTGTGCTTGGTAAGCATCATTAATCACCTTTCGACTCTGGCAAAGCGTGGCAAGCACAAAACCTCCCGGAGTTGGTTCAAAATGATCTTCATTTCATCAATCTACCATCATGAACAAGTGAAAAGTATGTTTTGACCTTTATTGACGATCTCTCTATATTCACTTAGGTTTATTTCCTGAAATATGAGAATCATATCTTTGAAAAGTTCAAAGAATTTAGGGCCTTTGCTGAAAATAAATATGGTTGGACGATCAAATTCTTGAGATCAGATAATGGTGGTGAGTATGCAAATAGACTTATTGAAGAATACCTTGTTTGATTTGGTATTGATTGGAAATGATCTATTCCTCATATTCCTTAACATAATGGTGTTTTTGAATGCAAGAATTCGACATTCATTGAAATGGCTTGTTGTATTTTGGAGGCCAAATATCTACCCACTTGTTTATGGGATGAATCTATTTATTGTGTGAACTATCTACTGAATCATATTCCAATTAGATGTTATGACTCAAGGGGGACATATATGGATTTAAATGTATATGATATGATAATATGGGGGTTGAATGTGATATAGATAAGAGAGATGAGTTACACAATAAATCCTTAAAGAACAAGATAACCTCCTTCAAATATCCAAATACATTCATACACCACAATTCACATCTCCTCAATAATGAATACATGATCTCTATATATACCTATTCACCCACTACACATGAGGCCCCTTTACTATTAGGTTGACCCTATTACATATACGCTTACACATTACATGTACATTTATCCCAATATATGCCCCCCTTGGGGTCATATAATATATATTTAACCCCATATATGCCCCCCTTGGGTCATAACAATTTACAACTTAAATCCTAAATTATGGAGACTTAGAAAACTCTGGGAGTGAAGTTTATATAGCCAACTTTAGCAATTTCGCCCTTTGGTTTTACAAGGATTTTTTTATACTTTATGCACATTAGGTAGGTTTCTATCTGAAAATTCCAATATAAGGTTATAAACAAGTGAGAAATAACAAATTACATCTTCTGCAAGTTGAACCACTCAATTTGGCTCAAAATTGAGACTAGGGCATGCATTTTACTTTGAGCCACTTTCACCTTTAAATTTACATGAAATCCAAAATCTAGGTGCATGAAAAAAACCTCACCAGTTCTTCAATTTCTCTTTAAATAACATGTGCAAATTTATAATATATCTTTTTCTTTAAATAGAAATAGGGGGAATAATTTTGTTAAAAAGGAGCGACATTAAAAGTCATCTGAGAGATACATAAGTTCAAAAATTGCCTCTAAACTATCCAAAATTCCATGTTGAAGGGCCACTATTGTAACTACCATTATCTTTACATTCCTCCCCTGATACAAAAATTCCAACTTTCTTGTATATAGTCTATAAAATATGCCCATTAATTTTATACAAAAATGAAACATTTAGAAAAGGCCAGTTGGGATTGAACCATATTGGTACCATTAATCATTTCCAAGAGCTGGAGCATTCAAGTCAAGTTGGGAAGGGACTGCTTATGGATAAGAGGCTTCCTTTGAATTCCTTGGTGTGTCATTCTGATGAGGGTGATTAAAAAATTCTCACCATTTTTTTCTGAGAGAAACAAATTCATCTTGTAATTGCTCGATAGATTGCCTCTGAGAAACTGATTCTTCCAGAGTAGTGAGAAGGTGACTAGAAAGGCCATTGCATGAAATCTATAGGGAGATGATTGAATTCTTAGAATCAACTAGGTCTGCCTCCAATTATTCCACTTGACGAATCCATTGAGACAAATTCTTGGACGCCATTGTCTTGAACTGTCGGACCAAAGAAACAACATACAAAACAAGAGAACATAAATATATTTCCCAAACCTCCACAAGAGAAACAAAATTAAATTGAGCTAAAAACTGGGCCATGTCTTGAATAATTAAAACACCACGCGCAAACATTTTCACCCTCGTTGCATCACCACCCTATGCAATTAATTCCCACATACAAGTTGAGTCCTTATCCCCATAATGCCACCTTTTTGAATCATTTATCTGGTTACGGTCAAACAAAGGACAATCAAATTCATCCCACATCACAAATAAAGGAAAGGAAGAGTTCGAGGAAAATATAGGCCCCATATCTAGAGATTTAATGAAGGGTTATGGGAGTGCATGGCATACACATGCCCGACAGAAACTAAAGGTAGCATGACACCGCCTGTTCATGATGAATGATTGGATAGATGGAATCATAAGGGAGGGGGGGGGGAGTTCCCATTTTGTAAATTTCTTTAACCATCCAACAAACCAAGTTTGCATCTAAGCTTCACATGGGGGGACAATACACGAGGCCTCCCCATGTAAGGAATTTTTCCTAAAAATAACTTCTCATGGAATTATTTCAATGTTTTTAGAACCATTTAATGAAAGAGTCCCTTCTTTCTTTCTGATGGCTAGGTTGGATTGCTTATCAATTTCATGGTTATTTAATCGTAAGACAAGGAAAAACTCAATTTTTTGGAAGGATTGCATTTCTGATCGAATTATACTGAGGATGGATCGAAGATGAAGATTCTTCGGAAGAGAGTTTTGTCTTGCATGAAAAATTATTAAGTTGGAATATTTGGTCACTATGATATCTGAAATGCCTTTATATTTTGCTAAAACCAGGCCCTGAAGTAAGGCAAAATCTCCATATTGATTATTTGAAGAATGGCTAATGCTCCAAGTGAAAGAAAATTCCAAATGACCTCTTCAGTTAAACAACACCCTTGAGTCCCACACCTACCAACCCAGGGTAAATTTACAATATATCTAACTCAATATTACAACTTATAAAACAATTTTTAGAGCTACAGGGAGGCTTGGGAGTGCATTTTAATTTTGTCACTTAGTATAGTTTGGACCTTGAAAATTACAAGGAAGACTTTACCTCTTTTGAAGAAAAACCATTTTAAACTTGCAATTGCAAGATAAAAAACATGAACAGGTCTGTATGATAAAGCACACCCCCAACAACTTGCACAACTCAAATATAAGGCATTATACAAACTTGGGTTACTTTTTACAAACATGTTGTGCATTTTGAGGGTTTTACTAGGAATCTCTTCCCTATTTTTGCACAACAGAGTATTTTATGTCTAAAAATGAAAAACTGAGTATATAGGCTTATGTAAAATTACTTAATAAATCATTTACAATTTGAACCACTTAAATTGAATGAGTTTTGAGACCCGTGAGTGCATTCTAGTGTAGCCTAGTGTGCATTTTGCGCCAAGGAAAAATTTGCAACAACACAAAATTTGCCCTCTTTTTCCCACAATAAGTCTTTTGTTATTTTTGCACAACAAAGGGTTTTGATTTTCCAATTGCACAAACATAGGTATAGACAATTGTAAAACTTTTCTACGACCCTGTAACTTGTAATATTTCCTATAATACTGACCTCTACATTTTATAAGACAATTTTGGGTATTTTTCCATAGAAAAGGGTTTGATTTCTCTAAATGCACAAAGATAGATATATATGCAGGATGTAAAAAGAGAAATTAAACACTCTCCAACTGGAATAAATCAATTTGGGGGTGAACAAGCCTTATAGTTTCTCTGATTCATTCTTTTTAACGTATTTTCTTATATGGGTTAATTATGTTTTGTTAATTTTTATTTCATTTTCTATGTATCATTGGTTGGTTAGAAGTCATTCACATTGTTTTCTCTCATAAGACACCATCCTCTGATTCATCAAAATGTCAAGCATCTTTGTGCATAGAAATCATCATTTTTGGAGGGTAAATGTTGTTGATGTTTTTCCAATTAGCAGCATCGGGCAGACATTCTCCCAGATTGGTCATGCTGATTTGACCAAGGGAAAATGACTTATTCACCCACAAAGCTTTGCTAGTGGTGAATGGCCCAGGTGTAGTCTTTCTCCTGACGAGGAGTGGATAGACTCCAAGTGCTCTCACATTTTCTGCTCCAGGATGGAGTGATCTATATTAATTAGATGTGCATGTGAGGAAATAACCATCAACATAAATATAATATATTTATAATATAATGTATAAATATAAATAATCAATAATCAATAATTAATTATAAATTAATTAATGAAAATATAATAATGGAAAAACAATGTCCATTAATGAAAGGGAACTCTGCCCAAGTATATATATCAGGGCCCTCAATTGTAATATATCGCTTCATATAGTATTTACTTACAATAACCTCTCATCAAGTTCGCTAAGTATTGTTGAGATTTTCAGTGTGTAATTATTCTATAATAACAATAGCATTTAAACCATAAGACAATAATTATCAAATCTGAAAATTAGGAAAATGCAACACAGTATCATAGCTAGTTACAAGATTTAAGTGCCAGAGCTGATATAAGTCTTTTCCGAAGCTAGTTAAAATATTCCAGTGCCAGATCTGGTAGATCTGCTTCATATATTTTATTTTTTTCAATTGTACGGTCATGGTCGTGAGCGACATGTACACATAGAGAGATCGCATTCCCTTTGGTTGTGATTTTCCTAATTACATGGTTCATATGCCTTAAGGATTTCACTACATAGTGCGAACAACTCTTTTGGTCACTCGTTGTTTCTCTGCAAGCTATGACTGGTCCCACTGTGATAACTAACATTGCTTCTATAGACTATGTAACAATGATTGGTGTTCAAGAGTGAGGTTTATATAGATTGTTAGGATGACTAGTCTAGGCATTGTTACATGACAACATTAGTTTGTGTGAGCTATGGCATTGTATATTTGCACACTTACATTACAGGGATTTACCAACATTGAAGAGGATGGTCATAGGTCCTCCAGAGCTTCAAGTAGAGCATGATGGAATTTGTAGAGGATGTGCACTTGACAAGAATGCCAAGCGATATTTTTTGAGCAGTGACAATAGGTCCAAGGGGATCTTGGATCTAGTACATTCATATGTATGTGGACCTATACCAGTTGCATATTTGGGTGGATTCATGTACTATGTGATATTCATTGATGATTTCTCCCAAAATACATGGATCTTCTTCATGAAGACCAAGGATGAGGTCTTCAACAGATTCCAAAAGTTCAGGGCTCAGGTAGAGAACCTGACAGGGAAGAAGACCAAGGTGTTGAGGTCAGATAATGGAGGAGAGTACACCTCTAGGGAATTCAGTTATTTCTGAAAGGAGGCAAGGATCAACAAGAAATTGAATTTTCCTTACAACCCACAATATAACAAGGTTGCAGAGAGGAAGACAAGTCCATTTTAGAGGTTGCCAAATCCATGACTCATGATCATGATTTACCCATGTTCTTATGGGGAGAGGCATCCAATATAGTAGTGTATGTCCAGAAAAAGAGACCTCACTAGATCTTGGGGGAAAAGAATCCTCAGGAGGATTTCACAAGTGTGAAACCAAATTTCAGTCATTTGAATATCTTTGGTTGTCCAATCTACATTCACGTTCCCAAGGAGAAAAGGATGAAGTTTGATCCTTCTGGGAAGAATGGGACGTTTGTTGGATACTTGATGAGCCTGGGGTTCACCAAGAGTGAAGTAGATCCCAACCTTTACTACAAGGTTGTTGATGGTGATCCTTTGGTATTGGTGTTATATGTTGATGACTTGTTCCTTATGGAAGCATACCAACTCATCGTTCCATGCAAGAGAGAGTTGGCCTTTAAGTACGAGATGAATGATCTTGGCTTGATGCATTATTTATTGGGATTGGAGGTGTGGCATGAACCAAGTGAGATATTCCTTGGACAAGGGAAGTGCACAATTTATATCTTGAGCATATTCGATATGATGGAATGGAAGTCCATGGATACACCTATGATGACAAATCTGAAGAAGTTGAGTGATTCTGCTTCAGATCCAGATCTGGTGGATCCCACTATGTACAAGAAGCTAATTGGATCCTTGATGTACTTGGTTGACACCATGCCATATATTTTCTTTGTAGTGAACACCCTGAGCCAATTCATGGTTAAACTGAGGTACTTCCATTGGGTTGCATTAAATCATGTGTCGAGGTACCTGCATGATACAATTGGATATGGTATGAGATATAACTCAGGTGGTGAAGTGAGACTGCATGGATATACTGATTTTGACTGGGAAGGAAGTGCAGTGGAAAAAAAGATCACCTAAGGGTGCTGCTTCAACTTACGATCAACTATTATATCCTAGTTTAGTAGGAAGAAAACTTATGTAGCACTCAAACACTCTCCAACTGGAATACATCAATTTGGGGGTGAAGAAGCCTTATATTTTCTCTGATTCATTCTTTTTAACGTATTTTCTTATATGGGTTAATTATGTTTTGTTAAGTTGTATTCCATTTTCTATGTATCATTGATTGGTTAGAAGTCATTCACATTGTTTTCTCTCATAAGCCACCATCCTCTGATTCATCAAAAGGTCATGCATCTTTGTGCATAAAAATCATCATTTTTGGAATGTAAATGTTGTTGATGTTTTTCCAATTAGCAGCATCGGGCAAACATTCTCCCAGATTCTTCATGTTGATTTGAACAAGGGAAAATGCCTTACTCACCCACAGAGCTTTGTTAGTGGTGAATGGCCCAGGTGTAGTCTTTCTCCTGATGAGGAGTGGATAGACTCCAAGTGCTCTCAGATTTTTTGCTCTAGGATGGAGTGATCTATATTAATTAGATGTGCATGTGAGGAAATAACCATCAACATAAATATAATATATTTATAATATAATGTATAAATATAAATAATCAATAATCAATAATTAATTAATTAATGAAAAGATAATAATGGAAAAACATTGTCCATTAATGAAAGGGCACTCCGCCCAAGTATATATATATATCAGGGCCCTCAATTGTAATATATCACCTCATATAGTATTTACTTACAATAACCTCTCATCAAGTTCGTTAAGTCTTGTTGATATTTTCAGTGTGTAATTATTCTATGATAACAATAACATTTAAATCATAAGGCAATAATTATCAAATCTGAAAATTAGGAAAATCCAACACTGTATCATAGCTAGTTACAAGATTTAAGTGCGAGAGCTAATATAAGTATTTTCCGAAGCTAGTTAAAATATTCCAGTGCCAGATATGGTACATCTGCTTCATATATTTTATTTTTTTCAATTGTACGATTGTGGTCGTGAGCGGCATGTACACATAGATAGACCACATTCCCTTTTGTTGTGATTTTCCTAATTACATGGTGCATATGCCTTAAGGATTTCACTACATAGTGTGAACAACTCTTTTCATCACTCTATGTTTCTCTGCAAGCTATGATCGGTCGGACTGTGATAACTAACATAGCTTCTATAGACTATGTAAAAATGTTTGGTGTTCGAGAGTGAGGTTTATATAGATTGTTAGGATGACTAGCCTAGGCATTGGCATATGACAACATTAGTTTGTGTAAGCTATGGCATTGTAGATTTGCACACTTACATTACAGGGATTTGCCAACATTGAAGAGGATGGTCACAGGTCCTCCAGAGCTTCAAGTAGAGCACGATGGAATTTGTAGAGGATGTGCACTTGATAAGAATGCCAAGCAATATTTTTTGAGCAATGTCAATAGGTCCAAGGGGATCTTGGATATAGTACATTCATATGTATGTGGACCTATACCAGTTGCATCTTTGGGTGGATTCATGTACTATGTGATATTCATTGATGATTTCTCCCAAAATACATGGATCTTCTTCATGAAGACCAAGGATGAGGTCTTCAACAGATTCCAAAAGTTCAGGGCTCAGGTAGAGAACCTGACATAGAAGAAGATCAAGGTGTTGAGGTCAGATAATGGAGGAGAGTACACTTCTAGGGACTTCAGTTATATCTGCAAGGAGGCAAGGATCAAGAGGGAGCTGAATGTTCCTTACAACCCACAATATAACAAGGTTGTAGAGAGGAAGAACAAGTACATTTTAGAGGCTTCCAAAGCCATGATTCATGATCATGATTTACCCATGTTCTTATGGGGAGAGGCATCCAATACAATAGTGTATGTCCAGAAAAAGAGACCTCACTGGATGTTTGGGGACAAGACTCCTTAGTAGGATTTCACAAGTGTGAAACCAAAGGTCAGTGATTTGAATATCTTTGGTTGTCTAGTCCACATTCACATTCCCAAGGAGAAAAGGATGAAGTTTGATCCTTTTGGGAAGAATGGGACGTTTGTTGGATACTTGATGAGCCTGGGCTTCACCAAGAGTGAAGTAGATCTATACCTTTACCACAAGGTTGTTGATGAAGATCCTTTGATATTGGTGTTATATGTTGATGACTTGTTCCTTATAAAAGCATACTGACTCATCGTTTCGTACAAGAGAGAGTTGGCCTTTGAGTACGAGATGAATGATCTTGGTTTGATGCATTATTTATTGGGATTGGAGGTGTGGCATGAACCAAGTGAGATCTTCCTCAAACAAGGGATGTGCACAATTTATATCTTGATCATATTCGATATGATGGAATGGAAGTCCATGGCTATACCTATGATGACAAATCTGAAGAAGTTGAGTGATTCTGCTTCAGATCTAGATCTGGTGGATCCCACTATGTACAAGAAGCTGATTGGATCCTTGATGTACCTGGTTAACACTAGGCCATATATTTTCTTTGTAGTGAACACCCTGAGCCAATTCATGGTTAAACTGAGGCACTTCCATTGGGATGCAGTAAAGCATGTGTTGAGGTACCTGTACGATACAATTGGATATGGTATGAGATATAACTCGGGTGGTGAAGTGAGGCTGCAGGGATATATTGATTCTGACTGGGCAGGAAGTGCAGTGGAAAAAAATATCACCTCAGGGTGTTTCTTCAACTTACGATCAACTATTATATTGTAGTTTAGTAGGAAGAAGACTTATGTAGCACTCAAACACTCTCCAACTGGACTAAATCAATTTGACGGTGAACAAGCCTTATATTTTCTCGGATTCATTCTTTTTAACGTATTTTCTTATATGGGTTAATTATGTTTTGTTAAGTTTTATTCCATTTTCTATGTATCATTGGTTGGTTAGAAGTCATAAACATTGTTTTCTCTCATAAGATACCATCCTCTGATTCATCAAAAGGTCATGCATCTTTGTGCATAGAAATCATCATTTTTGGAGTGTAAATGTTGTTGATGTTTTTCCAATTAGCAGCATCGGGCAGACATTCTCCCAGATTGGTCATGCCGATTTGACTAAGGGAAAATGACTTATTCACCCACAAAGCTTTGCTAGTGGTGAATGGCCCAGGTGTAGTCTTTCTCCTGACGAGGAGTGGATAGACTCCAAGTGCTCTCACATTTTCTTCTCTAGGATGGAGTGATCTATATTAATTAGATGTGCATGTGAGGAAATAACCATCAACATAAGTATAATATATTTATAAGATAATGTATAAATATAAATAATCAATAATCAATAATTAATAATTAATTAATTAATGAAAATATAATAATGGAAAAACAATGTCCATTAATGAAAGGGCACTCCGCCCAAGTATATATATCAGGGCCCTCAATTGTAATATATCACCTCATACAGTATTTACTTTCAATAACCTCTCATCAAGTTCGCTAACTCTTATTGAGATTTTCAGTGTGTAATTATTCTATGATAACAATAGCATTTAAATCATAAGACAATAATTATCAAATTTGAAAATTAGGAAAATGCAACATGGTATCATAGCTAGTTACAAGATTTAAGTGCCAGAGCTGATATAAGTCTTTTCCGAAGCTAGTTAAAACCTTCCAGTGCTAGATCTGGTAGATTTGCTTCATATCTTTTATTTTTTTCAATTGTACGGTCGTGTTCATGAACGACATGTACACATAGAGAGACCAAATTCCCTTTGGTCGTGATTTTCCTAATTACATGGTTCATATGCCTTAAGGATTTCACTACATAGTGCGAACAACTCTTTTGGTCACTCTCTGTTTCTCTGCAAACTATGATCGGTCGCACTGTGATAACTAACATAGATGTTATAGACTATGTAACAATGATTGGTGTTCGAGGGTGAGGTTAATATAGATTGTTAGGATGACTAGCCTAGGCATTGGTACATGACAACATTAGTTTGTGTGAGCTATGGCATTAGATATTTTCACACTTACATTTCAGGGATTTACCAACATTGAAGAGGATGGTCACAGTTCCTCCAGAGCTTCACTTAGAGCACGATGGAATTTGTATAGGATGTGCACTTGACAAGAATGCCAAGCGATATTTTTTTAGCAGTGACAATAGGTCCAAGGGGATCTTGGATCTAGTACATTCATATGTATGTGGACCTATACTAGTTGCATATTTGGGTGGATTCATGTACTATGTGATATTCGTTGATGATTTCTCCCAAAATACATGGATCTTCTTCATGAAGACCAAGGATGAGGTCTTCAACAGATTCCAAAATTTCAGGGCTCAGGTAGAGAACCTGACAGGGAAGAAGATCAAGGTGTTGAGGTCAGATAATGGAGGAGAGTACACATCTAGGGACTTCAGTTATTTCTACAAGGAGGCAAGGATCAATAGGGAGTTGAATGTTCCTTACAACCCACAATATAACAAGGTTGCAGAGAGGAAGAACAAGTACATTTTATAGGCTACCAAAGCCATGATTCATGATCATGATTTACCCATGTTCTTATGGGGAGAGGCATCCAATACAATAGTGTATGTCTAGAAAAAGAGACCTCATTGGATATTGGGGGACAAGACTCCTGAGGAGGCTTTCACAAGTGTGAAACCAAAGGTCAGTCATTTGAATATCTTTGGTTGTCCAGTCTACATTCATGTTCCCAAGGAGAAAAGGATGAAGTTTGATCCTTTTGGGAAGAATGGGACGTTTGTTGGATACTTGATGAGCCTGGGCTTCACCAAGAGTGAAATAGATCCCAACCTTTACCACAAGGTTGTTGATGGTGATCCTTTGATATTGGTGTTATATGTTGATGACTTGTTCCTTATGGAAGCATACCGACTCATCGTTTYGTGCAAGAGAGAGATGGCCTTTGAGTACGAGATGAATGATTGGAGGTGTGGCATGAACCAAGTGAGATCTTCCTYGGACAAGGGAAGTGCACAATTTATATCTTGAGCATATTCGATATGATGGAATGGAAGTCCATGGCTACACCTATGATGACAAATCTGAAGAAGTTGAGTGATTCTGCTTCAGATCCAGATATGGTGAATCCCACTATGTATAAGAAACTGATTGGATCCTTGATGTACCTGGTTAACACTAGGCCGTATATTTTCTTTGTAGTGAACACCCTGAGCCAATTCATGGTTAAACCGAGGCACTTCCATTGGGTTGCATTAAAGCATGTGTTGATGTACCTGCACGATACAATTGGATATTATATGAGATATAAATCAGGTGGTGAAGTGAGGCTACAGGGATATACTGATTCTGACTGGGCATGCAGTGCAGTGAAAAAAAACATCACCTCAGGGTGTTTCTTCAACTTACGATCAATTATTATATCCTAGTTTAGTAGGAAAAAGATTTATGTAGCACTCAATACCATAGAAGCAGAGTATATGACATCTAGTGTCGCAAGTTGTGAAGCATTATGGATTTGAATTTTTTTTGCAGGACTATTTGATCAAGAGCTAGAGACAACCTTAATACACTATGATAATCAAAGTTGTTTCAAGCTTTCGGAAAATCCAATATTTCATGACAAGTCGAAGCACATTGAGATCAAATATCACTTCATCCGAGAAATGGTATAGAAGGGAGCGATAAATCTCTAGTACATATCCACAGATGAACACATTGCAGACATTCTCACCAAGCCTCTGTCTAAAACTAAGTTTGTATAATTCAGATACAAGATTGGCATGAAGAAGAATGTCTCCCTTTCTGAGAGGGAGTGTTGATGTTTTTCTAGTTAGCAACATCTGATAGACATTCTCCTAGATTGGTCATGCTGATTTGACTAAGGGAAAATGACTCATTCACCCATGGGGCTTTGCTAGTGGTGAATGGCCCAGACATAGTCTTTGTCTCGACGATGAGTGGATAGACTCGATGTGCTCTCACATTTCCTACTCCAGGATGGAGTGATCTATATTAATTATATGTGCATGTGAGGAAATAATCATCAACATAAATATACTATATAAATAATATAATCTATAAATATAAATAATCAATAATTAATAATAAATTAATTAATGAAAAGACAATAATGGAAATGACATGTCCATTAATGAAAGGACACTCCACCCAAGTATATATATTGGGCCCCTCAATTGTAATATATCACCTCATATAATATTTACTTACAGTAAGCTCTCATCAAGTTTGCTAAGTCTTGTTTATATTTCCAGTGTGTAATTATTCTATGATAACAATAGCATTTAAATCATAAGGCGATAATTATCAGATCTAAAAATTAGAAAAATTCAAAAAATGCACTCCTAATAGTACAAACATGTTAACAATATTTTAATCATCAGTTTACAACTTAAATCCTAAATTATGGACGCTTAACCAACTTTGGGCGTGCAGTTTCATATAGCTAATTTTAACAATTTGGCCCTCTCGTTTTACAAGACAATTTTTAGCCTTTATGCACAAGTGGTAGGTTTATGTCTAAAAATTCATATATAAGGTTGTATATAGACGTGAAATCACAAATTACACCTTATGAAAGTTGAACCACTCGAATTGGATCACAATTGAAAACTATGGTGTGCATTTTACTTTCAAATTTACATGAAATCCCAAATCCAGGTGCACGAAAACAACCTCACCAGCTCTTCAATTTCATGTTAAATGACATATGTAAATTCACAATATATCTAACTCCATATTACAACTTATAATTTTTTTTTTTGGAGCTACAAGAAAGCTTGGGTGTGCATTTTAACTTTGTCACTTAGTACAATTTTGACCTTTCAAATTACAAGACAAACTTTGTCTCTTTTGCACAACAACCATTTTTAAACTTGCAATTGAAAAATAAACAACATGAACAGGTCAACTGTGATAAAATACATTCCCAATAATTAGCACAACTCCAATCTAAGGTAGAATACAACATCGAATTACGTTTTACAGCCAGGTTGTGCATTTCGAGGGTTTTACTAAACATCTTTTGCCTATTTTTGCACAACAGAGTATTTTATGACTGAAAATGAAAAATTGAGTATATAGACTTATGTAAAATGACTTAACAAATCATTTACAATTTGAACCACTCAAATTGAATGATTTTTGAGACATATGAGTGCATTTTAGTGTAGCCTGTGTGCATTTTACACCAAGGAAAAATTTAAAGCAATGCAAAATTTGTCCTCTTTGTCCCACAATAGAGGGTTTTATGTTTCCAATTGCACAAACAAAGTTATAGATAGATGTACAACATTTCTACAACCCTGTAACTTGTAATATTTTTTGTAATATTGACCTCTTCATTCTATAAGACAATTTTTTGTTTGTATCCACATAAAAGGGTTTTATTTCTCTAAATACACAAAGGTATATGCAAATGTAAAAAGATAAATTACACACTCTCTAACTCGAATAAATCAATTTGGAGATGAACAAACCCTATATTTTCTATTCTTTATTCTCTTTAAAGTATTTTGTTATATGTGTTAATTATGTGTTATTAACTTTTATGCCATTTTATATGTATTATTAGTTGGTTAGAATTCATTGACCTTGATTTCTCTCATAATCCACCATCCTCTAATTTATCAAAAGATCGTGAATATTTGGGCATAGAAATATTCATTTTTGGAGTGTAAATCAACTACTAATGGTACAAACATGTCGTAAATATTGTAATAATCAATTTACAACTTAAATACTAAATTATGGAGGTTTGACCAACTTTTGGCATGTAGTTTCATATAGCCAACTTTAACAATTTTGCCCTTTGGTTTTACAAGACAATTTTTATCCTTTATACACATCAGGTAGGTTTTTGTCTGAAAATGCCAATATAAGGCTATAGACAGGTGTAGAATCACAAATTACACCTTTTTCAAGTTGAACCAATCAATGTGGGTCAAAATTGAGACCAGAGTGTGCATTGTACTCTAAGACAATTTTGCCTTTATAGTCACCTCAAATATCAATTCTAGGTGCATGAAAGCAATCTCTCATGTTTTTAAATTTAACTTTAAATGACATAGGTAAATTTACCATATATTTAACTGCATATTACAACTTATAAAACAATTTTTTGAGCTACATGGAAGTTTAAGAGTGCATTTTAATTTGGCCACTTAGTATAGTTTCAATGTTGCAAACTACAAGGTAAAATTTTCCTCTTTTACACAACAACCCTTTTTAAACTTGCAATTGAAAAATAAACAACATAAACATGTCTACTATGATAAACCACACCCCAACAACTTGCACAACTCAAATCTAAAGTATAATACAACTTTGGGTTACTTTTTACAAATAGGTTGTGCATTTCCAAGGTTTTACTAAGCATCTCTTGCCTATTTTTGCACACTAGAGTCTTTTATGACTGAAAATGAAAATATAAGTATATAGGCTTAGGTAACATTACTTAACAAATCATTTACAATTTGAACCACTCAAATTGAATGAGTTTTGAGACATGGGAATGCATTTTAGTGTAGCTTGGCATGCATTTTGCACCAAGGAAAAATTTATAGCAATGCGGAATTTGCCCTCTTTGTCCCAAAAGACAAATTTTGTTCTTTTTGCACAACAAAGGATTTTAAATTTCCAATTGCACAAACAAAGGTATAGACATATGTACAACTTTTCTACAACCCTGTAACTTGTAATATTGACCTCTTCAATCTATAAGAAAATTGTTGGACGTTTTCCATAAAAAAGGTTTTATTTTTCTAAATGCACAAACAGATGTATATGCAGATGTAAAAAGATAAATTACACACTCTTCAATCAGAATCAATCAATTTGGAGGTGAACAAACTCTATATTTTCTATGATTTGTTCTCTTTAAAGTATTTTCTTATATGGGTTAATTACGTGTTGTTAATTTTTATGCCATTTCTATGTATCATTGGTTGGTTAGAAGTCGTTGACCTTGATTTCTCTTATAACCCGCCATCCTATGATTCATCGAAAGATCATGAATCTTTGTGCATATAAATTATTCTTTTTAGAGTGTAAATGCACTACTAATTGTACAAACATGTTAAAAATATTGTAATAATCAATTTACAACTTAAATATTAAATTATGAAGGCTTAACCAACTTTGGGCGAGCACTTTCATATAACCAACTTTAACAATTTGGCCCTTTGGTTTTACAAGTCAATTTTTAGCCTTTATGCACATGAGTTAGGCTTTTGTTTAAAAATGCCAATATAAGGTTATAGACGTGTAAAATCACAAATTCAATTTTCTGCAAGTTGAACCACTCAATTTGTGTCAAAATTGAGATTAGGACATGCATTGTACTCTAAGACGTTTTTTCTTTCAAATTTACATGAAATACCAAATCTAGGTGCATGAAAACAACCTCTCCTATTATTCAATTTCACTTTAAATGACATAGGTAAATTTTCCATATATCTAATTCCATCTTACAACTTATAAGATGTTTTTTTGAGCTACAAGGAGGCTTGGGTGTGCATTTTAATTTGGTCACTTAGTATTGTTTTGACCTTGCAAATTACAAGGCAAACTTTGCCTCTTTTTCACATCAACCCTTTTTAAGATTGCAATTGAAAAATAAACAACATGAACATGTCTAATATGATAAGCCACACCCCCAAAAACTTGCACAACTCAAATATAAGGTATAATACAACCTTGGGTTACTTTTTAAAAAGAAGTTGTGCATTTCAAGGGTTTTACTAGGCATCTCTTGACTATTTTTGCACAATAGAGTCTTTTATGACTTAAAATGAAAAACTCAGTATATAGGCTTATGTAAAATTATTTAACAAATAATTTACAATTTGAACTACTCAAATTGAATGAGTTTTGAGACCTGGGAGTGCATTTTAGTGTAGCCTGATGTGCATTTTGCACCAAGAAAAAAATTATAGCAACACAAAATTTGCCCTCTTTGTCCCACAAGACAATTTTTGTTCTTTTTGCATAGCAAAGGGTTTTAAGTTTCCAATTGCACAAACGAAGATATAGACAAATGTACAACTTTTATACAAGCCTGTAACTTGTAATATTTCTTGTAATATTGACCTCTTAATTCTATAAGATAGTTTTTGGTCTTTTACCACAAAGAAGAGATTTATTTCTCTAAACGCACAAACAAAGATATATGCAGATGTAAAAAGATAAATTATACACTCTCCAACTAGAATCAATCTATTTGGAGGTGAACAAACTCTATATTTTCTATGATTTATTCTCTTTAAAGTATATTCTTATATGGGTTAATTATGCATTGTTAAGTTTTATTCCATTTTCTATGTATCCATTGCTTGGTTAGAAGTCATTGACCTTGATTTCTCTCATAACCCACCATCCTCTGATTCACAAAAGGTCATGAATCTTTGTGCATAGAAATCGTCCTTTTTGGAGTGTAAATGCACTACTAATTGTACATACATGTTATAAATATTGTAATAATCAATTGTAAACTTAAATATTAAATTATGGAGGTTTGACCAACTTTGGGCTTGCATTTTCATATAGCCAACTTTAACAATTTGGCCCTTTGGTTTTACAAGACCATTTTTATCCTTTATGCACATGGGGTAGGTTTTTGTTTGAAAATTCTAATACAAGGTTATAGACAAGTGTAAAATCACAAATTACACCTTATGGAAGTTGAACCACTCAATTTGGGTCAAAATTGAGACTATGGAGTGCATTGTACAAGACAATTTTTCCTTCAAATTTACATGAAATACAAAATCTAGGTGCATCAAAGCAACCTCTCCTATTATTCACTTATAATTTAAATGATATAGGTAAATTTACCATATATATAACTCCATATTTAAACTTATAAAATATTTTTTTGAGCTACAATGAAGCTTGGGCGTGCATTTTAATTTGGTGACTTAGTACAGTTTCCACCTTCAAAGTTACAAGGCAAACTTTGCCTCTTTTGCGTAGAAACTCTTTTTTAACTTGCAATTACAAAATTAAAAACATTAACAAGTATAATATGATAAACCACACCCACAACAACTTGCATAACTCAAATCTAAGGTACAATACAACCTTGCCTTACTTTTTACAAGCAGATTGTGCATTTCTAGGGTTTTACTAGGCATTTCTTGCCTATTTTTGCACAACATAGTCTTTTATGACTAAAAATACAAAACCGAGTATATAAGATTATGAAAAATGACTTAACAAATTATTTACGATTTTAACCAATCAAATTGAATGGGTTTTGAGACTTGAGAGTGCATTTTAGTGTATCTTGGTGTGCATTTTGCACCAAGGAAAAATTTACACCAACACAAAATTTGTCCTTTTTGTACAACAAGGCAATTTTCGGTCTTTTTGTATAACAAAGGGTTTTAAGTTCCGAATTGCACAAACAAATGTATAGACAGATGTACACATTTTCTACAGCCTTGTAACTTGTCATATAATTTCTTATAGGTATAAAAATTGAAATATCAAATATTAGGTAGATCTCCTGTAGGTATACAATTTGAAATATCAACTGGTATAACTTGTAATATAATTTCCTATAGATAGATTCATACATTATTATAAATATTCATTAAAGATCCCTTAAATATTTAAGATAAACACTAATGTTAACCATAAAAAATGAGTCCATCTAAGAATATCCAAGAACAATATCCACGCCATCCATATCTATAGCATGAAAAAGGTGAGTGCAAAACATATTTATCCATAGTAATCTTCAAATATTTAAAATTTTGAACTTTCTCATCCTCAACCTATGTACTTTAGACATGATTTGTAGGGACTTGCACTATTTTAGACAAGTGAACATTAACAAAATTGTTCTTTCAACCTTCTCTTGCTGAAGGCATCTATGAATCAATAGTAGGAAGTTTTCAATATAAAATAAATCTTCTGACTCTATTTATATGTATTAATTTCCTAAGGCACTTGTCAAAAATTATTTTTCTTATGCTTCATTTGGAAGGCTCAACATCTTCTCAAGGTCAAGTGTGCCCATAACTAAAACATAAGTAGTTTCCTATAAATGACATGTTGATATAACAATGGTAATTACATAGATTTATCTTTTTTGTTATGAATATGAAACCTATATGTATGAAGTATGCACATGGCTTGTAAAACACTAATTGTTCATGAAGATTACAATACATACACAAACTATAAATGCAACATTTTCCCAATTTCTTCCACAATGGTAATTTTCATACCATGACCATTCATAATCCAATATATGGATAAAATATATATAACTAACACTTAGCACATGAAATATATGTATATCTCTTCCAAAGATTACATATTTATATATACATAGTATTAAACCCTAATATGTAAGCATTATAACATAAATACCCTACTGGGATGTTCATATACAACAACAATCCACAATTGTAGATTTTAACCTTGTATAATTAATTACTGCAAACAAATTCTTAATAAAATAGAAAAGATACAATGGTACACACAAACATTACGTAGAGAGTTTACCCTGGAAACTCAAATGAAGAAAACCCATGACCCGTTT
>SNQJ01S0011013.1:196505-212169 GCA_010110895.2 Picea sitchensis
CCAAAATCCATAATCCATTGACCCAAATTAGTCAACAACCCTAATTCCTAAATTGAAATTAGAAAACCATCGACAAAATCCATGTGCCGAAAAACCACTAAAATAGACGCAAAAAAATGCCCAATTTTTTTTCGAGGGCACTACCCCCAAACCCCTACATAGGGGGGATTATTCCCCCTAGATAGGGGGGATCCACCCCCTTGTGACCCCTCAGGTAGGGGGATAGCACCCCCCTCTCACGCCCAACGCAACAAAGACACTAGGTCTGGTCGTGTAAAGAATATAACACATACCCAACAACAACCACAATATTTCACTTGTGGAATCATTGATCTATCATCTATCATTATAAAGCATATCAAAGTTGTATATGTAACAATACATATTAGTTCATGCATGTAACCCCAAACTAAAATGTATATTTCACCCTTCACCAAATTCTGGGGACACAACATATATACATCCTACATTTTTCCCTAATAGGGCATGCATTTTCCTCAATTCCCTTCTTTCATGAAAATTCATAAGGACAATGTGCACAATGTGCATAATTTCATGTTAGGTAGTTGTTGATGTAACAAAATTTCCCTTCAATATTAAGGGGTACTCCCCGATGCACGGTCCCAATTAGATTATGCACTATTTGGTTTATGAGACCCATCTGGATTTTGGTTTCGCTGCCATTACCGGTTTTAAGGGGTGATTGGATGGTTTGTGAATGCAATGGGTATGCAAAGGCAATCTAACTAAATGCATAAATAAATATAATCTACCCTATCCTACCTAGGAGCATCTACGATAACCAAGTCAACAACTTTAAATGAAACTAATCCCAAAAAGGAACTTCTTCCAGTTAGTTGTCAAGAAGCAACAAGTTAGACAACACATGCATGAATATATCATACCTAGATTAGTTTGAGTCATAAAATTACATACATAAGAAACTCGTCATCTCATGACAAACATAAGAAATAATAAGCAAAGTTGTAATAACGATTTCGATTTGCATAAGAAAAATATATAAGCAAAAAGACGTTCTTACAACACATGTAAACAACACATAGTTTGTTGAAAGTAGTTTACAACAAGGATCCATATACAAGAGTTTTTGTCTTTGAAAAAATTGGCCCTCAGGGCTTCTCAATATTAATTCTCAAAATAGTTATCAAATGTACAATTCTTGAAGAGCCCTTTCGAAACGGCCCTCTTCCTTTACTTATAGAAATTCTATTAACCGCTAAAAGAGTCTTCTAGAAATATGCAAGAAGCAGTTATAAAAACTCTGCAGCTTCCCCTTGTGAATTGATATTGACAAGTGTTAGCATGAGATGAAGCTGAGGGTGGTTGGTAAAAGAAAAAATAGGAAACAATTGTGAGCAAATTTAGATTTGATATTTTTTCTTATTCATGAGTCCTTGTCCCTCACATAGGCTTCCCAAACTTGCAATTGTCCTTTGACTGATATGAATCTGCGATACAAGAGCTCTTTGAGGGAGAATTCAAGGGAGGCCGAGTTGTTGGTAAGGGTGTTCATATCCCTCATCATGGTGTCCATGAATGCTTGGATCATAGTATGAACCTTGGTTGGTTGGATGAGGTGTTCCTCCATTAGCTCTCTCTCGTCTCTGATTAATATTATGATGGATTTGTTTGAGGAGTTTCTCCATTTCAATGGTTTTCCTAAGCTCCTCAATGGGTGTAAGGAGACCCTTATGTGATAAGACTTGTGTATCTTTGTGGAGTTGTGAACAGATTGCAAGAAAGCTCGTTGTTTCCTTTTCTTCTTTCTTTTCGTCTTGGTGGCATCGATCAAGGGAGGCGTAGTCAATTCTCCTTTCTCCTTTCATGGCACGAGGAAGCTAGGATGGAGCATCTAGATTCTCGACAATCCACCTTTTCATGTTATTTAGGAATTTTCGGATGGTGGAAAATTGAATGTTTTTGGTTTGCACACAACTATGTTGGTCCATTATGTCGGCTGACAAATGCTGGAAGACATGAAGATGGGAATACATATCTGTAATAGTCTCCTTGAGATCTGTCCTTACCTTTTCAACACATGCCTTAAAATTCTCTTAGACTACCCTCTTTTTTCTTCGCATGCCTGAGCTATTCCTCCAATTCTCTAATCTTGGCATCATTTTCTTCATTTTGGCGGAAAAAATTCTTGAGATTTTATTCCATTGCCATAGTGAAATAAATATAGATGGATGCTATGGAAAGTGGGTCTTTCCTGACATATTTTTCTATTGTAGTCTTTGTGAGAATCAACAACGGGTTGCCTCCAGTGAATGGGACTTTCCTTGTATGTTGTTGCATAATTGCGCTAGTGGCTTTGTTGAATTTCAATGAACTTTTTCAAGTTCACCACCTTGATGGGCTTGTAAGTTGTGCAGAGTCCCAACTCCATCTTTCCAACTTAAAGGCTACTGCCCGTGAGGGGAACTTATGTTGATGTATATAGGATGTCAGTATGCATAAGAGAATCATCATAGTTTGGTGCTTCTTCATCCTTTTTTTCGTTGTTCTTCTTCAGTGACTTTAGCTACAACCTCATCTGCTACTCTTTGTTCTGCTACTGCTACTTCTGTAGCTGCCTTTTTACCCGCTTCTTTTGCTTCTATTTCCACTGCTGCTATTGCATCAAATTTTTCTTTGGTATTGGATTCTTTGATCTTTATTTTCTTCTCAACGACGTCCTCTTTCTTTTTCTAGAACTTCTCTTTCTTTCCTCTTTTCTTGTATACTGTTATATCCTCTTCCTTTGTTGATCTAGAATTTGTAGTTGTCATCGTGGTGGCAGGTGATCTCACTAATGACACTTCCTCATCCCTTTTTCGTGCTTCTTCTCAGGCCTTTTCTTTATCATAGATTCTTCCCAAAGGTCTTCCTTGTCTCTTGGTGATAACTTCATCATATGTCCAGGCACCGCAATTAATCTCTTCTTCCTCCCAGGTAGCTAAAGTATATTCCCATGTGTGTTTGTGTTGGTTGTAGTAATATTTAATCACTTTCTTTAGATTTTGTCTCTGGAACCTTTCTTCTTTGAAGTGCAATGACAATAACGTGTCTACTTTAGCTTTGGCCTTCTTGATGCTTCTGAAGGAGTATGAACTGAACCATAATGGTTGTGGGGGTTAGATGGCCTTCTTATCACGATAGAGCACTGCCTCAACTCCATGAATCACAGTCTGATATATGATCTTCATTAATAACAACTTGTTGGGCACAAAACTTGGGACAAAATGGGGAGATTTGGTAGTCCGTATAATCTTATGTAAGTTCTGTGCTCCATGAGTTACCAATCCCCAATTTTCTGGATTATAGTTAGATATTTGTTAGTCATACAAGGGGAGGGCAAGTTGAAGATGAGCTCATAGAGTGGTGCCAATAAGTAATCATAGATCCTGTGATACCCCATCATGTATTTGTGCTCCCAAAGAACTTGGCAGTAGATATGCACGAGAGGGTCGGTTGGCTTCTAAGCCCAACCCATCTTGGGATATTTATGGCACACACATCGTATCCAACAAGTAAGAGGACATGTGAAATATTGGGAATTCATCGGGGGTGGTATCCTTGATGGATTTGATGGAATATTCTAGGGATGTTGATAATATATCAACCCAATTGAAGGATGACCCCTTGTCAAAAAAGTAATATATCAGGGGCATTAAGGATAGTGTGAATTTCGATGAATCTTGTTCCCCATATAGCCTGCTTAACATCACCATAATGTATTGGTATGATGTTCTTAGTGAAGTGGTTGGATATTTTCCATAGGGTCTGAGTTTAAACGTATTGTCTGGATTATACCATATTTTTAATAAATCCTTCACCTTGTTTGGGAAATTCTTAACGAGTTCATTATCCAGTGACCAACTTCCCTTTTCCAAATGGTAGTATTGGGATATGTCAGCTTCCTGGAATGACACTATGGGTTACCCTTAGCATTGGGTATATACTAGTTGTCGGGGTCTATGTGCTTAAGGATCCATGAGATCACGTTTGCACAAGGAAATGTTTTTGCATGAGCCACCTCCCTATGTAATCTCGATCTCCAGATGTTATTGAATACTTTGATCTCATCTTGGTCTTCAACTTCCACAGGGAAGTTTTTCTTCTTGAACATTCAGAAAACTTCACTCCATTTGAGTGAAGTTCCCCCTTTCTCTAAGAGTCATGTATTATCATTATAGACAACCCTTGGGGTGTTAGGATCTTCTTTTTGTCGACTTCCTCTTGCAGAAGCCTCTGTCGTGGGATCTTTGCTAGATTTTTTCTTGCAAGGTGACATGTATGAATGTGCGATAAACACAGTCCTCATTAGTATATCAAGACAACAATAAAACATGACATGATAGTAAACATAAAACATAATTTCCTGTAATCATGTAAATTATCAAGGTTTTTGAGCAGTAACAAGAGATTTAAGATAAATTCGTCCATGCAAATGTGTGTCCATGTTAGAAGAACTATTGGTTCCAATATTAGGAGGAAAGTCACCATCTGAGGAAGATAGGATAATGGGAGACATGGTGAGGTTGTGGGGAAATCTGTCTTAGTTTGGGAAAGAGTCCAGGTGAATCGACGTTATTGTTATTAACCTTGCCAATAGGGAAAGTGATACTGGAGATAAAGGTAACAAGTGCTTTGGCATGTACTGACGTCGATGATAGGAACTTCATCGGTGTGTACCAGAAGATATATTACAAAGAGCGACGATGAGTGTGAGCCACATATCGACAATGATAATGTAAAATACATTGATATGTACCAACGACGTTTATGGCAAGTTTGACAGTGTGGTACCTGAGGTGTTATCATTAACTTTGTCGATGAGTAAGACCAAAACCGAAGGTAAATTTGCGAACTTTGTTGATGAAGTAAAATTGTACCAGAGGCGTTGGGAACAAAATTTGTTGATAAGAAAAGGAGGAACCAAAGGGAAGTTTGTCAACCTCATCGATATGTATCAGAGGTAATATTAGAAACTCCACCAACATACGTTGAAGGAGTTAGCAGAAATTTTTTCGATGCATATTCAAATGAAAAAATTAACTAAGTTTTTGAGTGGGATACGACATATTAGGGTTTGGAAGAGCTCAAGGCATTACTTTGATTAAAGAAGCATTATATCGATGATGGTTATGCAAAGTTTTCCTGAGAAGTAGGGTTCATGCTAGTCATGTTTGCTCATATTTCAGCTCAAAATAAGAGAGGACTAGGGCTAGGTTGTGCCCTATTGTGTTTGTCACAAAAAAACACCATGCTAAGTAAGGATATTCTATGCTAGAGACCATAGGAATCTTAAGAGGCCAAATCTGAGGCAGATAACCTGAGGGTTTCAAGCCTGGATAGGAGAGGAACTTTGTGAGGCCCTCCGAAACAGGTTGTGACAAAGAGATTCCAAGATGGATATCAACAAGATAAGGTTTAAATACCTCAACGCTCAGAGTTAGGGCGTTGTTGTGTGGCATGGGAAAGAGGATTGAAGGGTTAGGAGAGGAGGGAAATATGGTATATCATCTCATAGGGTTTCCGTTTTAAAATAAATCGTAACTGAAACAAAAAACAAGCAGTGATGTGGCAAGGAGCGTACCTGGCCTCGATGACATGTGGATAGTAAGATGATCGATGGAGGGGGGATGCACTTTCTTCAGGACTTGCTTTTCGCGCGAGCAATAATCTCTCTCCTTCTCTTGGAAACAAAATATGGCATGTAAAGTGAGGTATGAGAGGCCGCGTGCGTTGTCTTATAAATTTTCTAGGTGTGTAGTTTGATACATCGATGATGTTGGTGTTAATATTGTCGGTGATAGATGTGGAGAAGTGGCTAACTTCTTTGGTGAAATTCTCTTCATACCAACAACATTGTTAATAAGTCCACCAATGTAAGCTTTAACCCATTCGAGGAGGGTGTTGGGAACTGTTTCGGTCATACCAACACCGTTAATGGGAACTTCTCCAATGTATCAGAGGAGATAATGGGAAGTCTATCAGTTGATAGATCTGCAGGTTGGCAGACTTGTGAGGAAGTCAACCGGTTGATGACCTATGTATTGGAGCAGTTTTGGGGAGCTCCTTCGACGTACTGAAAGTGATAGTGGGAAGTGTGCTGACAAAAAGTCTTGGATCGTCAAAGGAGATGTTCAGAAATCCTCCAATGTATCATAGAATATGTCTAGAACTCCTCTAATATGTCAGAAATGGTTTCCAAAAGTGTTGAAATAGAAGCCAAACCAAACTTACGAGTTAATAAAATTTCATAAAAGGGGCATGGCGAGGATTCAATGTAGGTCAAGAAGACGAGAGGTCTTCTTTAGCAGGTCAAGAGGTTATATAAGCCAGAGAAAGGAGGGGTCCCATTTTCTTGGTAAAAATTGACTTTACAAGCAAGAATAAAAGAAAAATGGAAGGTTTTGATGCTTGGCACAAGAATAACATAATTGCATAATGTGCATAATTTCATGAAATTTCATGTTAGGTAGTTTTCATTTCTTGCTTTGGATTTTTATATCTTATCTAAAGTAGGATTTGATATACACAAATAGATCTAGGGTTTGGTTCAAATCCATCACCATTTGTCTTGAGGTCAACCCACAACCATTGAGCTTAAGGGGGTTTTATCCACCCTTGTGACAAAAATCCATCAACAAAGTGCATTATTTAAGTGTTCGTTTTCTTGGTTTACCCAATGATTTTGGTTTTACATAAGTGAAATATATTCTTCTACAACTAATATTTTTGATTCAGTGATGAGGTTCAAATTTCATGGGAAATATATATTAGAAACCTCAAGTAAATGAGGTCAATTTTTTGAATTTTCATTAAACATGGATTTTCAAAATTTTCATACTAGAGTGGGAATTGGCTTAAGTCTGTACCAATTATGTGTGTTTTTCCCCACCCATTATAAGGTGGTTGGTCCTTAATGGAAGAACAAAAAATATTAGTCTATTTACCTTTAGCAACAACAAATTATATGAAGCCTTAGTATTAAACCCTAATATGCAAGTATTCTTACATAAATACCCTACTGGGTATGTTCATATACAACAACAATTCACAACCACAATATTTCACTTGTGGAATCATTAATCTATTATCTATCACTATAAAGCATTTCAGAGTTGTATATGTAACAATACATATTAGTTCAAGCATGTAACCCCAAACCAAAATGTATATTTCACCCTTCAATAAATGCCAATATAATGTTGTAGACATGTGTAAATCACAAACCACACCTTATGCAAGTTGAACCACTCAGTTTGGGTCAAAATTGAGACTAGGACGTGCATTTTACTCTAACACAAATTTTCCTTCAAATTTACATTAAATCCCAAATCTAGGTGCATGAAAGCTACCTCTCTTGTTCTTCAATTACACTTTAGATGACATAGGTAAATTACCATACATCTAAATCGATCTTAAAACTTACAAAACAACTTATTGAGCTACATGAGAAGCGTGGGCATGCATTTTAATTTGGTCACTTTCTACAGTTTCAACCTTCCAAATTACAAGACAAACTTTGCCTCGTTTGCACAAAAACCCTTTTCAAACTTGCAATTGCAAAATTAACAACATGAATGGGTCTAATATAATAAACCACACCCCCAACAAATTGTGCAATTGAAATATAAGGTATAATACAACCTTACCTCACTTTTTACAAACATGTTGTGCATTTCTAGGGTTTTACTAGGCATCCCTTGTTTATTTTTACACAACAAATTATTTTATGACTGCAAATGAAAAAAATATGTATATAGGCTTATGTAAAATGACTTAACAAATCATTTACAATTCGAAGCACTCAAATTGAATGTGTTTTAAGACCCGGACGTTCATTTTAGTGTAGTTTGGCGTGCATTTTGCACCAACGCAAAATTTTCCCTCTTTTTCCAACAAGACAATTTTTGGTCTTTTTGCACAGTAAATAGTTTTAAGTTTACAATTGCACAAGAAAAGGTATAGACATATGTACAAGTTTTATACAACCTTGTAACTTGTAATATAAGTTTTTGTAGGTATACAAACTGAATTATCAAACGACATGTACATTTCCTATAGGTATACAAACTAATATATCAAACTGATATAACTTGTAATATAATTTCCTGTAGGTAGATTCATACATTATTATAAACATGTATTAAATATTCCTTAAAGATTGCAGATAAACACTAAATATCACAACAAACATCACATATAAGACAAGTATGAGTCAAAACAATACTGATCTTCCATTAATTCCTTTTAATAGTAGGATCTTTACATGGTAGACATCACAATTACAATCTCCATTACAAAACTGAGAAAAGTGTAATACAAATTCTACACCTTTGCTCTCTTTGAATATTCCTCCTAAGGTCTCTCTAACATACCTCTCCTTTCTAATCTCTCTACTTACACCTTATATATTATGTTCCCCATGGGGACCACCTCGACCCATAGGTCGGTTATATAAGTCAATCATAACTAACTTTACATGTATTCACGGGTCCTCGATCCAATTGTTACATCTCTAAGGCGATGATACTGACATACTCGATTTACTCTTATTGTGCTTACTTGAGGCACACTCAGCCTTGTCGTATCCATTTGGCCATCACAATCAATACTCATAAGTGTGTCTTATCCAATCACTAGCTTCACACTTTGCGGTGGTATTGAAGGAGCTTACAATGTGAATGGGTTACAAACTTGGTAGTGCACCAAAGGGTCTAACAGAAGACACAAAGTGCGGTATGGATATGGAGGGTGCACCACTAGGTAGGAAGAGAGCAATGGAAGTGATGGTTAATGGTTGATGATGTGTAATGGACTAGATTGAGGCAGAGGATTATGGTGGGGATGGGCATGATTGATACAACCAGGTATATGTTCACCATGAGTTATGGTCTTGTTGTGAGGCAATTGCCACAGTATCCTATACCCAGGTCAAACACCTTCAACGCCCATTTGGCCTGACCAATATGGGCATGTTCCTTCTCACGAAATAATTTTTCTCCTATATCCTTGTACTATCACATTCCCTCATGAGTGTTGGCATCATTGATTCCTCCCCTCAAAATGTTTTCCTTTTCCTGGAGACTCCCTCTTTCTCTATCTTGGGGCCTCCTAGATTGTCGTTGATGCGGTGTGGTTCTTCTTGACCGGTGACACCATCTATATATGAGTGCAGTAGTGTGACCTATGATTGGCCATCTGAATCTTTCTCAAGTTCCTTGCATGGTCAACATATGGTGCTAGGTCTCAACCAACTAATACTAACACTCATGCCCATTATAAAACACTAGATTCTTGGTGCTAGTCTCACTTCAACAAGTTGATGCAACGATAGATTGATGAAGGAACCTAATTATAATTCCATGGACTAGTGTCCCTTCATTATACAAAGGGGTAACTTTGGGACATGGCACCGGTTAGGACCGACCCTCATACGACATCACTGGTCATATTAACTAAATTTGGACTTGATATTTTCTCATAGCCTCTTTGGCTAAACAACTGATCTATGTTAGGTACTTTCTTTGCCCACATCATGTGAAATTTTAATATCACTCTATTCATATATTAATCCTTGTCCTATCCAATATCTTTCATCTAGTCATGCTTAATTGATGTCTCAAGACAACCTATTACAACTTAGCGAGCATAATAAGCTCCCCTAGTCGACATAATTAAGCCCCAAGGGCCAAACACACTCACGCTACAAATAATTTGTTGTCATGGAAGTGCCACGTGGGTACCACGGGGCTGTGGTGGGGTCATGATAGTGACATCAACGTGGCAACATCGATGGTCTTTCATAGATACAAGCGATTTTAGTTGTAGGTTGAGTGGGCCGTAGAAAAGGTTGTTTTATTACAAACCATTGAAGGGGAGTTGGAATTTTTATGACTAACAAATGTAGTGTGAATTTCGACGATCATTGGGGTGCCAAGAAAAAAACATAACAAAATTTTGAAAATTAGTTAGTAATTTTCGATGGTAATGTCGATTTTATCCGTACCATCAAAACTCCCCATCTAACTTAAACACCATATGTGGTAGTGTTTTATCTAAACAACCAATTTGGTTTTCACCATATCTATGCAGATTTCACCTTTTATGATATTTTTCTACAAATATTACCTCATCATTGTCTCCAAAATAGAGGAATCAATCAAGATCGAGTATTGGTTTGTCAAAATTGGTTTCCATTTTCCCAGATCTGAATTATTTGCCTAGGTTAGCCAAGGACATTTAATTTGTTTTATAACCTAAAGTTTTTTGGGCATTTTATGTCTGGTAATTACCAAGCTTATTTTTTTACCAAACCTGTTTTTTTTTTTGAATTAGCTAATAACTTTTGATTCATGAGGCCTTTTTGGGTGGATTTTTTTCTTCCGGGGGTTCATTTTTCCACTGCCTAGCTAACTAACCCCTTCCATATCCTCTCCATGGACCATACATACCATAAGGCTATGTTTTTTTTTAACAAACCCTCTATTTTTCCCAAATTCACGTGTGTATGACCAAGTTTGCTCATATCTACATCGATTTGCATTTTGGATGGTTAATCTAACTGTTGAGTAATTTGATTTTCCTATTTGGGGGACAATCTGTCTGATTGAGGGGTCGATTTATCTGTTGGAAGTTTTTTTTTGCAGCAATTTCACTCAAACATCGGTTTTTAACAACAATTTAACTAAGATCTGAGTTCTTTGCATTAATTTCACTCAAATATGAGGGTTTTATGCAATGATTTTACTCTTACATGTACGACCATGCCCATATGACAGTGATTTTCCTTCCTCAGGCATAATACAATCACATTCTTCCTATCATAGGGATGATCTGTTGGTTGGAGGGATTATTTTCTTGTTGGGGGGATGATCTCTCTATTGCAAGGGATTTTTCTTTGTTGGGGTGTCATGCACCGAGGGTTTTACTTGCGATTTTGTTGTGGGGGGTTGATTTTTCTCCCAGACTTGTGCGACACACCTCTCTCTCCCCTTCAAACTACATATGGATGACTTTGGTATAGATATCTCTCTCAGCCAGACCCATACTATGATATCAACTCATTGATTGATTTATAGAATTTTTGTAGCACGAGGAATTTTGCTTGTATGGGGCTTCTTGTTCATGGAACATGTGTAGTCATTGGTGAAACTGTTGTTGTTAGAGATAGAGTCTCAATCTTTCAGGCATAAAAGGATCCTTGCTAAGTAGTTACTTGTATGAAAGTATTTTGACTCATTCATGCTTTGGAGTAATCTTTGGGTTTCGTGCTTGAGAATATGATGCAAAATCCAACTCTTCAGGCGACATTGTTAATGGATGTATTTGATAATGTATTTCTAGATGACAGTGATATTCAACAATCAATAAGATTGGATGTTCAGGATGTTAAAGATAGAGATCCTTCTTGCAAGTCATATAGTTGGGATTTATTGTATTTGAAGGGATAACATGCTTTGTAGTCATTATATTGTGTTGTATATGCAGTTTCTTAATGGCAGAAATTTAGTGATTTTCTTTGCACTAATGTACTTGTGACGTGAGACCATTTTACATTGCATGTGGTGCATATATGAGCACTTGTTGATCTTCATGATCACTGTGATATCATTTTCAAGTTTTCGATTGAAGCACTTCAGTTGTAATGTCCCCTTCCAAATGATCACTCTAGGAGGACAACTTAGTGGTCTATCGATTCTCGTAGGCCATAGTTGTTTAAAAGGGAATTAATAGATTAATTATTTGATGTCATTTAGAGGAAAAAACAACATTATAAAATGACACTGAGTAATTAAAAAGTGACTTGAAGAATAAAATGAATAAAACCTTATAAAGTCACTTTAATATTTTAAGTGAAGGTAAAAAGGTAAAAGGGTCAACAAAAAGGTAAAATGGTCATCAAAAAGGTGAGAAGGATAAAAGAGAGATGGGGGCTCATTTCTCTCATTGTGTTGACAATATTTTCTAAAAATGGTTTGGAGACGGATCTTTTGACTTGTGAGG
Source organism: Picea sitchensis (assembly GCA_010110895.2). Classification (NCBI taxonomy): domain Eukaryota; kingdom Viridiplantae; phylum Streptophyta; class Pinopsida; order Pinales; family Pinaceae; genus Picea; species Picea sitchensis. Next base: position 208,527 of record SNQJ01S0011013.1, read on the forward strand.
GTTTTGCAACAAAACCCTTGTGGAGAGTTGGTTTCGGTGGTGAAAAATTCCACCTTGGCCAATCAAGAGGAATGATCACTCAGATGATTCATTGGATTTTATTGTTGAAGACAATACTCAAATTTGTAGGGTTCATGGGGTTTTGTAGAGATCAATTTTTACAGTTGTAGAGATAATGATCACTTGTGTAGGTCATACCATTCTTGAGGAGGTCGTACCTTTCTTGGTGGTGGTTGTATTTCTTAGAAGGGGTCATGTTTTTCATTGTGGAGATCGTAATATTTTCAATAGGACCGTATTTATCTTGGAGAAGCCTATTTATATTGTGTGAGGGACGTGTTCTTTCTATGGGGGACAGATCTCTTGGAGAGGGCCACATTCTTTAATGGAGAGGCCAAGTTTTATGTGTGGGTTGACTTCCTTGGTGAGGGAGGCTGAATCTTCTTGGGACAATCAATATCTAGGGGTTTGGAGGTAATCTTGCAGTAGGTTCATGGGGTTTCAACCACTATTACAACTATAGCCATTGTCTTCAATTTCCATCCAGTGGTGCCATCCATTTCCAATGCATTTCAAGTAAGACTTGTGAGTTATTTGTTGATGTAATAATTCATATTTGAGTGTTAATAAAGCAATTAGATTGGCTGCATTTCTTGTTGTTTTATTAAGTCATTGTCCATTTAATTGTTTGATTTTATATACCTTATGCAAAATGCATTTGGAATGTTGCAAACTATTTGATAAAATTCCTAAACCATCAAACACATAAATACACATCAACAACAAACTGTTTGACGGAAATCCTAACCCAAGAAACACATAAAAATTACCAATAGTCACACAAACATTTCAACAACCTACAACGAAGTATAACAATAGTAAGGCAAGGGTTATTACATCAGTTGGTCATCAACATTTTTATCTTGTTGAATCATATTCAACTTCATCTTTTGTTATCATTCATGTGTTCTTGGAGATATTTTTCTTTGAAAAATTGTGTACTTTCCATGATGATTCATGCCTTTTCTCTTGGAGGTTATTTTTTGTAGTTAGCTCTATGTTTGCGTCACCTGTTCCGGAGTGGTGCGTGTGAATAATTTGGAGACAAATTGGTTTTGAAGATTACTAATATATCTTGAGTTGCTTGACACTTCATCATTAACATATTGATGTTGTCATTGCTAGTCATTTTGCATTGGTTCTTGATGGTCGAAAGTGTGTTCTCCTTGCATCTTATTGAGGACTTGGTTTCTTTCCATTTTTCATTAGTTCTTGACAGGAGCAAGTGTATTCTCCTTGCACTTTATTGAGGACTTGGTTGTTGGTCACTTTGCATTGGTTCTTGATGATAGTAAGTGTATTGTCCTTGCACCTTATTGAGGACCTAGTTTTTGGTCATGTTTCATTAGTTCCTAAAAATCAAAAGTGTCTTCTCCTTGCACCTTATTGAGGATATGGATGAAAATTATCGATGGTTTTCTACATTGTTTCTCTTAGCGGATTATCCTTGACATAATCAAAGTTTGACTCTATCTTCGCTGGTTATTCAGGATGTTTGAAGTTGTCATTAAGGGGGAATGCAATGTAATTCCATATTCATATTCATATTAGACCATTATGTAATGATTGTCTAGTGGCCACATTTATTATTTTATAACCTATAATTTGATGCATTTGTACACACAATGAGGCATCAACCACATTTATCATTGTATAGCCTATCATCATGAGGCATTTGTACACACAATGAGACATCAACCACAATTACGATTATATATCCTATCATGATGAGGGATTTGTAAACACAATGAGGCATCATTAGACTTGTGATATCTCATATTGGCATGTAACACAACTCCAAGTATGATTCTACCCCTCTAGTCATCATTAAGGGGGAATGCCAAAATGTGTTAATGATTACCTAGTGGTCTTAGATTATATGGCTATGGAATTTTGTAAAGTTATTCTTCAATAATTCACTATCTTGTAAAAAGGGTTTATCCCACATGCATCATGGGAATTGTTTTCCTTTCACTCTCACATATATAATAGAGGTGAATGAGTCCCTTTAGGAGTGTGAGAGACTTGGGAGTGGTTTATGGCATTGATCTTTAGCCAGGACCCTATGGGTCTTGAGGCCAAATCATACATATGGTTAAGTGTTCTCTTTCCTTGTAAGATTGGAGAGTTTTCCCGAGGAATAGAAAACTAGATTTCGTGGATGCTTCCCCACATTGGGATTTTACCACATAAAATCATCTCTCTTGTCTCTCTTTTCTTGCATTCTAATTTACTGATTATTTGATTCTTGGTATATGATATTAGACTAGTTATATTATTTCACCACCTTTCTCTTTTTCTTTACTGGGCCCAAGCTAGATCTCATTAGAATTCCCCCTTGCTAAAGACTATGATCATTAATTTTCTCCCTGATAAACCCCGCGCCCCCTGAATCAGTTATAGAGTCATTGACCCTAGGAACATAATCATATAATTCCACTAGCTAAGCCTCCACACTATATCTATAACCTTTCACCCGCTCCCAATAAGAAGAAACCAAGGGTGTAAGGGTACCATCAAATCGATCAACTTTGTCCCACTTTGGAAACCATGACACCTCTTGTGAAGTACTGACGAGATCCTAACAAGATCCATCCTAAATATAAACACCCTGGAATGATGACATTTTGTCATATCGACCATAATTTTGAAAGATTTTGTGTGCCACCTCATCCTCCAAAGGATGTTGAATCCCATGGATAAGAGAGGAGTTACTTGGTGACTATCAAAAAATTAAATCTTTGAAGATAAAATCCTCCAAATAGTCAACCAGCTGGACATCATCATCCATTCTCCAAGCTCTTGATCCACACATAAACCATGAATACTTAGCTATGAAACCCTAATCCATTAGCCATCTCCATAAGGGGAAAGAGAGATACCATATTAGACCAGTTAGAGAATATATTTTCCAAATCACATATGGACTTATCTTATGAAATGAATAGAAAGGATGGTGTGATGGTTCCCCATCTTAAAATTTTCTATGTTATTTATGTTTATTTGAAATGTATGGCGAATATATGCCATTGAATATTCCATTTCCTTCTTATTTAAATCTATCTCTATAATGCTTACTAATGTCTTGGAAAAGGCCTTACCCTTGCTAGGGTATTGAAAATGCCAATGATAATGGACTTTATTGTTAGCTTGAGTTTGGAACCTAGGGTATTAATCTATTGCAAATAATTGGTTTCATTGATGAGATATAATGAATTTATTGTAGAAGAAAACATAGATATGTCATGGAAACCATGTGGTAAGGGATGCAAGATTGTATCACTGAGAGGGAAATCAAGGTTACACAAAGAGAATCCTAGAAGCTACTATACATTTATCCTAAATTATGGAAGGACATGTATCTTTATTCTGATAAGAATGATCAAATTTATGAAGAGATAATCTAGGAACCTACTACACATTCATCCTAAATTGTGGAAGGATATGTATCTTTATTCTGATAAGAATTATATTTTCTTTGTTGAATTTCTTGGTTTGTTATATGAATGGATAAAGAGACAAGAAGAAATTAATACCCTAGATGGTGTCAAGAACCAATGGTTTTGGACCAAGCAACAATTTC
>SNQJ01S0011014.1:9069-25006 GCA_010110895.2 Picea sitchensis
GGAAAGAGGTTTGAGCTAAGAACAAACCACAATATCTTGAAATATTTATTTGATCAGCCAAATCTAAATTCTAGACAAAGCATATTGTTAGAATTTCTAAGCGAATATAACTTTGATATAAAGAATATCAAAGGGAAAGAAAATAAAGTGGTTGATGCACTCAACAGGAGGGTGCATGAGCTTCATGCTACAACCATCAACATGTATCAGACTGATGTTAAAAGAAAAATTATGGAGGCTGCAAATATAGATCTGTAGTACACAGAATTGGTAGCAATGCTTCAGCAAGGTAAGACACCATAGAAGATGGATAATTATAAGTTGGGAGTAGATCGAATACTGCTGCACAAAAAAAAAAAATTATACCAAATGTCCAAGACTTGAAACATATAGTTTTGCATGAGATGCATAATGCTCCTTATGAAGGGAACCCTGGATATTATAAAACCATAACAATGATCAAGAGCCAATAATTTTGGCCAGGTATGAGAAGAGAAATTGCAGAATACATCCCTAGGTGTATGGAATGCTAGAAAGTTAAAACAGAGCATAGGCACCCAACAGGATTGTTGCAACCTTTTCCCATTCCTGAATGGAAGTGGGAAGTGGTGACAATGGATTTTATGAAGAGATTTCCCAGAACAGGAAAGATACGTGATTCAATTATGGTAGTGGTGGACAAGCTCACAAAATCTTCCCATTTTATTCCACTAAAAACTACTCACAAAGCAACAGATGTTGTTGATATTTTCATGAAGGAAGTGGCACGATTGCACGTAATTCCTAAAACGATTGTTTCTGATAAAGACCTGAAATTCACCTCAAATTTCTAGAAAGGATTGTTCAAAGGATTTAGAATGAATCTGAACCTTATTACAACTTACCATCCCGAGTTTGATGGATAGACAAAAAGAGTGAATAGGGTGATAGGAGATATGTTGAGAATGTATGTGATGGACAAACCATCGAAATGGGAAGACTACCTACACTTGGTAGAATTCACTTATAACAATGGATATCATGCATCATTGAAAATGAGCCCATTTGAAGCACTTTATGGCAGAAGGTGCAATATTCCAATAAGATGGGATAATCCAGCTAATAGAACAGTAGTTGGGCCAGAATTGCTCAAGGACATGGAGGACCAAATGTTAAAAATTAAGAAGAATTTGAAAGCTGCCCAAGACAGACAGAAAAGTTATGTTGATTAAAATAGAATCCACAGAGAATTCAAATTGGGTGATCATGTTTTCCTGAAAGTGAAAGATAACAGGAGCTCCCTGAAGCTGGGAAGTTGCGCCAAGTTAGCAGCCATATTTTGTCAACCATTTGAAATCCTAGAGAGGATTTGTCCAGTTGCTTATATGATTGCATTACATGCATCTATGTATGTTCGTAATGTCTTCCATATATCATTGCTAAATAAATATATACCCAATGCTAATCATGTTATTGATTGGAATGTTATTCAGGTGGAGCAAGAAGGAGCTTTCCAAGTGCATCCGGTGCACATCCTAGATCGAAAAATCAAACAACTCTGAAATCGATCCATAGGGATTGTAAAGGTCTAGTGGACCTGGTAAGGACCTGAAGACACTACTCAGGAGCATGAGGATGCAACGCGGACAAAATAACCGCAAATGTTTGAAGAATTTTAATAATTTTGTTGTATATGGGTACATGATTCACTGAGGACAGTGCATAAATAAGGGGAGGGGATTGTAATATCCCTCAGCCGAACCCAAATGTAAATATAATCCATGTATATTTAAGCTAGTGAGTTGTTTAGACGTCATTTTCGTAGTACACCTTTCATGGAATGGTGTGCAAATATATTTCCTAGTAAACGGATGTAATGTGCACATTTATGAATACCACACGCAGTAACTAAGGTGCGCGCAACCTTAAAGACATAGGATACATCACGCAATAACAAAGTGTGCGCGATATTAAGGTCAACAAACCTTTGTGTATATAATATGCATTATAGGCTGGTGAGCCAGTATTATAAGCCAAAATGCTTATGTCTTGAACTTAGGCCAGTGTGCCTAGATGTGAAAGGCCAATGTGTCTACTTTGTACATGACTCATGATTAATATAAAATACATCACTGCACGCAAACTATTGTGGGTGGGAAATCCCTCCTATAGACTAGCACTAAGGGTTTTATCATGCATGTAAAAATGACCTAAAGATTCTTACTTTTTACCATCATCCCATGCCTAGACCCCCATTACTCATATGTAAATACAAGGCTCAAGAAATTAAGTTGGCGTACCTTATTCTTCATGTTTGATGACGATCCCTTTTCGTGCTTGGTCGTTCTTTGACTACAACTCTCCTCCCAATGCTGACATGCATTCACTAAAGACAAACAAATAACTCCACATGCATTTGATCTATGAACTAGCGGGTTAGAGATTTAATCAATCATACAATCAATATTCCAATAATGATAATCTCATGTGGCAGGACAGGAAAAGAAATTATTTTATTAACTTCACAATGATACCTTACAATGATAAAGTCATCTACTACTCCTTGATCCTGGTCTTGAGCTCTTCTTCCACTGCCTTCCAACTGTTTTTCTCTATACTTCTCTTTTGACAAGGATGGATAAAGGTTGGGACAAAGGGAATGCTCAATCGAGTATAGTTTCTTTACTATGATTCTCCTTTCAAATGGGACCCCTAACCCTTCTTTTATAGGCTAGAAGAAGCTAGGTATTTGGTCAAGTGAATGGCCATACATGGCCGAAAGGTTTAGTTAACTTACCCAAAGCTGTGTGTTCCATCAACAACTTTCCTTTTTTCATTATTTTGTAGGTACACACGGGCTGTCTTGGGTCAGCTAGCATGTATACGTGTGTAGTAATGGAGTAGGGTGTGTGGGTATTTATAAAAGGGGTTTTTAAGAAGAGTTGTTCAACAATGTTTTGGCAGAGAAGGAATCTGAGATGGCATGATGCTAGGTAAGCATGTATGGTGCAAATTAGGTTTATAACATATGCCCCCTAATGTGTGGGGTGAAAAGAGCATCTAATTGCCGAAATACATTAACAATCTTCCCCGATGTGCCGAACAAGTGATCCCAGGGACTAAAAATTAAGCGGTGTCATCTGCAAAATAATAATTGTCTCACTGAGGTGGGCATACCCATGCTCGAAATAAAATGAAATCATGGCTACCAAGCAAATACATTGTAGATCCATGTCATATAACTATATAAAGTGTAGCCATGAACAATACATGGCGGAGCTACATCTTGAAATCAAAAATATATACATGTAGAGTATCCATCTTCTAGAAGCTAATAAGGCTTGATGGCTAGAGATGAGGTCTTCAGAGCTCGAGCAACAACTTAAAAAATATTCAAAACTTGGGTAGGAGTGTAATATGAGTGTACGACTTCACTACCCAGAGGTCTTCGACAGCTCGTCGGTCATGGACTAGAGAATCTTGATGATCAAACTGAAGGTTTCATGGATTTCGAACAAAGACTTGATTGGACTTTTGGGATGGTCGGGCATGAGGGAAAGAGATTAACTGTAGAGGGGCCGACTCAGGCTTGGTAAAAACTTCCCTTGGACAATAGCACGAACAATGATGAGACTCAGGCATCATGGCATTAACATAAGTTTATGAGGCAGGAGGCAACAAAAACTCTCCATATGTTTGGAAGAATAACCAAACGGAGGAGGACACAACTCTATGTAGCGAGAACAAATTCCTAGGGTTGTATTAAATCCCATAGTTTGACGAACAAACTGACATATGTGCTTTATCCAAGGGCGACTCATTATGTTGCCAATACAAAGAAAATACTTTTCCCTTCCTCTTTTTGAGGTATATTTGATTTTTTTTTGTTTTTTTCAATAATTTTGGAAAAAGAATAAAAGAATGTTACGTTACAAAGGAGGGATGAGTGTTGCAAAAATACAAGTTCGAGGCACAAGGACAAGACTGATGTTCAAAGTAAGGACACTCGGGAAAAATCCTCCAAGGCCCAAAGGTGTCAAGATGTAGAGGCAAAGTGCTACAGGGCTTGCATATAAGGCATGCTTCAGATGGTTCAGTTGAGAGCAACATGGAGCTGGCATGAGGCCAAAGATGTGGTTATGCAAATGTGATTAATAACGCGCACAATGGTAACGTCCTTTGATGTAAGTTTAACAAGCCCAAAGAAGGTAAGCTCGACGGTTTATCATATGTAGAGAGTCTGAAAAAATGTAAAAGGAGACTCCACTGGGGTACCTTTTTCGAAGGTAGTCTAGTCATCTTGAAAAAGGGGTAAATTAGCACCAAAAAGACGTCTATTCAAAACCATTTTAACGAGTGTGATAAAGACAAGATCACTCGACCATTTTTTCATTTTTAAGGAGTATGAAAAAAGATTAACTATGGACTCCATCAGGAATGTTCTTCTGGACCATTTTAATGAGTGTGAAAGAATAAGGTCACTCGACGATCTTTTCAATTTTAGGGAGTCTAAAACGAGCTTAACTATGGACTTCATGGGGGTTCGTTTTTCATATATTTAGTCCCTCAGGCCCGAAAAAGGGTTAAAATGATACCTGGGGGTACTCGTCTAGAGAACTGAAGTTCCTTAGAGTATACCTTTGTTCATACAGTTGACCATCTGGACCGAAAAAGGGGTAAATTACCACCAGATAGACGTGACTTCAAATTTCATTTTAACGAGCATGAAAGGCCACAAGATCGCTCGACAATATTTTCATGTTTAGAGGGTCTAAAAAGGGCTTAAAAGAAGACCCATTATGTTTTTGGGAGTCTCGAGGGTGAGGTAAAGAGTGAAAAGGAATCATGCAAATGAGGCTCAAACTCGTAATCAGGAAAAACTATGGAGGACTCCCGAGCCTATAGTTGTTATTGACAGCATGGAAACCATCATGCAACCAGGATCTACCTAGGGCATCCATGTTATGGTAGGCTCTACCACCAAATTATGACACTTCTAAAGCAGTAATGAGGGTTCTGTGTCACAACTTTGTGGGATCGATCCTATGGAAAAGCGTAAAAGACAACAAGGTGCAAAAAGTGGGGGTGGAATCCTGACTTAAATACAACGAGTTGGGAAAAAATGACCTTTTACCAAAGGACCGTCCAAACGCCCAAAATCTCAAAAAAAAATTTAAATAACCAAAGGAATACCTCCCTTGATCATCCAAAGAAAACTCCCGAACCATCTTAAATGTTTTTCAGTTTAGAAAAAATGACAAAAGGGTCCGAAAATTGACAAAAAAGGGCCAAAAAACTCTATAAATAGAAGTTGGCAGCTCATTATCACCATTTTTAATTCAGAAATTGACTAAAAGAAAAAATTGCCCCTTTGTGAAAAGAATTGATTGTAGGAGCTTCGGTGGACGAAACAACCATCTGCTTGGACCAAGTAAGTATAAAATCTCTCCTCTTGCAATTTAAACCTTTATTTATGCTTTTAGTTTCAAGTTTTCGGGTGGCGTTGACCCTCAAAAGGTCATACCTAGGTCCACGTGGGCTTTCGTATGACAGGCTACATGTACACTCAGGAAGAGGAAAAAATACACGCGTGTACATGGGACTGTCATCATTACAACCCACGTGGACCCTTTATTTAATGGGAAAAAAAATAAAAAGCAAGGGTTAACCCTCCCGAACTTGGTTTTTGCAGGATGTATGTTCACTGGAGGGAAAGAGAGCATGAGGAGATTAGTGAGTTGGTTGAGGAAGACCTCAATGTTGTTTTTGCTTTAATGAAATGTGGGCTGCTCAATTTATTCCTATACACTTTTATGCGAGCACAACTTAGGCTACTGAATGCCTTGGTTGATTATTGGAATCCCAACGTAGAGGCCTTTATGTTAGAGGGGCAGTCACTGGTGCCTACTACAAAGGACATATATTTTTTTACTAGCCTTTCCAGGAGAGGGGAACCAGTCAATTTCCATACATTTCCTTCGAGGCCTCATAACATATAGGAATTAATAGGAATTTATTGTGACACTGGTACAGACCGATCCAGATCTTAGGTGCCAATAAACAAGATTACTAATTTATCACTACAAGCGTTTTTTTTTCTTATTGGGCAGATGATTGGTTCTGCACCTATACATTAGGCATCCCATGCATAGATGAACTATGCAGTCCAATGCTTAAATGCACAGATATTTGACTAGAGCACTACACTGTCGGATTGTATGAAGAGGCAACTGACAGATTGTCAGTTGCATATGCAGAGGAACTTCAGGTTCGGGATGATTCTATGCTCTTTATTCTTTGAAAGAGTTCCTAGTTTCAGTCCTCGAGTGGTTGTACGAGGACATCAGGCCTCTCTTCCTACGGTTTGCAGATGGGTAGTGTTGCTGCAACGACAGTGTGGTGGAAAGACCAATGAGTCCTTTGATGATGACTTCTTCACTTGGTTGTTGCGATAGATCCCAGTCATAGAGGATTACCCTTATTCTAGGATTGATTTCTTGAGAGATCCTAAGATACACCTCTTGGCGAGGAGTGAGGAGAGATGGGTAAGTTAGCATCATTTTTTTTTTTGAAACATATGTAATTTTTATGTTGTTTATTATATATACCATTTTTTTTATACCATAGTATTTGACATATATATGTTTATTGTGTGTAGATGTGGGACCAGTGTGACCTGCAAATTTTGCGAGGAACAGGCATCGTCCTTGGCTAGGGGCTACACCTGCCACCGCAGGGGGACCAGTAGCAGCAGGAGAGCTTCTAGGCAGTGAGGTTGAGAGGGTTTTGAGACGAGTTGAGAGAAAATTTACCTCGGTCACCTGCATAGTCCCTATGGTAGAGATTGAGGATCTACCACCATCTATGCAGCTTCATGTAGTGGGGGCACCACGGATGTGGGTCCGACTGCTTCAACATTTAGCAAACGTTGTTGATCATTACAACAGGGCCACAGGTCCTGACCTTAGTTAGTCTAGACTTTTCATGGGTCGAGAGCACTACTTGTATATATTTTTTGAGGGCATAAGCTCCATGACTCGTTACTGGTCATATTTTTGAGGCGCTTGCGTCCACCTATGTACTCTGATGATTATGATGTTATATATGGATTTTTATGTATTTTTGTGTCTTATGGTTCATATTTGCCTTTAAAATGTATTTTACATGTTTATGTGTATGTCATTTTATATGTGTGTGAGATGACAGTCTAAAATGTGATTAGCTAGAGTATCTATAACTTGGTTTAAACTCCTAGGAACATGAAAATATGTGATATAATCAAAGCTTTGTTCTAAGAGGCGCACCCTAAGGAATCGTCGGTGTAATGTCAGATCATGAACATTGTAGACTCTATTTAACTAAGACACAACCAACTGAGCATACAAATAGACACAGAGATGATAGATACCAAATGACAGGGCATCACAAAGTAACTCAGTAACTGCACTGTACTCGGCAACATTGTTTGTGGTGTCACCTAAGCATATACCTCCGGAAGATAATAACTAGCCTCGAGGTGTAAAAATTACCCAAGCTACGGAGGAAAGCCTCCGAGTGTGCCGGATAGCACCATCTATGTACCCAATGAACACCTCTAATTCACTTGACATCTGCCACAGTGACAAAAGATAACATAGAAAATGACATGTCCATAATACTAAAAGAAACTATAAAGAAATAGTACAAAGACTATACATATGTTAGAAAATGTTACCCAAAGTGACCTACCTATGAGTAATACTTCTTGAGGTAGAGCCCATTTATAGGCTCCGCCAAAGCATTTCCCTCAAAGTCAACTAGATGATAAGCCCCCTTTTTTAGAACCTCTTTTATGATGAAAGGTTTGAACCACATGGGTTTGAATTTTCCTTCCCCCAGGGGGTCCTTATCTTGGTCATAGACCAGGACAAGGTCACCTTCAGAGAAAATCTGAGGACGAACGGCCCGATCATACTGGCAGTTGAACTTATGTTTGTTGGCAAGGGACGCATCACGACACTGCTCATTGAGCCGCTCAAGGTACAATAATCATTCTTCAAGTGGAGAAGTGTCTAGCAATAAATGTACTGCCAAATTTAGGGACATGATCTAACATTCGATAAGAAAGACTACTTCCATCCCGTAAATGAGTTGAAAAGGTGAGAAACTGGTTGCAGTCTTAATATATGTTCGGTAAGCCCATAATGTCGAGTATAACATCAAATTCCAATTTGACTTGGATGAGTTGATCGTTCGCTATAGGATGGTATTAAGAGATTTATTTACATCTTCCACCTGACCATTTTCTTGGGGATATTAGGGTGACAAATTTTCTTGCCGCAATCCAAGTTTTGACATTAACTCGGTCATCATTTGGTTCTGAAAGTGACGGCCATGGTTAGTGACAATCTCTCTTGGGATGTTGAACCTTGCTATTATCTGGTTGAATAAAAAGAGAGATGCAGTCTCCCCATCATATTTAAACATTGGCATAGCTTCGAACCACTTCATGAAGTAATCTACGACTACAATGATATAACGGTGCCCCATAGCTAAAGGAGGGTTGCATGTAGTGTAATCAATCACCCACTTGGTGAAGGGACCAACTGTGATGATAGGAAACATGGGAGCGGGATGTTCCCTCACCTTCCGAGAAAAGATCTGACACGGGTGGCACTTCTTGACCGATTCGATACAATATTTTATTAATGTCGGCTATAAGTAACCTGCTCATAAAATCTTTTGGGATGTTGCCAACCCAGACAAATTACTACCACATTCTCCAGTATTGCAATCGTTAAGCACAATAACTGCTTCTTTGTGAGTGAGGCATCGTCATAGGATATAGTCTACACCTCTCCGATACAATGTATCGTCGAGTATAAGATAATTCTTATCCTGATGGCATATACAGTGATGCTCATCATGAGAAGTAGAGGTGGGGCACTTCAAAGTTTGGAGATAGACAAGTATATCTCCATACCAGGGATCCGAAGATGAAATCAAAAACACATCTCCTCTGATAGGCGATTCTTCGGGAATAACATCACCTGACTCAACCAAAAGTTCCGAAATAAGTTCTGTGAAGACCATTGACTTTTTTGGATTTCGATGAAATGAAATCTAAGTCGGATTCCTGGAGGATGACTATCCATCTACTGATCTTTCTGCCTATTACCTATCATGTCAACACGTATTGAAATGGATTCACAATGGCAATGATGGTGGTCTTTTGAAATAGAACATAATGACGGAACCGTTGAATAGCATGGACTATTGGCAACGCAAGTTTTTTGATATGAGAATAATTGAGTTCTGGTCCGACTAGGCCTCATCTCAGGTAATAGATCACATATTCTGAGAACAAATCATCTTCCTGAACTAAGACCATGTCGATGGTTGAATTTTTTGTAGCCAGGTATAATAAGAAATCTTTGTTATAGTTAGGTGGCTGAAGTAGAGGGGTAGTTGTGATGGCATGTTTCAATGCTTCGAAAGAGAATTGAGTGGCATCATCCCAATAAAAAGGAACGTATATCTTCAGTAAGCGCATAAATACCTTTGTGATCTCGACATAGTTGGCGATGTAATGCTTTAAAAAAATTTCCTTGCCCTGTAGACTTTGAAGTTGAACGATTGTGCGTGGGGGAGGCAACTGAATTATTGCCTCAACCTTGAGAGGATCGACCATGATGCATGTTGTTGACACTATGAAACCTAACAAACATCATGATGTTACGCAAAAGCTACACTTGTTTGGATTCAAGGGAATCCGGAAGTAGCGATATCACTCAAAGATAAGTCGAAGGTGTGTGGGATGATCCGTTCTCTTGCGAGATCGAGATGCTAAATCATCTAAATAGGCCTCGACTATATGCTTGAGAACATGGAAATAAAAAGACATGGCACGCTGAAAGGTCACTCCAAAATTTTTGAGACCAAAGGGCATCTTACAATATGCAAATGTACCCCATGGATAAATGAATGTTGTTTTGTGATGGTCTTCAGGTTTGATTTGTATTTGATTATATCCTAAAAAACCATCCATGAAAGAAAAGGCCTCACAACCTGCACATTCATCAATGATATGGTTGATGAATGGTGTGTGAAAATTATCTTTTGACAGGTCTTGTTCAAATCATGGAAGTAAGTACATACATGAATTATGCCATGTTTCTTATTGATCGACACAGGATTTGACACCCATTGGGTCAAATGGATAGGGTAGATAAAACCATCTTTTAGCAGTTTCACAACTTCAACCTTAATGGCTATTTCTTTCCTAGGATTAACTGGATGAATCTTTTTCCGAATAGGCTTGGCATCCGAATAAGTTGTGATTTCATGTTCAACTATTTTTTGATTGATGCCTGGAATTTCCTCATAAAACTAGGCAAAAACGACATGGAATTATTTAAATAGATCTGTGTAGATTTGAATATTTCTGGGGGAATAGTCAGCTCCGACGAAAAAATTCTCCACGACACCAAGGGTTCTGGAGATATTAATCGGTATGGTTTCAGCGATAGTTTCCATATCACCCTCAACATAAACCTCATGTGTAGCTAAGGGATTAATAGGAAAATACCTATCTCTAGTCATAGTCAAGGTGAATTCTTTGGCTTCTAGGAAAATACCTTAAGCCCAAATAGGCTCTAGAATCATATCTAACTCTTGTATAGGAGTTGGATATGTGTCAACCAAAGCTTGCTAGACTAAGGAGTATGCTACTTCAGCTGTGGACAAGGGCATGGACATGCCAAGGTGCCTTGTCCCTTCCATCATGGTCGATGGGGAAGGAAATATCCATGGATCATTGAAGTAAGTCGTGTGAAACGATGAAACTTGGAAAATCTCAACCTTATGGTGGTCGGATATGAACTTGTCATCACCTTGAGGGGGCAGGTAATCGAAGGTAGCCATCAAAGATGGGCACAAACCAACCCCTACGTTGACTATGCCTGGTTGGGGATTATCAATCATTGGCACCGCGGATACCCCCAATGAAGGGTGAGGTCTGGGAAAGACAATTGATCAATGGTCACAATCCAGTCCTCGTGTGGAAACAACAAGACCCAAAAAATTGTAGCAACCACTGCTTGCATGGTGTAAGTCCAACTCCTTCCTAACAAGAGATTGTAGTCAAGGGACACATTGACTACTTCTACCTCGACGCACACGGTATTCCCTCCTAACTGCATGGGGAAAGAGGGAATGATACCATGTGGTCGGAATGAATGACCGTCAAAAGCAGTGAGAAGAGTAGGTGATGGAGACAAAACATTCTGGCCAATGGCCTTCCAACATGCCAACGACGTAACGCATGTTGAGGCACCCTCATCAACCACCGTGTGGAAAATATTCTGAGTAAAATTTTTCGTGGGGTGAGCCACTAATATCTGAAATGCTACATGGTAAGGTAGACGAGGTTTTAAGTTGGTTGTATCCAACATGATTGTACCTAGATTACAAGTCTCGGTAGATCATAAAGCGGCTAACAAAGCTTTCCTCTAGGAAGGGCATCTTTGGAGGACCTCCAAAGTGAACATCGCACAAGGGGTTTGAGACAAATCCTCCACCATAGAATAATTCTAGGTGGCCCTTTCATTTGGGTTGTGAGAGTCTTTCTTGAATGCACCTTTTGGGATGTGTGTCATTGTTTCACCCAAAGTCTTCTTGATGTGGAGAGGAAGAGATGAGAGTTCAGCTTCTTTGCCTTTCTTAGAAGTGCTTTGTTTATTGTAGTCATGCACTCTAGTCAATATAAAAGCATCACCCTTTATCATATACACATTTGTGGATGTGTGATTGTTCGAAGACGGAGAGGGTCCTTTACTGCCCCCTTCCATGCTTGTAGAGGCTTGGGTTAGGTTTTTCCCATGTTGAAATGGATTAGTTAACATGGCAGGCTGTTGATGTGTCACAAAACTTTGGGCCTCTGCAAGCCTAGGACATTGGTGGGTCAGGTGGTCTTCCACACATAGGTTGCACGGATACCTTGCCTTTCGTTTCTCAGTGTTTCCCCCACCAACATTGTTAGTGGGTTTCTTATCCCCCTTACCCTTCTTTCATTCTTTTTTCTTTCCTTCAAGCTGCTAGGTGGACTTTGGATTTTTCGATTGCATTGTGTGTACATCCAACGTTTGGGTAGGGGGAGCAGCCAAAATAGTAGTTTGGCTGGCTGTTGTGTCTTGTATAGACAATTGTTGCAATTGCTTCATCAGTTGCTCAGCGGGCTTTGTTTGTGTTGAACCAAAAATACCATCAGCATGTGGTCCAACTCTTTGTCTGGTTTGATCAAATATTGAGCGTGGCACATCTGGAAAGATCTTGTATAGTAAACTAGACTGAGAATAGATTAGCTCAAGCTGTTGAGCTCTCATGATGGTGTCTTCTTCAGAAAACACTCCTGATGTCGCGATGTCTTTGGATAACTGTGGGACCAAAGACTTAAGGAACCAATCGACAAGGAATGCTGGTGGGACTGGTACCTTAATTAAACTCTTCTAGCATCTCTATTCTCGGATGTGATCAGAGATATGGTCTTCTTTTGTCTGTGCGAAATTGGCCAGCAATTTTGTGCCAGTGTCGTATCTCATAGGTAATTGGAAATGGTTTTGGAAATCCATTGCCAATTTGACGAATGAAGAGTATCTTGAGCGGTCGATCTCAATGTACCATTTCGCAGCACTCCCAATGAGAGTACGTGGAAACAATCGAAATTGTACGGAATTGGCTTTCAACAAGTTAGACGAGCACCAAATATGGAAGGTGGTCACATGATCTCCGGGATCTTCGTTAGGATTGACTTGAAACTTTGGTATGTTCGAAGGAAACTTTGTCAGCATAGGGGGCCAACGCAGATCATGACAGATAGGTTCATTCAACAACCTTGTCAAGTCTGGAAAATGTAAGGTTGCTAGGAAAGGTAGTTTGGGTTGTTAGTGATAACCATGGAAAAAGGGACCTGGAGTTTGGTTGGCACCAGGTTTCCAGGAAAAGATCATCTGTTGGCCTGGTTTCTAGTAAAAACCATGGCCATGACCAGCGTATGGATTCTGCGTGTGAGGAGACGTCATCGGTTGATTCCCAAAATAGGACGTAGATGGTTGGGCATGCATTACATTCAGAGGACTTTGGGAAGGGTTTCCCCATGTCGATCCCATGGGGATAGGCATAGTACCTTGTTTGGGGTTCCATTGGTTGTGAAAATAATTTCCCCAAATCGACATTCCTGATGAGGGAATTGAGCCCTACCAAGAATTCCAAGGTATTGATATGGAAGAAGTTCCTGGGTTTGCCCCCTATGTAGGAATAGTACCCTGCATAGGAATAGGTTATCTGTAACCAGGGTTTCCC
Organism: Picea sitchensis; assembly: GCA_010110895.2. Lineage (NCBI taxonomy): Eukaryota > Viridiplantae > Streptophyta > Pinopsida > Pinales > Pinaceae > Picea > Picea sitchensis. Next base: position 22,387 of record SNQJ01S0011014.1, read on the forward strand.
CCAGTCATGAAAGCAGCTGATGAGAAAGCACTGTTACCAAACGCATCAAACAAATAAAATGATGTCGAACCTACCAACATATTATGAGCAAGTGGTCCTTGACTCCTTGCTCCAAATAAACTATGGTGTGAGGGTGGCCCGACAGATGGCTAGTGGGTGCCACTGAGCGAAGGGGACGAAGGAGGTATATGACCTCCCTTATAAGGGAAAGTGTTAAAAGGATATGAAGTGCCCCCCATGTGTCCTTGCAGAGGAGCGTTAGAGCTCCCTGCCCCAAGACCTAAATTATGTGAAGTGGAGTAGGAAAGTACATGACTTATAGCTGAGCTAGGCATCCTGTATGATAATGGAGGGCCTGTCGCACTTGGTGTGAAAGGGGTTGTGTCTGCCGCCATAGAATGGATTGGACCACTATTCGAGGTAGAGGCAGTTGAGACCATGGTGGCTCGGACTGGTGAAGGTGCGTTAGGAGGTGGAAAATCTCCTGTGGTGACAACCGTAGTGGGAATTGAAGAATTCTCAGAAGAAGTGACAACATTTGTTTCCATTAATGCGTGTGAAACTATATGGCACTCATAAAGGTGAATCAATATGATGATGGGTGTCGAAAGATCAGTGGTTAGAGTTTCAAATGGACCAAGAGATTTTTCTCCAAAGTCTAAAATGGTCGTTTCCTCCAGATGTTGGTCGGGTACAATTTCTTGTGACCCAGTCGCTTCAAAAGACCCTTGTTGGTCTAGCTTTCGCCTTAGTGGTGGCGGAGGTGGCTCCAGTGTAACCAGTGATAGGCCCAGAAGCCTTTGTGACCGGTGGAGCTCATGATCCTCCACTGTGTGAGAATATCAAAGACACAATAGGGCTTTCTATTCGTTCAAAAAATAAAACACACTAAAAAGGTCCCTCCAAGATAAAACAAGAAAACACTAAACTAGTTGGAAGAATAGTTACAACAACCAACACTAGAGAAACTTACCGGTGCAATTGCAACTTGAACACGGAAGCATACTCCGGGTATAGTTTGCAAAGAGTGGCTTGATGTATGTCCTATGTACCGCGGTATACCCTTGAAGTCACCTGTGTAAGTCTCTAAAAAGATAGGCAACTAGGTTACCATCACGCAAACAGTCACCAGGCGGGTATAGTCGAAAGTCGGGTAGACCACAATGAGTAGGGTATCAAGACCGAAACCTAGCAAAGGTATCAAAGGGAAGTGGTTTAGAAGACAACTGAGGACCTTGAACAGATTTGAGACCCATGAAGCTCTATGGAAAATGCAATTGACGAAATCCCAAGACAAGCCCTCTATATGTGTTCTCCACTACGATTGGTCCAGCGTTGGAGGGGTTATCTCCGCTACCTTTTTGCACGTGGCCTCGTGTTTAGCCCTTGTGTTAGGGGGGGTTCCTAGATAACTTTCACGATACTGGACTTTGACACTCCCTAACTTAGACTCCAATGTTTGATTTAATGGCCTTGAAGAGTTTCCTCTCCAACCTAATTCAAGGTCGTAACACTAAACTAGTTGGTTGACCCTACAAACATAAAAAGTCTAATGAATTTTAGATTTAGCGTTAATTTTTATGGCTTGTCTTAAGTCAAAGGTTATGAAAGTGAAACTAGTGATGTTTGAAAGACAAAAGAAAAATAAACAGAAAGCTGGAAACAAAATAACTTCACTTGACTCAAATCTTAAACAACATTTCAAACTAAAATTTTTCTAAGATCTCTGAACAACAAACTCAAAGTAGGATTTCACTCAACTACGAGCTACTTATAATATAAGTATACCATCAAGAAATTATGAAAGCAAAGACTTTCCCCTGGTTACTAATGCAAAACAACACTATTTAACCAAACAAAGAAACAAAAGTTTTTTTATTTTTTATTTGGATGCTCACAAAGCAAAAAGAAAAAATATCAACAAGTAAACACCAAGAAAACTTCTGGCCTAAGAGAAGATTGCAAAGAGTCACTTTAAAAATCACACACAAGCAAATTAAAACTGGACTCTCACACTTGTCTAAAAACCCTATAAAAAGAAAATTTTGAGGAAAACTTCTTAATGAAAAAGAAAGCTATTGGTATGATCAAACCTAAGTTATTGACCGCTATGACAGAGACCCAAAAACTTGAAGGGTATAACTCTTGTCAAAGTTAAGGATGACTGCCTCACCTTCAACAAAAAATTTCTCCACAAGCACACTATTGACAGTTCAACAACAAGTGATGCAGAAGCATCTTAAGCAGCTAGCCACACAAGAAACGTGAAAGTGAGAGACAGCTGGAAAAGCACCAACACACATTTTGAAGTGTTTTGAGATCAATGAATGGACATTAACGTAATAGCTAAGGGAAGCGTACTTACATTTATATTTAGATATTGTAAACAGATCTTGAGCATTGCTCTCATCTGTCTGATGTAGAGGCATTTATGCGTAATGAATGCAAGTAGGTAGATTGTTTTTAATAGATTAGACAGTTTAGAAGCATAGGAGGGAAAACATATATAGACACCCTCACCCTTGTATCATTGTAACTTTTGGGAGGATCATTCAGAATTCATAAGTTGTAGAGATGAAGTAGAGAGTTGTAGAGAAGAACCCATGTACAGGAGCACTTG
>SNQJ01S0011014.1:25056-52147 GCA_010110895.2 Picea sitchensis
CTGCACAAAAACAAAATTTTTATACCAAATGTCCAGGACTTGAAACATATAGTTTTACATGAGATGCATAATTTTCCTTATGCAGGGCACCCTGGATATTAGAAAACCATAACAACAGTCAAGAGCCAATAATTTTGGCCAGGTATGAGGAGAGAAATTGCAAAATACATCCCTAGGTGTATGGAATGCCAAAAAGTTAAAACAAAGCATAGGCACCCAACAAGATTGCTGCAACCTTTTCCCATTCCTGAATGGAAGTGGGAAGTGGTGACAATGGATTTTATGATGGGATTTCCCAGAACAGGCAAGATACATGATTCAATTATGGTAGTGGTGGACAAGCTCACAAAAGCTGCCCATTTTATTCCACTAAAAAATACTCACAAAGCAACAGATGTTGCTGATATTTTCATGAAGGAAGTGGCACGATTGCACGTAATTCCTAAAACGATTGTTTCTGATAAAGACCTGAAATTCACCTCAAATTTCTAGAAAGGATTGTTAAAAGGATTTAGAATGAATCTGAACCTTATTACAACTTACCATCCCGAGTCTGATGGATAGACAAAAAGAGTGAATAGGGTGATAGGAGATATGTTGAGAATGTATGTGATGGATAAACCATCGAAATGGGAAGACTACCTACACTTGGTAGAATTCACTTATAACAATGGATATCATGCATCATTGAAAATCAGCCCATTTGAAGCACTTTATGGCAGAAGGTGCAATACTACAATAAGATGGGATAATCCAGCTAATAGAACAGTAGTTGGGATAGAATTTCTCAAGGACATGGAGGACCAAATGTTAAAAATTAAGAAGAATTTGAAAGTTGCCCAAGATAGACATAAAAGTTATGTTGATTAAAATAGAATCCACAAAGAATTCAAATTGGGTGATCATGTTTTCCTGAAAGTGAAAGCTAACAGGAGCTCCCTGAAGCTAGGAAGTTGCGCCAAGTTAGCAGCCATATTTTTTCAACCATTTGAAATCCTAGAGAGGATTCGTCCAGTTGCTTATAAGATTGCATTACATGCATCTATGTATGTTCGTAATGTCTTCCATGTATCATTGCTAAATAAATATATACCCGATGCTTATCATGTTATTTATTGGAACGTTATTCAGGTGGAGTAAGAAGGCGCTTTCCAAGTGCATTCGGTGCACATCCTAGATCGAAAAATCAAACAACTCCGAAATCGACCCATAGGGCTTGTAAAGGTCTAGTGGACCTGGTAAGGACCTGAAGACACTACTCGGGAGCATGAGGATGCAACGTGGACAAAATAACCGCATCTTTTTGAAGAATTTTAATAATTTTCATGTATATGGGTATAGGATTCACCGAGGACAGTGCATAAATAAGGGGAGGGGATTGTAATATCCCTCAGCCAAACCCAAATGTAAATATAATCCATGTATATTTAAGCTAGTGAGTTGTTTAAACGTCATTTTCGTAGTACACCTTTCATGGCATGGTGTGCACATATATTTCCTAGTAAACGGATGTAATGTGCACATTTATGAATACCACACACAGTAACTAAGGTGCACGCAACCTTAAATACATAGGATACATCACGCGTAACAAAGTGTGCGCGATATTAAGGTCAACAAACCTTTGTGTATATAATATGCATTATAAGCTGGTGAGCCAGTATTATAAGCCAGAATGCTTATGTCTTTAACTTAGGCCAGTGTGCCTAGATGTCAAAGGCCAATGTGCCTACTTTGTACATGACTCATGATTAATATAAAATACATCACTGCACGCAGACTGTTGTGGGTGGGAAATCCCTCCTACATACTAGCACTAAGGGTTTTATCATGCATGTAAAAATGACCTAAAGATTCTTACTTTTTACCATCATCCCATGCCTAGACCCCCATTACTCATATGTAAATACAAAGCTCAAGAGATTAAGTTGACGTACCTTATTCTTCATGTTTGATGAAAATCCCTTTTCGCGCTTGGTCGTTCTTTGACTACAACTCTCCTCCCAATGCTGACCTGTATTCACTAAACACAAACAAAGAACTCCACATGCATTTGATCTATGAACTAGAGGGTTATAGATTTAATTAATCATACAATCAATATTCCAATAATGATAATCTCATGTGGCATGACAGGAAAAGAAATTATTTTATTAACTTCACAATGATACCTTACAATGATAAAGTCGGCTACTTCTCCTCGATCCTGGTCCTGGGCTCTTCTTCCACTACCTTCCAACTACTTTTCTCTATACTTCTCTTTTCACAAGGATGGATAAAGGTTGGGACAAAGGGAATGCTCAATCGAATATAGTTTCTTTACTATTATTCTCCTTTCAAATGGGACCCCTAACCCTTCTTTTATAGGATAGAATAAGCTAGGTATTTGGTCGAGTGAAGGGCCATGCATGGCCGAAAGGTTTAGTTAACTTACCCAAAGCTGTGTGTTCCATCAACAACTTTCATTTTTTTCATTATTTTGTAGGTACACACGGGTTTTCTTGGGTCAGCTAGCATGTACACGCGTGTAGTAATGGAGTAGGGCGTGTGGGTATTTATAAAATGGGTTTTTAAGAAGAGTTGTTCAAAAATGTTTTGGCAGAGAAGGAATTTGAGATGGCCTGATGCTAGGTAAGCATGTATGGTGCAAATTAGGTTTATAACAGATGCCCCCTAATGTGTGAGGTCAAAAGAGCATCTAATGGCCAAAATACATTAACAATATTCCCCGATGTGCCGAACAAGTGATCCCAGGGACTAGAAATTGAGCGGTGTTGTGTACAAAATAATAATTGTCTCACCGAGGTGGGCATACCCATGCTCAGAATAAAATAAAATCATGGCTACCAAGCAAATACATTGTAGATCCATGTCATATAACTATATAAAGTGTAGCCGTGAACAATACATGGCGAAGCTACATCTCGAAATAAAAAATATATACATGTAGAGTATCCATCTTCTAGAAGCTGATAAGGCTTGATGGCTAGAGATGAGGTCTTCAGAGCTCGAGAAACAACTTAAAAAATATTCAAAGCCTGGGTAGGAGTGTAATATGAGTGTACGACTTCACTACCCAGAGGTCTTCGACAACTCGTCGGTCATGGACTAGAAAATCTTGATGATCAAACTGAAGGTTTCATTGATTTCGAACAAAGACTTGATTGGACTTTCAGGATGGTCGAGCATGAGGGAAAGAGATAAACTGTAGAGGGGTCGACTCAGGCTTGGTAAAAACTTCAGTTGGACAATAGCATGAAAAAATGATGAGACTCAGGCATCACGGCATTAACATAAGTTTATGAGGCAGGAGGCAACACAAACTCTCCATATGTTTGGAAGAATAACCAAACGAAGGAGGACACAACTCTATGTAGCGAGAACAAATTCCTAGGGTTGTATTAAATCCCATAGTTTGATGAACAAACTGACAGATGTGCTTTATCCAAGGGTGACTCATTATGCTTCCAATACAAAGAAAATACTTTTCCCTTCCTCTTTTTGGGGTACATTTGATTTTTTTTTGTTTTTTTCAATAATTTTGGAAAAAGAATAAAAGAATGCTATGTTACAAAGGAGGGATGAGTGTTGCAAAAATACAAGTTTGAGGCACAAGGACAAGACTGATGTTCAAAGTAAGGACACTCGAGAAAAATCCTCCAAGGCCCAAAGGTGTCAAGACGTAGAGGCAAAGTGCTACAGGGCTTGCATATAAGGCATCCTTCAGATGGTTCAGTTGAGAGCAACATGGAGCTGGCATGAGGCCAAAGATGTGGGTATGCAAATGTGATTAATAACACACACAATGGTAACGTCCTTTGATGTAAGTTTAACAAGCCCAAAGAAGGTAAGCTCGACGGTTTATCATATGTAGAGAGTCTAAAAAAATGTAAAAGGAGACTCCACTGGGGTACCTTTTTCGAAGGTAGTCTAGTCAGCTCGAAAAAGGGGTAAATTAGCACCGAAAAGACATCTATTCAAAACCATTTTAACGAGTGTGATAAAGACAAGATCACTCGACCATTTTTTTCATTTTTAAGGAGTCTGAAAAAAGATTAACTATGGACTCCATTACGAATGTTCTTCAAGACCATTTTAATGAGTGTGAAAGAATAAGGTCACTCAACGATATTTTCAATTTTAGGGAGTCTAAAACGAGCTTAACTATGGACTTCATGGGGGTTCCTTTTTCATATATTTAGTCCCTCAGGCCCGAAAAAGGGTTAAAATGATACCTGGGGGTACTCGTCTAGAGAACTAAAGTTCCTTAGAGTATACCTTTGTTCATACAGTTGATCATCTGGACCGAAAAAGGGGTAAATTACCACTAGATAGACGTGACTTAAAATTTCAGTTTAACGAGCGTGAAATGCCACAAGATCGATTGACAATATTTTAATGTTTAGAGGGTCTAAAAAGGGCTTAAAAGAAGACCCGTTATGTTTTTTGGGATTCCCGAGGGTGAGGTAAAGAGTGAAAAGGAATCATGCAAATGAGGCTAAAACTTGTAATCAGGAAAAACTATGGAGGACTCCCGAGCCTATAGTTGTTAGTGACAGCATGGACACCATCATGCAACCAGGATCTACCTAGGGCATCCATGTTATGGTAGGCTCTACCACCAAATTATGACACTTCTAAACAGCAATGAGGGTTCTGTGTCGCAACTCTGTGGGATCGATCCTATGACAAAGCGGAAAAGACAACAAGATGCAAAAAGTGGGGGTGGAATCCTGACTTAAATGCAACGAGTTGTACAAAAATGACCTTTTACCAAATGACCATCCAAACGTCCAAAATATTAAAACAATTTCCAAATAACCAAAGGAATACCTCCCTTGATCATCCAAAGAAAACTCCCGAACCATCTTAAATGATTTTCAGTTTAGAAAAAATGACAAAAGGGTCCAAAAATTGACAAAAAAGGGCCAAAAAACTGTATAAATAGAAGCTGGCAGCTCATTATCACCATTGTTAATTCAGAAATTGACTAAAAGAAAAAAATGCCCCTTTGTGAAAAGCACTGATTGCGGGAACTTCGGTGGACGAAACAACCATCTGCTTGGACCAAGTAAGTATAAAACTTCTCCTCTTGCAATTTAAACCTTTATTTATGCTTTTAGTTTTAAGTTTTGGGGGGGCGTTGACCCTCAAAAGGTCATACCTAGGTCCACATGGGCTTTCGTTTGACAGGCCACATGTACACTCAGGAAGAGGAAAAACGACATGCGTGTACATCGGACTGTCATCATTACAGCCCACGTGGACCCTTTATTTAATGGAAAAAAAATTTAAAAGCAAGGGTTAACCCTCCCGAACTTGGTTTTTGCAGGATGTATGTTCACTGGAGGGAAAGAGAGCATGAGGATATTAGTGAGTTGGTTGAGGAAGACCTCAATGTTGTTGTTTCCTTAATGCAATATGGGCTGCTCAATTTCTTCCTATACACTTTTATGCGAGCACAACTTAGGCTACTGAATGCCTTGGTTGATTATTGGCATCCCAACGTAGAGGCCTTTATGTTAGAGGGGCAGTCACTGGTGCCTACTACAAAGGACATATATTTTTTTACTGGCCTTTCCAGGAGAGGGGAACCAGTCAATTTCCAGACATTTCCTTCGGGGCCTCATAACATATAGGAATTAATAGGAATTTATTGTGAGGCTAGTACAGACTGATCCAGCTCTTAGGTGCCAATAAACAAGATCACTAATTTATCACTGCAAGCGATTTTGTTTCTTATTGGGTAGATGATTGGTTCTGCAGCTCTACATTAGGCATCCCATGCATAGATGAACTGTGCAGTCCAATGCTTAAATGCACAGATATTTGACTAGAGCAGTACACTGTCGGATTGTATGAAGAGGCAACTGACAGATTATCGGTTGCATATGCAGAGGAACTTCGGGTTCAGGATGATTCTACGCTCTTTCTTCTTTGAAAGAGTTCCTAGTTTCAGTCCTCGAGTGGTCGTACGAGGACATCAGGCATGTCTTCCTACGGTTTGCAGATGGGTAGTGTTGCTGCCACGACAGGGCGGTGGAAAGATCAATGAGTCCTTTGATGATGACTTCTTCACTTGGTTGTTGTGATAGATCCCAATCATAGAGGATTACCCTTATTCTAGGGTTGATTTCTTGAGAGATCCTAAGATACCGATACCTCCTGGTGAGGAGTGAGGAGAGATGGGTAAGTTTGCATCATATTTTTTTTTGAAACATATGTAATTTTTATGTTGTTTTTTATATATACCATTTTTTTTATACCAGAGTATTTGACAGATATATGTCTATTGTGTGTAGATGTGGGACCAGTGTGACCTACAAATTTTGTGAGGACCAGGCATCGTCCTTGGCTAGGGGCTGCACTTGCCACCGCAGGGGGACCAGTAGTAGTAGGAGAGCTTCCAGGAGGTGAGGTTGAGAGGGTTTTGAGACGAGTTGAGAGAAACTTTACCTCGCTCACCTGCATAGTCCATATGGTAGAGATTGAGGATCTACCACCATATATGTAGCCTCATGTAGTGGGGGCACCACGGACATGGGTCTGACTACTTCAACATTTGGCAAACGTTGTTGATCATTACAACAGGGCCACAGGCCCTGACCTTAGTTAGTCTAGACTTTTCATGGGCCGAGAGCACTACTTGTATATATTTTTTGAGGGCATAAGCTCCATGACTCGTTACTGGTCATATTTTTGAGGTTCTTGCATCCACCTATGTACTCTGATGATTATGATGTTATATATGGATTTTTATGTATTTTTGTGTCGTATGGATCATATTTGCCTTTAAAATGTATTTTACATGTTTATGTGTATGTCTTTTTATATGTGTGTGAGATGATAGTCTAAAATGTGATTAGATAGAGTATCTATAACTTGGTTTAAACTCCTAGGAACATGAAAATATGTGATATAATCAAAGCTTTGTTCTAAGAGGCGCACCATAAGGAATCGTCGGTGTAAGGTCAGATCATGAACACTGTAGACTCTATTTAGCTGAGACACAACCAACTGAGCATATAAATAGACACGAAGATGATAGATACCAAATGATAGGGAACCACGAAGTAACTCAGTAACTGCACTGTACTCAACAACATTGTTTGTGGTGTCACCTAAGCATATACCTCCGGAAGATAATAACTAGCCTCGAGGTGTAAAAATTACCCAAGCTATGGAGGCAAGCCTCTGAGTGTGCTGGCTAGAACCATCTGTGTACCCAATGAACACCTCTAATTCACTTGACATCTGCCATAGTGACAAAAGATAACATAGAAAATGACACGTCCATAATACTAAAAGAAACTAGAAAGAAATAGTACAAAGACTATACATATGTTAGAAAAAGTTACCCAAAGTGACCTACCTATGAGTAATACTTCTTGAGGTAGAGCCCATTTATAGGCTCCGCCAAAGGATTTCCCTCAAAGTAAACCAGACGATAAGCGCCCTTTTTTAGAACCTCTTTTATGATGAAAGGTTTGAACCACATGGGTTTGAATTTTCCTTCCCCCAGGGGGTCCTTATCTTGGTCATAGACCAGGACAAGGTCACCTTCAGAGAAAATCCGAGGACAAACAGACCGATCATACTGACAGTTGACCTTATGTTTGTGAGCCTCGTTGGTGAGGGATGCGTCACGACGCTTCTCATTGAGCCACTCAAGGTACAATAATCATTCTTCAAGTGGAGAAGTGTCTAGCAATAAATGTACTGCCAAATTTAGGGACAGGATCTAACATTCGATAAGAAAGACCACTTCCATCCCGTAACTGAGTTGAAAAGGTGAGAAACTGGTTGCAGTCTTAATATATGTTTGGTAAGCCCATAATGTCGAGTATAACATCAAATTACAATTTGACTTGGCTGAGTTGATCGTTCGCTATAGGATGGTATTAAGAGATTTATTTACATCTTCCACCTGACCATTTTCTTGGGGATATTAGGGTGACAAATGTTCTTTCCGCAATCCAAGATTTGACATTAACTCGGTCATCATTTGGTTCTAAAAGTGACTTCCATGGTCAGTGACATTCTCTCTTGGGACGTCGAACCTTGCTATTATCTGGTTGAATAAAAAGAGAGTTGTAGTCTCCCCATCATCTTTAAACATTGGCATAGCTTCGAACCACTTCGTGAAGTAGTCTACGGCTACAATGATATAACGGTGCCCCATAGCTGAAGGAGGGTTGCATGTAGTGTAATCAATCGCCCACTTGGTGAAGGGACCAACTGTGATGATAGGAAACATGGGAGTGGGATGTGCCCTCACCTTCCGAGAAAAGATCTGACACAGGTGGCACTTCTTGACCGATTCGATACAATCTTTTATTAATGTCGGCCAAAAGTAACCTAATCATAAAAGCTTTTGGGATGTTTCCAACCTAGACAAATTACTACCACATTCTCCAGTATGGAAATCGTTAAGCACAATAACTGCTTCTTTGTGAGTGAGGCATCGGCACAGGATATAGTCTACACCTCTCCGATACAATGTATCATCGAGTATAAGATAATTCTTATCCTGATGGCGTATACAATGATGCTCATCATGAGAAGCAGAGGTGGGGCACTTCAAAGTTTGGATATAGACAAGTATATCTCCATACTAGGGATCCGAAGATGCAATAAAAAACACATCTCCTCTGATAAGTGATTCTTCAGGAATAACATCACCTGAATCAACCATAAGTTCCGAAATAAGTTCTGTGAGGACCATTGAATTTTTTGGATTTCACTGAAACGAAATCTAAGTCGAATTCCTGGAGGATGACTATCCATCTATTGATCTTTCTGCCTATTACCTGTCATGTCAACACATATTGAAATGGATTCACAATGGCAATGATGGTGGTCTTTTGAAACATAACATAATGACAAAACCATTGAATAGCATGGACTATTGCCAATGCAAGTTTTTTGATATGAGAATAATTGAGTTCTTGTCCGACTAGGCCTCATCTCAGGTAATAGATCACATATTCTGAGAACAAATCATCTTCTTGAACTAAGACCATGTCGATGGTTGACTTTGTTGTAGCCAGGTATAATAAGAAATCTTTGTTATAGTTAGGTGGATGAAGTAGAGGGGTAGTTGTGAGGGCATGTTTCAATGCTTCGAAAGAGAATTGAGTGGCATCATCCCAATAAAAAGGAACGTATATCTTCAGTAAGCGCATAAATCCCTTTGTGATCTCAGCATAGTTGGCGATGAAATGCCTTAAAAAATTTCCCTTACCCTGTAGACTTTGAAGTTGAATGATTGTGCATGGGGGAGGCAACTAGATTATTGCCTCAACCTTGAGAGGATCGACCATGATGCATGTTGTTGACACTATGAAACCTAACAAACATCATGATGTTACGCAAAAGCTACACTTGTTTGGATTCAAGCGAATCCGGAAGTAGCGACATCACTCAAAGATAAGTTGAAGGTGTGTGGGATGATCCGTTCTCTTGCGAGATCGAGATGCTAAATCATCTAAATAGGCCTCGACTATATGCATGAGAACATGGAAAGAAAAAGACATGGCACGCTGAAAGGTCACTCCAACATTTTTGAGACCAAAGGGCATCTTACAATATGCAAATGTACCCCATGGACAAATGAATGTCATTTTGTGATGGTCTTCAGGTTTGATTTGTATTTGATTATATCCCGAAAAACCATCCATGAAATAAAAGGCCTCGCAACCTACACATTCATCAATGATCTGGTTGATGAATGGTGTGGGAAAATTATCTTTTGGACATGCCTTGTTCAAATCATGGAAGTACGTACATACATGAATTATGCCATGTTTCTTATTGATCGACATAGGATTTGACACCGATTGGGTCAAATGGATAGGGTAGATAAAACCATCTTTTAGCAGTTTCACAACTTCAACCTTAATGGCTATTGCTTTCCTGAGATTAACTGGATGAATCTTTTTCCAAATAGGCTTGGCATCCGAATAAGTTGTGATTTCATGTTCAACTATTTTTGAATTGATGCCTGGCATTTCCTCATAAAACTAGGCAAAAACGACGTGGAATTATTTAAATAGATCTGTGTAGATTTGAATATTTCTAGGGGAATAGTCAGCTCCGACGAAAAAATTATCCACGACGCCAAGGGTTCTGGAGATATTAATCGGTATGGTTTCAGCAATATTTTCCATATCACCCTCAGCATAAACCTCATGTGTAGCTAAGGGATTAATAGGAAAATACCTATCTCTAGTCATAGTCAAGGTGAATTCTTCGGCTTCAATTCTGCTTAACTCTAGGAGGAAGTATGATCTGTGATGGAGATCGTCTCAAGTTTTGTCTGGAATAGTCATTGCTTCAATTATTACTTTGTCAGAGGTAAATACTAAGTCTAATGAATTGGTGTCAGCAAGAGAACCTTAAGCCCAAATAGGCTCTAGAATCATATCTAACTCTTGTATAGGAGTTGGATCTGTGTCGACCGAAGCTTGCTAGACTAAGGAGTATGATACTTCAGCTTTGGACAAGGGCATGGACATGCCAGGGTGCCCTGTCCCTTCCATCATGGTCAATGGGGAAGGAAATATCCATGGATCATTAAAGTAAGTCGTGTGAAACGACGAAACTTGGAATATCTCAACCTTATGGTGGTCGGATACGAACTTGTCATCGCCTTGAGGGGGCGAGTAATCGAAGGTATCCATCAAAGATGGGCACAAACCAACCCCTACATTGACTATGCCTGGTTGGGGATTATCAATCATTGGGACCGCGGATACCCCCAATGAAGGGTCAGGTCTAGAGAAAGACAATTGATCAATGGTCACAATCCAGTCCTCGTGTGGAAACAATAAGACCCAGAAAATTGTAGCAACCACTGCTTGCATGGTGTAAGTCCAACTCCTTCCTAACAAGAGATTGTATTCAAGGGACGCATCGACTACTTCTACCTCGACGCACACAGTCTTCCCTCCTAACTGCATGGGGAAAGAGGGAATGATACCATGTGGTCGGAATGAATGACTGTCGAAAGCAGTGAGAAGAGTAGGTGATGGAGACAAAACATGTTGGCTAATGGCCTTCCAACATGCCAACGACATAACGCATGTTGAGGCACCCTCATCAACCACCGTGTGGAAAATATTTCGAGTAAAAGCTTTCATGGGGTGAGCCACTACTATCTGAAATGCTACATGGTAAGGTAGACAAGGTTTTAAGTCGGTTGTATCCAACATGATTGTACCTAGATTACAAGTCTTGGTAGATCATAAAGTGGCTAACAAATCTTTCCTCTAGGAAGGGCAGCTTTGGAGGACCTCCAAAGTGAACATCGCACAAGGGGTTTGAGACAAATCCTCCACCATAGAATAGTTCTGGGTGGCCCTTGCATTTGGGTTGTGAGAATATTTCTTGAATGCACCTTTTGGGATGTGTGTCATTGTTTCGCCCAAAGTCTTCTCGATATGGAGAGGAAGAGATGAGAGTTAGGCTTCTTTGCCTTTCTTAGAAGTGCTTTGTTTGCTGTAGTCATGCACTCTAGTCAATATAAAAGCATCACCCTTCATCATATACACATTTGTGGATGTGGGATTGTTCAAAGCCAGAGAGGTTCCTTTACTGCCCCCTTCCATGCTTGTAGAGGCTTGGGTTAGGTTTTTCCCATGTTGAAATGGATTAGTTAACATGGCAGGATGTTGATGTGTCACAAAAATTTGGGCCTCTGCAAGCCTAGGACATTGGTGGGTCGGGTGGTCTTCTGCACGTAGGTTGCACGGATACCTTTCCTTTCGTTTCTTAGTGTTTCCCCCACCAGCATTATTAGTGGGTTTCTTATCCCCCTTACCCTTCTTTCGTTGTTTTTCCTTTCCTTCAAGCTGCTAGGTGGCCTTTGGATTTGTCGATTTCACTGTGTGTACATCCAACGTTTGGGTAGGGGGAGCAGCCAAAACAGTAGTTTGGCTGGCCACTGTGTCTTGTATAGACAATTGTTGCAATTGCTTCATCAGTTGCTCAGCGGGATTTGTTTGTGTTGAACCAACAATACCATCAGCATGTGGTCCAACTCTTTGTCTGGTTTGATCAAGTATTGAGCATGGCACATCTGGAAAGATCTTGTATAATAAACTGGACTGAGAATAGATTAGCTCAAGCTGTTGATCTCTCATGATGGTGTCTTCTTCGGAAAACACTCCTAATGTCGCGATGTCTTTGGATAACTGTGGGACCAAAGACTTAAGGAACCAATCGAGAAGGAATGTTGGTGGGACTGGCACCTTAATTAAACTCTTCTAGCATCTCTATTCTCAGATGTGATCAGAGATATGGTCTGCTTTTGTCTATGCGAAATTGGCCAGCAATTTTGTGCCAGTGTCGTATCTCATAGGTAATTGGAAATGGTTTAGGAAATCCATTGCCAATTTGACGAAGGAAGAGTATCTTGAGCGGTCGAGCTCAATGTACCATTTCGCAGCACTCCCAATGAGAGTACGTGGAAACAATCGAAATTGTACGGAGTTGGATTTCAATGAGTTAGACAAGCACCAAAGATGGAAGGTGGTCACATGATCTCCTGGATCTTCGTTAGGATTGACCTCAAACTTTGGTATTTTCGAAGGAAACTTTGTCATCATAGGGGGGCAATGTAGATCATGACAGAGAGGGTCATTCAACAACCTTGTAAAGTCTGGCAAATGCAAGGTTTCTAGGAAAGGTAGTTTGGGTTGTTAGTGATAACCATGGAAAAAGGGACCTGGAGTTTGGTTGGCACCAGGTTTCCAGGAAAAGTTCATCTGTTGGCCTAGTTTCTAGTAAAAACCATGGCCATGACCAGTGTATGGATTCTGCGTGTGAGGAGACATCATCGGTTGATTCCCAAAATAGGACGTAGATGGTTGGGCATGCATTACATTCAGAGGACTTTGGGAAGGGTTACCCCATGTCGATCCCATGGGGATAGGCATAGTACCTTGTCTGGGGTTCCATTGGTTGTGAAAATAATTTCCCTAAATCGACATTCCTGATGAGGGAATTGAGCCCTACCAAGAATTCCAAGGTCTTGATGTGGAAGAAGTTCCTGGGTTTTCCCCCTATGTAGGAATAGTACCCTGCATAGCAATAGGTTGTCTGTAACC
Source organism: Picea sitchensis (assembly GCA_010110895.2). Taxonomy (NCBI): domain Eukaryota; kingdom Viridiplantae; phylum Streptophyta; class Pinopsida; order Pinales; family Pinaceae; genus Picea; species Picea sitchensis. The sequence goes on from SNQJ01S0011014.1 coordinate 38,166, forward strand.
GGGGGTTCCCCCAGTCGAGAAAGCAGCTGATGAGAAAGCACTGTTACCAAACGCATCAAACAAAGAAAATGATGTCGAACCTACCGACATATTATGAGCAGGTGGTCATTGACTCCCTGCTCCAAATAAACTATGGTGTGAGGGTGGCCCAGCAAATGGCTGGTGGGTGCCACCGAGCAAAGAGGACGAAGGAGGTATATGACCTCCCTTGTAAGGGAAAGTGTTAAAAGGAGCTGAAGTGCCCCCCATGTGTCCTTGCAGAGGAGCGTTAGAGCTCCCTTCCCCTAGACCTAAATTCTGTGAAGTGGAGTAGGAAATTACATGACTTATACCTGAGCTAGGCATCCTGTATGATAATGGAGGGCCTGTCGCACTCAGTGTGAAAGGGGTTGTGGCTGCCGCCATAGAAGGGATTGGACCACTGTTTGAGGTAGAGGCAGTTGAGACCATGGTGGCTCAGAATGATGACGGTGGGTTAGGAGGTGGAAAATCTCCTGTGGTGACAACCGTAGTGGGAATTGAAGAATTCTCAGAAGAAGTGACAACATTTGTTTCCATTACTGCATGTGAAACTATATGGCACTCGTAAAGGTGAATCGGTATGATGATGGGTGCTGAAATATCAGTGGTTGGAGTTTCAAATGGACCAAGAGCTTTCACTCCAAAGTCTAAAATGGTCATTTCGTCCGGATGTTGGTCGAGTACAATTTCTTGTGACCCAGTCGCTTCAAAAGACCCTTGTTGGTGTAGCTTTCGCCTTAGTGGTGGCGGAGGTGGCTCCAGTGTAACCAGTGATAGGCCCAGGAGCCTTCCTGACTGGTGGAGCTCATGATCCTCCACTGTGTGAGAAGATCAAAGACACAGTAGGGATTTCTATTCGTTCAAAAAAAAACACACACTAAAAAGGTCCCTCCAATATAAAACAAGTAAACACTAAACTAGTTGGAAGAATAGTTACAACAACCAATACGAGAGAAACTTACCGGTGCAATTGCAACTTGAACACGGAAGCATCCTCCGGGTATCGTTTGCAAACAGTGGCTCGATGTATGTCCTATGTACCATGGTATACCCCTAAAGTCACATGTGTAAGTCTCTAAAAGGTTAGGCAACTAGGTTGCCAACACGCAAACAGTCACCAGGCGAGTATAGTCGAAAGTCAAGTAGACCACAAGGAGCAGGGTATCAAGACCAAAACCTAGCAAAGGTATCAAAGGCAAGTGATTTAGAAGACAACTGAGGACCTCGAATGGATTTGAGACCCAATAAGCTCTATGGCAAATGCAATTGACGAAATCCCAAGACAAGCCCTCTATATGTGTTCTCCACTACGATTGGTCTAGCTTTGAAGGGGTTATTTCCGCTACCTTTCTGCACGCGGCCTCGTGTTTAGCCCTTGTGTTGGGGGGGGTCCTGGATAACTTTCATGATACTAGACTTTGACACTCCCTAACTTAGACTCCAATGTTTGATTTAATGGCCTTGAAGAGTTTCCTCTCCAACCTAATTCAAGGTTGTAACACTAAACTAGTTGGTTGACCCTACAAACATAAAAAGTCTAATGAATTTTAGATTTAGTGTTAATTTTTATGGCTTGTCTTAAGTCAAAGGTTATGAAAGTGAAACTAGTGATGTTTGAAAGACAAAAGCAAAATAAACAGAAAGCTGGAAACAAAATAACTTCACTCGACTCAAATCTTAAACAACTTTTCAAACTAAATTTTTTCTAAGATCTCTGAACAACAAACTCAAAGCAGGATTTCACTCAACTACGAGCTACTTATAATATAAGTATACCATCAAGAAATTATGAAAGCGAAGACTTTCCCCTGGTTACTAATGCAAAACAACACTATTTAACCAAACAAAGAAACAAAAGTTTTTATTTATTTTTATTTGGATGCTCACAAAGCAAAAAGGAAAAATATCAACAAGTAAACACCAAGAAAAATTCTAGCCTAAGAGAAGATTGCAAAGAGTCACTTTAAAAATCACACACAAGCAAATTAAAACTGGACTCTCACACTTTTCTAAAAACCCTATAAAAAGAAAATTTTGAGGAAAACTTCTTAATGAAAAAGAAAGCTATTGTTGTGATCAAACCTAAGTTATTGACCGCTATGACAGAGACCCAAAAACTTGAGGGGTATAACTCTTGTCAAAGTTAAGGATGACTGCCTCACCTTCAACAAAAAATTTCTCCACAAGCACACTGTTGATATTTCAACAACAAGTGATGCAGGAGCATCGTAAGCAGCTAGCCACACAAGAAACGTGAAAGCGAGAGACAGCTGGAAAAGCACCAACGCACATTTTGAAGTGTTTTGAGATCAATGAATGGCCATTAATGTAATAGCTAAGGGAAGTGTACTTACATTTATATTTAGATATTGTAAACATATCTTGAGAATTTCTCTCATCTATCTAATGTAGAGGCATTTATGCGTAATGAATGCAAGTAGGTAGATTGTTTTTAATAGATTAGACAATTTAGAAGCATAGGAGGGAAAACAGATATAGACACCCTCACCCTTGTATCATTGTAAATTTTGGGAGGATCATTCATAATTCATAAGCTGTAGAGCTGAAGTAGAGAGTTGTAGAGAAGAACCCATGTACATGAGCACTTGAGTTAATATATGAAGCTTTGACTCAATTTTCATGGTGTTATGATGCTTACTGTTTATATTTGTGAATAGTATGTTTATAGTTGATTTGTTTATATGTTATGCATTTGTTTCAATGTTGTGTTGTGTGTATGATTTCATGTTGAATGTATGAAGTCTGAGAGAGGAGAAGAATGAGTTTCAATTGCTTCTCTTCCTGAGAATTCATGCAAGGAGTGCAGTGAATGTCCGCAAGGTGTGCGTTGACGAGGGTCTGAGTTTTATCTCAGAAATCTTAGGAGAGATACTATTGTTCTCATACCAACATAACTGCAGGTGTAGCCCAGAGATGTGAAAGGTGTGAAGAGGCTAGTTGAAGCCTTGGATTTTATAAATCTAGAAGGAAGGTTGAAGGACCATTGTTGCAAAGAGTGCATAGGGTTGGAGACTCAAATAACCAAAGGTTATTTGAAAGGTTGCCGCAAGGAGTGCGAGCAGGGATCCTTTTGGGAAGTTTGAAGTTTACAAGTGAAAGCTCAAGAGGGATTTAACCTTTGAAGTGCTCAAAGGGAGACGGAGATCAAAATCCTCTCATAGAAGTTAAATTCTGAGGGAGAACACCGATTCGTTTGGACAAAATTCATTGATGAGTGCATCTGGTGGTCAAAATTCTCCATGGAGAACTCGTGAAGTCGCGAGGACCGTATGATCTAGGGGAGCTATAAGGTGGTTAAGAGTTGGATGAATCTGCCACCCTGACATCAAGAATCAATGTGGACCATTGATCATGATCTTTTTGAGCCATCAGATCATTTCGGGGATTCGAGATTCGCAAGTTTGGAGTGCAGGCCAAAATCCTTGGTCACGCAAATTCCCGTATCGCAAAAAGGATTATTAGGTGTGGAAACTTGGAATTTCGGTAATTCGAGATTCGACATACCGGAAATTACAACGACAAGGAACCGGGACTCTTTGCATTGAAAATCCCAAAGTCACAAAACGTGGTGTGCCTTTGATGTGGGATTTCGGAATTTTGGTTTTTCAGAGTTCAAGAAGTAGAGGAGGTATTGACTTTGGAATCGAGAGTTTCAAACTCATGGTTCGTGAAATCCCGAAGAGGGAAAGGAAAAAATTCTCAAAAATTGAAGGGGAAATAGTTGTTGGCACCAATTGGGTTTCGAGGTTTCGGGACTCAAGAGGTAGAGTTTCATGTTCAACACAACTCCCAAAATCATGAAGAGAGAAACACCGAAAAGGTGGGTCCCAAGTCTTAGTCAGAAGGTACGTGCGGGGAGGTCAAAGGAGGGGTCAAGCTTCAGGAAAAATCTCGAAAGGTCATCAGTATCGCATTCCATGGGATGTTGATTCCATTTTGGCATCCCAAAATTTCAGAGTTCAGGGAATCATAAGGTAAGAGGAATGATTATTGGTTTTTCACTAAAGGTCTCGAAAGCCGAAAATAGTGGGTAACAAGTGGCATGTGTTCGGCACATTGAAGGAATCAACCTTCGTTGATAATTGGCATTTCAGCATTTGCCAAGAGCTGTGGAAATACATCGGTACTCTACAACTCCCAAAACCCGAAGTCCTTTGTGTCTTAAACAAAGGGTTTAACTAACCCTTGTCATGGTTTTAGTGAATATCCTGAGCGGATCTCGACCCGAGGGCAGGGGGTCTACGTCAAAGTGGTATCAGAGCCCAGAACAAATTCTTTTCTTTCTGTAGTAGAGAGAAAAGAGGAAAATTTTACAACCATGCTGCCAAGAAGAAGAGATAGGCTAATGCCTAATCCAACAGTGGAAAGAGAAATGTGTGAGTTACGCGCCAGACTTGATGCTATGGAGACAGAACAGAGGCGCACAGTCGACGTTGGGGATATCAGTGAAGATGAAAGTGAGAATGAAGATGGAAATGAATGAGAAGAATTTGCAGTTGAAGATGCTGCAGATGAACGCCTATTCAGGGTTGTTGCAAGGATAGGCGCCAGAGAAAAAATGGAAATTCCAGTGTACGAAGGAAACTTGGATGCTGAAGAACTTCTAGACTGGATTAGAGCTCTAGACAAATACTTCAACTATGAGGATGTCGAGGAAGATAAGAAAATCAAACATTCCATTACTAGACTTAAAGGGCATGCGACACTATGGTGGGATGAACTACAGACCGATAGACACTACAAGGGCAAGCAAAAAATCAAAAGCTGGGATAGAATGGTTGCAAAGATGAAAGCCAAATTTACACCCAGGGATTATCAAATCACTTTGTTTTGAAGGATGTAGAATTTGAGACAGAAGTTGATGTCAGTGAAATAATACACTGAAGAATTCTACAGGATAAACATCAGAGCAGGTCATCGGGAAAGCAATGATGGAAAGGTTTTCAGGTACATGAATGGTCTACGATATGACATTCAAGATGAGATGAGCATGATGACCATTCAAAATGTAGAAGATGCTTTTCAGATAGCTCTGAAAGTTGAAGAGAATCTAAGCTGGAAGCTAGGTCAAAGAGGCCGAGGTAGAAGTCAAGCCAGAGGAAAAACAATTGCCCAAGACAGAACTCAGAGACCTAAAGAAGAGGGAAAGAAACCTCAAACGCAACCTGAGAGAGGAGGAAGCTCACAAGGAAGGCAGTATGCTAATAAAAATACTTTTCCTCGAGCCAGAGGAAGAGGAAGAGGCAGAGGAGGTGAAGTGAAATGCTTCATTTGTGGAAAAATCAAACATAAATCCTATGAGTGTCCAGATAAGAAAAAATATGGTGGTGAAACTCACATTGTCGAAGCTCAAGGATGGAATGTTGAGGTAGAATACACTGAGGGCGTAAGATCTTTGATGATGAGGAAAGTTCTCTTGAAGCCGGAGAAGGAAGCAAAGAACCCAACCTAAAGAAACAGTCTTTTTCAGACTGCTTGCAAAACTAAAGATAGGGTATGCAAGGTCATAGTGGACAGAGGTAGCACAGATAATCTTCTATCTACAAAGATAGTACAAAAGCTGGAGTTGGAGATTGTTGTACATCCAAGCCCATACAGAGTTTCGTGGCTACAAAAAGGACATCGGGTAAATGTCACTAAACAATGTTTAGTTGAATTTAAAATAGGAGGATATAAAGATGAAATATTATGTGATGTCATTCCAATGGATGTTTGTTATCTATTGTTGGGTAGACCATGGAAATATGACAGAAACGTAGTTCATGATGGGAGAAAGAACACATACACCCTGGAGAAAAATGGTAGGACTCACATGTTGCTGTCGATTAAGGACAAAGAGGTGAAAATAGAAATGAGCAACACTGTACTTCTCATGAGTGGGAAGGAACTTCTTGATGGGGTTAAGAAGAAGGAAGACACACAATTTATTGTGGTCAGGAAGCCCAAAATGTTTCTGACCAGTACAAGGATAGATGATTTACCAAAAGAAATCCAGGAGTTACTCGGAGAGTTTGTTGATATAGTAGTGGACAAACTACCTTGTTCATTGCCACCTATCATGAGTATAATCCATCATATCAATCTTATACCTGGAGCCAGTTTGTTGAACAAAGAAGCATATTGATTGACGCCATAGGAAAACGAATAATTTAAGAGACAGGTCCAAAACTTAATGGACAAAGGATTGATTCGAGAAATCTTGAGTCCATGGATTGTTCCGAAAGTGCTCAGCCCAAAGAAAGACGGAGGCTGGAGAATGTGTACAGACTCAAGGGTGATCAATATGATTACCATCAGATACAAATTTCCATTACCAAGGATGGACGACTTGATGGGTTGCTTGAGTGGAGCAACGTTTTTTTCAAAGATTGATTTAAAAAGAGAGTATCATCAAATTTGGATGAGAGAAGGTGATGAATGGAAGACAACATTCAAAATGAATGAGGGGCTATATGAATGGCTTGTCATGCCATTTGGATTAACGAATGCACCCAGTAATTTCATGAGGTTGATGAATGAAGTCCTAAAGGATTTCATTGGGAAATTCATCATTGTATATCTTGATGATATATTAATTTTCAACAGGACAGAAGCAGAACACTTGGAGCATTTAACTGCAATAATGAGGAAATTACAGCAAGAGAAATTGATGATCAATGTGAAGAAATCGTCATTCATGAGAACATAACTCATTTATTTGGGTTTTTTTATCTCTACAAATGAATTAAAAATGGATTCAGAAAAGATAGAGGTGATTAAGAATTGGCCATCGCCGAAGAGAGTGTTTGAAGTTAGAAGCTTCCATGGTTTGGCTAGCTTCTACAGGAAATTCATCTGAAAATTCAGCAGAATTAGTGCACCGATGATGGATATGGTGAAGAAGAGACATAAATCTTTTCATTGGATGTAGGAAGAAGAGAAGGGTTTCAATCTGCTGGAGAAGAAGATCATTGAGCAACTAGTTCTGGTTTTGCCAAATTTTAGCAAGATATTCTAGGTCAGGTGTGACACGAGTGGGTTTAAAATTTGAGTGGTCTTGAGCCAAGATGACAGGCCGGTCATGCATTTCATCGAAAAACTGAATGAAGTAAATATTAATTACTCCATGTATGAAAAGGAATTCTATGCCGTTATACAAGCATTGAAGAAATGGAGACACTATTTGGTTCCCAAGGAGTTTGTTTTGTACAACGATAATCACGCTTTGCAATTTGTGACTTGACAAGAGAAGTTGAACCAAAAACATGCTAAATGGGTTGAATTCATGCAGAATTTTATTTTTGTGATCAAGCATATTTCTAGAACTTCTAACAAATTTGTTGATGCTTTGAGCAAGAAATGTTTGCTTATGCAGGAATTCAGTGTCGAGACTTTGGGTTTTGATAACCTCAAAGAAATGTACAAGGATGACCCAGATTTTAAAGAGGCATATGAAGCATCTAAGAATATAATTCTCAGGGACAAAAGCCAATGGACTGAATACATGATCCAAGATGGATTATTGTTTAGAGGAAACCATCTATGTATTCTGAAATGCTCCATGAGGGAGAATCTACTGAAGGAAAAACACAGTGGAGGATTGGCCAGACATTTTGGTCATGAAAATACGTTCTCAAAGTTGAATGGATCATATTTTTGGCTAGGGATGAGGACAGATGTCAAGAAGTTTGTGGAAAGGTGCTGAATTTGTCAGCACACTAAGGGAAAAAGTCAGAACACAGGATTATATCAACCATTTCCCATACCTGAGAGGTCGTGGGATGTAGTGAGCATGGATTCCATATTGGGACTACCAAGGACATAGAGAGGATATGATTCGATATTTGTGGTAGTCGACAGATTTTCAAAAATGGCACATTTCATACCATGCCAGAAAACCAATGATGCAACCCACATTGCGAACCTGTTTTTCAAGGAAGTCGTCAGACTTCACGGCTTGCCAAAGAGTATCATGTCTGATTGAGATACCAAGTTCGTAGGGAATTTATAGAGGACCTTATGGAAGAAGTTGGGGACAAGTTTGTCTTTTATCTCCGCATATCATTCTCAGACGGATGGACAGACAAAATTCGTGAACAGGAGATTGGGAGATTTGTTAAGAAGCTTAATGACTAAACCTCACAGTCAGTGGGATCACATTCTTCCACAGGCAAAATTCGCTTACAATGATTCACTCAATAGAAGCACAGGGTAGAGTCCATTCCAGATTGTATATGGAATGCAACTAAGGGGAGTTTCTGAATTGAAGAATTCATAATAGAATGAATTCAGGAGTGCTAGTGCAGAGGACTTTGCAAAAGGAATGAAGGAGATTCATAGCCGGATTAAGGAGCAATTGCAGATTTCAAGTCAAGAATACAAGCGGAGAGCAGATCAACATAAGTGAGAACTTCAATTTGAAGTTGGTGATATGATTCTTGTGCATCTGAGGAAGGAAAGGTTCCCAAGGGGAACATATAATAAGTTGAAGATGAAAAATATTGGACCATGCAAGGTCATAAGGAAATTTGGGGCAAATTCATATGAGATTGAATTACCCAATGGGGTCAGAATCTCATCGATATTCAATGTTGTGGATTTGTAACCTTATAGATTTGATGAAGTAGGAGCAGAAGAGGAACAAAAAGAGGTTCAATGGGCAAAGAAAATGCCTGTAGCTATAGAGCCACAGATGGAAAGCATAATTGACAAAAGGGTTAGCAAAAACACTAGGAGAAAAGAGTATTTTGAATACTTGTTCGAATGGAAGGGAAATCCAGTTGAAGATGCCAATTGGGAGGATGAAGTAGGAATTCATAGGCATGGATAGACCATGCAAGAGCTCATGAACAGGAGTTCATGAAATTTTTCAAGCGAGGGAGTATGATGCGGGAGCATCATAAGCAACCATCCACGCAAGCAACGTGAAATCGAGAGATAGTTGGAAAAACACCAACTCACATTTTGAAGTGTTTTGAGATCAATGAATGGACATTAATGTAATAGCTAAGTGAAGCGTACTTACATTTATGTCTAGATATTGTAAAGAGATCTTGAGAATTTCTCTCATCTATCTAATGTAGAGACATTTATGTGTAATGAATGCAAGTAGGTAGATTTTTTTTAATAGATTATATAGTCTAGAAGCATAGGAGGGAAAACGGATATAGACACCCTCACCCTTGTATCATTGTAACTTTTGGGAGGATCATTCAGAATTCATAAGTTGTAGAGCTGAAGCAGAGAGCTGTAGAGAAGAACCCATGTACAGGAGCACTTGAGTTAATATATGAAGCTTTGACTCAATTTTCATGGTGTTATGATGCTTACTATTTATATTTGTGAATGGTATGTTTATAGTTGAATTGTTTCTCTATTATGCATTTGTTTCAATGCTGTGTTGTTTCTATGATTTCATGTTGAATGTATGAAGTTTGAGAGAGGAGAAGAATGAGTTTCAATTGCTTCTCTTCCTAAGAATTCCTGCAAGGAGTGCAGTGAATGTTCGGAAGGTGTGCATTGACGAGGGTCTTCTTTTATCTCAGAAAGAAGATCAGGAGAGATATCATTGTTCTCATACCAGCAGAACTGCAGGTGTAGCCCAGAGTCATGCAAGGTGTGCACAGGTTGGTTGAAGCCTTGGATTTTATAAATCCAGAAGGAAGTTTGAAGAACCACTGTTGCAAAGAGTGCACAGGGTCAGAGACTCAAATAACCAGAGGTTATTTGAAAGGTTTCTGCAAGGAGTGCGAGCAGGGATCCTTTTTGGAAGTTTGAAGTTTACAAGTGAAAGCTCAGCAGGGATTTAACCTTTGAAGTGCTCAAAGGGAGAAAAAGATTGAAATCATCTCATAGAATTTAAAATCTGAGGGAGAACACCGAGTTGTTTGGGCATAAGTCATTGAAGAGTGCATCTGGTGGTCAGAATTCTCCATGGAGAAATCGCAAAGTCGCGAGGACCATAGGATCTATGGGAGATGTAAGGTGGTTAGGAGTTGGATGAATTCACCACCTTGACATCAAGAATCAATGTGGACTGTTGATTGTGATCTTTTTGAGCCATCAGATCATTTCGAGGATTTAGTATTCGCAAGTTTGGAGTGCAGGCCAAAATCCTTGGTCACACAAATTCACGGATCGTGAAAAGGATTATCAGGTGTGGAATTTCAGAATTTTGGTAATTCAGGATTCGGCATATTGGAAATTCTTATGATAAGGAACCGAGACTCTTTTCATTGAAAATCCTGAGGTCACGAAACATGGTGTGCCTTTGGTGTGGGATTTCAGAATTTTGGTTTTTTGGAGTTTGGGAAGTAGAGGAGGTAGTGACTTTGGAATCAAGAGTTTCAAACTCCCAGTTCATGAAATCCCGAAGAGGGAAAGGAAAAAATTCCCAAAAGGTCGAGGGGAAATAGCCGTTGGCACCAATCGGGTTTCAGGGTTTCGGGACTCAAGAGGTAGAGTTGCATGGTCCACACAACTCCCAAAATCATGAAGAGAGAAATGATGAAAAGGTGGGTCCCAAGTCTCAGTCAGAAGGTACGTGTGGGGAAGTCAAAGGAGGGGTCAAGGTTTGGGAAAAATCCTGAAAGGCCATCAATATTTCATCCCATGGGATGTTGAACCCATTTTGGCATCCTAGAATTTCAAAGTTTGGGGAATCATAAGGCAAGAGGAACGATTGTTGGCTATTCATTCAAGGTCTCGAAAGCCGAAACTAGCGGGTAACAGGTGGCATGTGTTCGACACATTGAAGGAATCAACCTTTGCTGACAATTGGCATTTTGGCATTTTTCAAGAGCTGTGGAAATACATCAGGACTCTACAACTTCTAAAACCCAAATTCGTTTGTGGGTTAAACAAAGGGTTTAACTAACCCTTGTTGTGGTTTTAGTGAAGATCATGAGTGGATCTTGGCCCGAGGGCAAGGGGTCTGCATCAGCAAGCGTGTGCATGCAAGCTGTGTAAAGTCAGAGTGCGTGTACATGTGTGCTAGCCTTATACAGGTCACGTGTATCTCTGAAAATCTAATACAAATGAAAAGCCAACCAATCTAGCTCAGACAGAGACTACTAGTAATGAGAACCACGATCTCTTAAAGACTTAGATACTTACTTTAACAGAAAAAATAAAATAATTCAAGGAAAACTTCATAGAACAAACCAATCTGAGGTGAAACCTAAGCTATATATTGCAAACAACAAAGACTAGAAAGAGTTCCAGAAAACCTCTGAGAAGGACTATTTCTGATAGGGTTGAGGATGACTGCCTCTCTAAAATAATTTTTTTGGAATCATACACGTGACTGACACTTCCTCAGCTAGCGTGTACACGCGAGTTGTGAGAAGGTAGGGAACAGGTACACGACTACAGACCTTATACAGGTCGCATGTACCACTGTGTGTCTCGGAAAAGAAAAAAAAATGGCAGTCAAGCAAAGAAACATAGATAACAGGTATGGAAGACCAGAATCTCTATTAGCTTAGAATTTTGCATAAACTTTAAAAACAAGGAATGAAACCAGTTTTTAAAAATACCCAAGAAAAATATTCCCAGAAACCCTAGAGATTCCTAGTATGGTTGCCAATTCTATTGTGGGTGGGAAATCCCACCTATGGACTAGCACTAAGGGTTTTATCATGCATGCAGAAATGACCTAAAGATTCTTACTTTTTACCATAATCCTATGCCTAGACCCCCATTACTCATATGTAAATACAAGGCTCAAGAGATTAAGTTGACGTACCTTATTCTTCATGTTTGATGTCGATCCCTTTTCGCTATTGGTCGTTCTTTGACTGCAACTCTCCTCCCAATGTTGACCTGCATTCACTAAAGACAAACAAATAACTCCACATGCATTTGATCTATAAACTAACAGGTTAGAGATTTAATCAATCATACAATCAATATTCCAATAATGACAATCTCATGTGGCGAGACGGGAAAAGCAATTCTTTTATTAACTTCACAAGGATACCTTACAATGATAAAGTCGGCTACTACTCCTCGATCCTGGTCCTAGGCTTTTCTTCCACTGTCTTCCAACTACTTTTCTATATACTTCTCTTTGCACAAGGATGGGTAAAGGTTGGGATAAAGGGAATGCTCAATCAGGTATAGTTTCATTACTATGATTCTCCGCCTTTCAAATGGGACTGCTAACCCTTCTTTTATAGGCTAGAAGAAGCTAGGTATTTGGTCAAGTGACCGGCCAAGCATGGCCAAAAGGTTTAGTTAACTTACCCAAAGTTGTGTGTTCCATCAACAAATTTCCTTTTTCCATGATTTTGTAGGTACACGGGGGTTGTCTTGGGTCAGCTAGTGTGTACACGCGTGCAGTAATGGAGTAGGGCACATGGGTATTTATAAAAGAGGTTTTTACGAAGAGTTGTTCAACAGTGTTTTGGCAAAGAAGGAATCTAAGATGGCCTGATGCCAGGTAAGCATGTTTGGTGCAAATTAGGGTTATAACACATACCAACCACGATAAAAGAGATGGGGGACTGAACTTCACTAGTTAGGGTAAGGGAGGGCCAAAAGTCAAGGAATATTATATTAATAGTTCATAAAACATAAAGTACGGATAATTAGTTTATCCTAAGTTCTAAAGTTGGGGACAAGTGGACAAACGTAACTTCTGATATGACAAGTGTCAAGTTGGGGATATGCATTCATATCATGGGCAAACTTAACTCAGTGGGGATTATTCAAGAGGGATACCTTACGAACGAGAAACAGGAGGAGGGGAAACCATTAGACTGACCATCATTTTGACAGAGAGTCCACAATGATTCTAAAAACACACTCAGTTATCTAGTCAATGAATCCATGACCATTTCACTCATACATTCCGTTATCCTTGAGACAACCATTCCACCTTTCCGAAACCTGTTTCCCATCCCTTTTGGTTGGTGTACCTAGTTAGCTTAGAGCGGGATTGAAGAAGTGGGTTGTCAGGCCCATGAGAAGTTCTCTAGGCAAGAGAATTGTTGGGGATTGATTTTTGTAGCTCCTAAACTGCAGTTACAATGCTTTGAGACTTATGGTCTGGCCTGTTGTTGAATCCCTGGGAGGGAAGTGGGGCGGCTGGGGGACTGTTGAGATGAGAAGGGGAACAGTTCCTTGGGTGGGACATGCATGTGGGGAATGAGAGGTTGTAGGTTGTTATTTGAGTGAGCACTTGAGACGAAGTCTTTCCTATTGTCCATGGGCCTTAGCCTGAATAGGAATCCCTTTACCCTAGGTGGAGTTCAGTCCCAGCTCGGGGGTGATTCACTATTGAGAGTGATGAACAATGTAATCTATGGCTGGGAGGTTCGTGGATGGTCTATAAGAAGTTGGTGACAGTCTTTTTAAAATATAAGTATCAATTGTATGATATATGGATATGTTGGTTTTCTATTTACATGCCCATGTTACGATTTTATCATATATGTGACTATGACTGTTTGTGTGCTTATGGGTAATTTCCTGTAAATGAGGCATATCAGTAATTACTGTTATTTTAATATAAAATTCATCTGTTACAGAAAGTAATGGTTTGTTTATGTTTAGATGTAAAGCTTCCACGAGCATGTTGTATGTATATGTTTTAGTTGCATGCAGTCTAAAGAGTAAATCTAGGTGGCATTTCTTGGTTGACTACTGGGTATGCTATTGTATGTTCTGTAGTATGGGAACGAAAGATGTTCCCTAGAGTAGCATGTCCCAGCCTGATGGTTGGGAATGTTAGTGACTAGCGTCAGAGAAAGAGTGGTTTCTCTGGAGTGGCGTACCCTGGCCTCAGGTTGGTCGAGGGGTTCATTACACTTTATATTCCTTTGCAATGCCTGTCATCCTACGGTTCATCCCACCACAGTGTTACATTCCCTTTCAATCTAGTGACTGTGTGCTTTACTTTCTTATCTTCTTCGATATCCTCATAATCAAAGAATTTATCTAGAACTCTAAACCAATAT
>SNQJ01S0011014.1:52197-65932 GCA_010110895.2 Picea sitchensis
ACAGGAGCACTTGAGTTAATATATGAAGCTTTGACTCAATTTTCATGGTGTTATGATGCTTACTGTTTATATTTGTGAATGGTATGTTTACAGTTGATTTGTTTCTCTATTATGCATTTGTTTCAATGATGTGTTGTGTGTATGATTTCATGTTGAATGTATGAAGTCCGAGAGAGGAGAAGAATGAGCTTCAATTTCTTCTCTTCCTAAGAATTCATGCAAGGAGTGCAGTGAATGTCCGCAAGGTGTGCGTTGATGAGGGTCTGAGTTTTATCTCAGAAAGGTCAGGAGAGATACCGTTGTTCTCATACCAACATAACTGCAGGTGTAGCCCAGAGCCATGCAAGGTGTGCAGAGGCTAGTTGAAGCCTTGTATTTTATAAATCTAGAAGGAATGTTGAAGGACCACTGTTGCAAAGAGTGCACAGGGTTGGAGACTCAAATAACCAAAGGTTATTTGAAAGGTTGCCACAAGGAGTGTGAGCAGGTATCCTTTTGGGAAGTTTGAAGTTTACAAGTGAAATCTCAGGAGGGATTTAACTTTTGAAGTGCTCAAAGGGAGACAGAGATCGAAATCCTCTCATAGAAGTTAAATTCTAAGGGAGAACACCGATTCATTTGGAAAGAATTCATTGAAGAGTGCATCTGGTGGTCATAATTCTCCATGGAGAACTCACGAAGTCACGAGGACCGTAGGATCTAGGGTAGCTGTAAGGTGGTTAGTAGTTGGATGAATTTCCAACCCTGACATCAAGAATCAATGTGGACCATTAATCATGATCTGTTTGAGTCATCAGATCATTTTGGGGATTCGAGATTCACAAGTCTGGAGTGCAGGCCAAAATCCTTGGTCATGCAAATTCCCGTATCACGAAAAGGATTATTAGGTGTGGAAATTTGGAATTTCGGTAATTCGAGATTCTACATACCGGAAATTCCAACGACAAAGAACTGAGACTCTTTGCATTGAAAATCCCAAAGTCACAAAACGTGGTGTGCCTTTGGTGTGGGATTTCAGAATTTTGGTTTTTCAGAGTTCAAGAAGTAGAGGAGGTACTGACTTTGGAATTGAGAGTTTAAAACTCACGGTTCGTGAAATCCCAAAGAGGGAAAGGAAAAAATTATCGAAAAGTCAAGGGGCAATAGTCGTTGGCACCAATCGGGTTTTGAGGTTTCGGGACTCAAGAGGTAGAGTTTCATGTTCAACGCAACTCCCAAAATCATGAAGAGAGAAACAACGAAAAGGTGGGTCCCAAGTCTCAGTCAGAAGGTACGTGCGGGGAGGTCAAAGGAGGGGTCAAGCTTTGGGAAAAATCTCGAAAGGTCATCAATATCGCATTCCATGGGACGTTGAGCCCATTTTGGCATCCCAAAATTTCAGAGTTCAGGGAATCATAAGGCAAGAGGAACGATTGTTCATTTTTCACTAAAGGTCCTGAAAGCCGAAACTAGTGGGTAACAGGTGGCATGTGTTCGGCACATTGAAGGAATCAACCTTCACTGACAATTGGAATTTCGACATTTGCCAAGAGCTGTGGAAATACATCGGGACTCTGCAACTCCCGAAACCTGAAGTCCTTTGTGTCTTAAACAAAGGGTTTAACTAACCCTTGACATGGTTTTAGTGAAGATCCTGAGTGGATCTCGGCCCGAGGGAAGAGGGTCTACGTCAAAGTGGTATTAGAGCCCAGAACAAATTTTTGCTTTCTATAGTAGAGAGAAAAGAGAAAAATTTTACAACCATGCTGCCAAGAAGAAGAGATAAGCTAATGCCTGATCCAACAGTGGAAAGAGAAATGTGTGAGTTATGTGCCAGACTTGATGCTATGGAGACAGAATAGAGGTGCACAATCGACGTTGGGGATATCAGTGAAGATGAAAGTGAGAATGAAGATGGAAATGAACGAGAAGAAGTTGCAGTCGAAGACGCTGCAGACGAATGCCTATTCAGGGTTGTTGCAAGGATAGGCACCAAAGAAAAAATGGACATTCCAGTGTACGAAGGAAACTTGGATGTTGAAGAACTTCTAGACTGGATTAGAGCTCTAGAAAAATACTTCGACTATGAGGATGTCGAGGAAGATAAGAAATTCAAACATGCCATTACTAGACTTAAAGGGAATGCGACACTATGGTGGGATGAACTACAGACTGATAGACACTGCAAGGGCAAGCAGAAAATCAAAAGATGGGATAGAATGGTTGAAAAGATGAAAGCCAAATTTACACCCAGGGATTATCAAATCACTTTGTTTTTAAGGATGTAGAATTTGAGATAGAATATGATGTCAGTGAAATAATACACTGAATAATTCTACAGGATAAACATCAGAGCAGGTCATTGGGAAAGCAATGATGAAAAGGTTGCCAGGTACATGAATGGTCTACGATATGACATTCAAGATGAGATGAGCATGATGACCATTCAAAATGTAGAAGATTCTTATCAGATAGCTCTGAAAGCTGAAGAGAAGCTGAGCTAGAAGCAAGGTCAAAGAGGCCGAGGTAGAAGTCAATCTAGAGGAAAAACAATTTCCCAAGACAAAACTCAGAGACCTAAAGAAGAGGGAAAGAAACCTCAAACGCAACCTGAGAGAGGAGGAAGCTCACAAGGAAGGAAGTATGCTAATAAAAATACTTTTCCTCGAGCCAGAGGAAGAGGAAGAGGCAGAGGAGGTGAAGTGAAATGCTTCATCTGTGGAAAAATCAAACATAAATCCTATGAGTGTCCAGATAAGAAAAAAGATGGTGGTGAAACTCACATTGTCGAAGCTCAAGGATGGAATGTTGAGGTAGAAGATACTGAGGGCGTAAGAGATTTGATGATGAGGAAAGTTCTCTTGAAGCCAGAGAAGGAAGCAAAGAACCCAGCCCAAAGAAACAGTCTTTTTCAGACTGCTTGCAAAACTAAAGACAGGGTATGCAAGGTCATAGTGGAAAGAGGTAGCACATACAATCTTGTATCTACAAAGATAGTACAAAATATGGAGTTGGAGACTGTTGTACATCCAAGCCCATACAGAGTTTCGTGGCTACAAAAAGGACATCAGGTAAATGTCACTAAACAATGTTTTGTTGAATTTAAAATAGGAGGATATAAAGATGAAATATTATGTGATGTCATTCCAATGGATGTTTGTTATCTATTGTTGGGTAGACCATGGAAATATGACAGAAACGTAGTTCATGATGGGAGAAAGAACACATACACCCTGGAGAAAAATGGTAGGACTCACATGTTGCTGCCGATTAAGGACAGAGAGGTGAAAATAGAAATGTGCAACACTATACTTCTCATGAGTGGGAAGGAACTTCTTGATGGGGTTAAGAAGAAGGAAGAAACACAATTTATTGTGGTCAGGAATCCCAAAATTTTTCTGACCAGTACAAGGATAGATGATTTACCAAAAGAAATCCAGGAGTTACTGGGAGAGTTTGTTGATATAGAAGTGGACGAACTACCTTGTTCATTGCCACCTATCATGAGTATAAGCCATCATATCAATATTATACCTGGAGCCAGTTTTTTGAACAAAGAAGCATATCGGTTGACGCCATAGGAAAATGAATAATTTAAGAGAGAGGTCCAGAACTTAATGGACAAAGGATTTATTCGAGAAAGCTTGAGTCCATGGATTGTTCCGACAATGCTCATCCCAAAGAAAGATGGAGGCTGGAGAATGTGTACAGACTCAAGGGTGATCAATAAGATTACCATCAGATACAAATTTCCATTTCCAAGGATGGACGACTTGATGGATTGCTTGAGTGGAGCAAAGTTTTTTTCAAAGATTGATTTGAAAAGCGAGTATCATCAAATCCGGATGAGAGAAGGTGATGAATGGAAGACAACATTCAAAATGAATGAGGGGCTATATGAATGGCTTGTCATGCCATTTGGATTAACGAATGCACCCAGTACTTTCATGAGGTTGATGAATGAAGTCCTAAAGGATTTCATTGGGAAATTCGTCATTGTATATCTTGATGATATATTAATTTTCAGCAGGACAGAAGCAGAACACTTGGAGCATTTAACTGCAATAATGAGGAAATTATAGCAAGAGAAATTGATGATCAATGTGAAGAAATCGTCATTCATGAGAAAATAACTCATTTATTTGGGTTTTTTTGTCTCTACAAATGAATTAAAAATGGATTCGTAAAAGATAGAGGTGATTAAGAATTGGCCATCGTCGAAGAGCGTGTTTGAATTTAGAAGCTACCATGGTTTGGCTAGCTTCTAAAGGAAATTCATCTGAAACTTTAGCGGAATTAGTGCATCGATGATGGATATGCTGAAGAAGAGACATAAATCTTTTCATTGGATGGAGGAAGAAGAGAATGGTTTCAATCTGCTGGAGAAGAAGATCATTGAGCAACTAGTTCTGGTTTTGCCAAATTTTAGCAAGATATTCCAGGTCAGGTGTGATGCAAGTGGGTTTGAAATTGGAGTGGTCTTGAGCCAAGATGACAGGCTGGTCATGCATTTCATTGAAAAACTGAATGAAGTAAATATTAATTACTCCATGTATGAAAAGGAATTCCATGTCGTCATACAAGCATTGAAGAAATGGAGACACTATTTGGTTCCCAAGGAGTTTTTTTTGTACAACGATAATCACGCTTTTCAATTTGTGACTTGACAAGAGAAGTTGAACCAAAAACATGCTAAATGGGTTGAATTCATGCAAAATTTTACTTTTGTGATCAAGCATATTTCTGGAATTGCTAACAAAGTTGTTGATGCTTTAAGCAAGAAATGTTTGCGTATGCAGGAATTCAGAGTCGAGACTTTGGGTTTTGATAACCTCAAAGAAATGTACAAGGATGACCCAGATTTTAAAGAGGCATATGAAACATCTAAGAATCCAATTCTCAGGGACAAAAGACAATGGACTGAATACATGATCCAAGATGGATTATTGTTCAGGGGAAATCAGCTATGTATTTTGAAATGCTCCATGAGAGAGAATCTACTGAAGGAAAAACACAGTGGAGGATTGGCCAGACATTTCGGTCATGAAAAGACGTTCTCAAAGTTGAATGGATCATATTTTTGGCTAGGGATGAGGACAGATGTCAAGAAGTTTGTGGATAGGTGCATAATTTGTCATCACACTAAGGGAAAAAGGCAGAACACAGGATTATATCAACCATTTCCCATACCTGAGAGGCCGTGGGATGTAGTGAGCATGGATTCCATATTGGGACTAACAAGGACATAGAGAGGATATGATTTGATCTTTGTGGTAGTCGACAGATTTTAAAAAATGGCACATTTCATACCATGCCAGAAAACCAATGATGCAACCCACATTGCGAACCTGTTTTTCAAGGAATTTGTCAGACTTCATGGCTTGCCAAAGAGTATCATGTTTGATTGAGATACCAAGTTCGTAGGGAATTTCTAGAGGACCTTATGGAAGAAATTGGGGACAAGTTTGTCTTTTATCTCCGCATATCATTCTCAGACGGATGGATAGACAAAATTTGTGAACAGGAGATTGGGAGATTTGTTAAGAAGCTTAATGACTGAACATCACAGTCAGTGGGATCACATTCTTCCACAGGAAAAATTCACTTACAATGATTCACTCAATAGAATCATAGGGTAGAGTCCATTCCATATTGTATATGGAATGCAGCTAAGGGGAGTTTCTGAATTGAAGAATTCGGAATAGAATGAATTCAGGAGTGCTAGTGCAGAGGACTTTACAAAAGGAATGAAGGAGCTTCATAGCCGGATTAAGGAGCAATTGCAGATTTGAAGTCAAGAATACAAGCGGAGAGCAGATCAACATAAGCGAGAACTTCAATTTGAAGTTGGTGATCTGATTCTTGTGCATCTGAGGAAGGAAAGGTTCCCAAGGGGAACATATAATAAGTTGAAGATGAAAAATATTGGACCATGCAAGGTCATAAGGAAATTTGGGGCAAATTCATATGAGATTGACTTACCCAATGGGGTCGGAATCTCATCGATATTCAATGTTGTGGATTTGTACCCTTACAGAGTTGATGAAGTAGGAGCAGAAGAGGAACAAAAAGAGGTTCAATGGGCAAAGAAAATTCTTGTAGCTGTAGAGCCACAGATGGAAAGCATAATTGACAAAAGGGTTAGCAAAAACACTAGGAGAAAAGAGTATTTTGAATAGTTGGTCAAATGGAAGGGAAATCCAGTTGAAGATGCCAATTGGGAGGATGAAGTAGCAATTCATAGGCATGGATAGACTGTGCAAGAGCTCATGAATAGGAGTTCATGAAAATTTTCAAGCGAGGGAGTATGATGCAGGAGCATCGTAAGAAGCCATCCACGCAAGCAACGTGAAAGCGAGAGATAGTTGGAAAAGCACCAACTCACATTTTGAAGTGTTTTGAGATCAATGAATGGACATTAATGTAATAGATAACTGAAGCATACTTACATTTATGTCTAGATATTGTAAAGAGATCTTGATCATTTCTCTCATCTATCTAATGTAGAGGCATTTATGCGTAATGAATGCAAGTAGGTAGATTTTTTTTAATAGATTAGATAGTCTAGAAGCATAGGAGGGAAAACGGATATAGACACCCTCACCCTTGTATCATTGTAAATTTTGGGAGGATCATTCAGAATTCATAAGTTGTAGAGAAGAACCCATGTACAGGAGCACTTGAGTTAATATATGAAGCTTTGAATCAATTTTCATGGTGTTATGATGCTTACTATTTATATTTGTGAATGGTATGTTTATAGTTGATTTGTTTCTCTATTATACATTTGTTTCAATGTTGTGTTGTTTGTATGATTTCATGTTGAATGTATGAAGTTTGAGAGAGGAGAAGAACGAGTTTCAATTGCTTCTCTTCCTGAGAATTCCTGCAAGGAGTGCAGTGAATGTTCACAAGGTTTGCATTGACGAGGGTCTGAGTTTTATCTCAGAAAGCTCAGGAGAGATACTGTTGTTCTCATACCAGCAGAACTGCAGGTGTAGCCCAGATTCATGCAAGGTGTGCACAGGTTGGTTGAAGCCTTGGATTTTATAAATCCAGAAGGAAGGTTGAAGAACCACTGTTGCAAAGAGTGCACAAGGTCAAAGACTCAAATAACCAGAGGTTATTTGAAGGGTTTATGCAAGGAGTGCAAGTAGGGATCCTTTTGGGAAGTTTGAAGTTTACAAGTGAAAGCTCAGCAGGGATTTAAACTTTGAAGTGCTCAAAGGGAGACAGAGATTGAAATCATCTCATAGAATTTAAAATCTGAGGGAGAACACCGAGTCGTTTGGGCATAAGTCATTGAAGAGTGCATCTGGTGGTCATAATTCTCCATGGAGAACTCGCGAAGTCGCGAGGACCGTAGGATCTATGGGAGATGTAAGGTGGTTAGGAGTTGGATGAATTCGCCACCCTGACATCAAGAATCAATGTGGATTGTTGATTGTGATCTTTTCGAGCCATCATATCATTTTGGGGATTCAGGATTTGCAAGTTTGGAGTGCAGGCCAAAATTCTTGGTCATGCAAATTCCCGGATCATGAAAAGGATTATCAGGTGTGGAATTTCGAAATTTTGGTAATTCGAGATTCGGCATACCGAAAATTCTTATGATAAGGAACCAGGACTCTTTGTATTGAAAATCCTGAAGTCACGAAATGTGGTGTGCCTTTGGTGTGGGATTTCGGCATTTCAGTTTTTTGGAGTTCGGGAAGTAGAGGAGGTAGTGACTTTGGAATCAAGAGTTTCAAACTCCCGGTTCATGAAATCTCGAAGAGGGAAAGGAAAAAATTCCCAAAAAGTCGAGGGGCAATAGCCGTTGGCACCAATCGGGTTTCGGGGTTTCAGGATTCAAGAGGTAGAGTTGCATGGTCAAAACAACTCCCGAAATCATGAAGAGAGAAATGTTGAAAAGGTGGGTCCCAAGTCTCAGTCAGAAGGTACGTGCAGGGATGTCAAAGGAGGGGTCAAGATTTGGGAAAAATCCCGAAAGGCCATCGATATTTCATCCCATGGGACATTGAACCCATTTCGACATCCCATAATTTCAGAGTTTAGGGAATCATAAGGCAAGAGGAAAGATTGTTGGTTGTTCAGTCAAGGTCCCGAAATCCGAAACTAGCGAGTAACAGGTGGCATGTGTTCGACACATTGAAGGAATCAAACTTTGCTGACAATTGGCATTTTGGCATTTTCCAAGAGTTGTGGAAATACATCGGGACTTTACAACTTCTAAAACCCAAATTCTTTTGTGGGTTAAACAAAGGGTTTAACTAACCCTTGTTGTGGTTTTAGTGAAGATCATGAGTGGATCTTGGCCCGAGGGCAAGGGGTCTGCATCAGCAAGCATGTGCATGCAAGCTATGTAATGTCAAAGTGCGTGTACATGTGTGCTGGCCTTATACAGGTTGCGTGTATCTCTAAAACTCTAAGACAAATGAAAGGCCAAGCAATCTAGCTTAGACAGAGACTACTAGTACTGAGAACCAGGATCTCTTAAAGACTTAGCCACTTACTTTAACAGAAAAAAGAAAATAATTCAAGGAAAACTTCATAGAACAAACCAATCTGAGGTGAAACCTAAGCTATAGACTGCAAACAACAAAGACTATAAAGAGTTCCAGAAAACCTCTGAGAAGGACTATTTCTAATAGGGTTGAGGATGATTGCCTCTCTAAAAGAATTTTTTTGGAATCATACACGCGACTGACACTTCCTCAGCTAGCGTGTACACGCGGGTTGTGAGAGGGTAAGGCTCAGGTACACGCCTACAGACCTTATACAGGATGCATGTACCTCTGTGGGTCTTGAAAAAGAAAAAGAAATGGCAGTCAAGCAATGAAACAGAGATAACAGGTATGGAAGACCAGAAGCTCTATTAGCTTAGACTTTTGCATAAACTTTAAAAACAAGGAATGAAACCAGTTTTTAAAAATACCCAAGAAAAATATTCCCAGAAACCCTAGAAATCCCCAGTATGGTCGCCAATTCTATTGTGGGTGGGAAATCCCACCTATGGACTAGCACTAAGGGTTTTATCATGCATGCATAAATGACCTAAAGATTCTTACTTTTTACCATCATCCCATGCCTAGACCCCCATTACTCATATGTAAATACAAGGCTCAAGAGATTAAGTTAGCGTACCTTATTCTTCGTGTTTGATGTCGATCCCTTTTCACTCTTGGTTGTTCTTTGACTGCAACTCTCCTCCCAATGTTGACCTGCATTCAGTAAAGACAAACAAAGAAATCCACATGCATTTGATCTATAAACTAATGGGTTAGAGATTTAATCAATCATACAATCAATATTCCAATAATAACAATCTCATGTGGCGGGATGGGAAAAGCAATTCTTTTATTAAGTTCACAAGGATACCTTACAGTGATAAAGTCGACTACTACTCCTCGATCCTGGTCCTGGGCTCTTCTTCCACCATATTCCAACTGCTTTTCTATATACTTCTCTTTGCACAAGGATGGGTAAAGGTTGGGATAAAGGGAATGCTCAATCAGGTATAGTTTCTTTGCTATGATTCTCCTCCTTTCAAATGGGACTGCTAACCCTTCTTTTATAGGCTAGAAGAAGCTAGGTATTTGGTCGAGTGACCAACCAAGCATGGTCGAAAGGTTTAGTTAACTTATCCAAAGTTGTGTGTTCCATCAAAAAATTTCCTTTTTCCATGCTTTTGTAGGTACACGGGGGATTTCTTAGGTCAGCTAGTGTGTACACGTGTGTAGTAATGGAGCAGGGCACATGGGTATTTATAAAAGAGGTTTTTACGAAGAGTTGTTCAACAATGTTTTGGAAAAGAAGGAATCTAAGATGGCCTGATGCCAGGTAAGCATGTTTGGTGAAAATTAGGGTTATAACATAGACCAACCATGATAAAAGAGATGGGGGAATGAACTTCACTAGTTAGGGTAAGGGAGGGCCAAAATTCAAGGAATATTATATTAATATTTCATAAAACATAAAGTACGGATAATTAGTTTATCCTAAGTTCTAAAGTTGGGTACAAGTGGACAAACGTAACTTCTGATATGAAAAGTGTCAACTTGGGGATATGCATTCATATCATGGGAAAACTTAGCTCAATGGGGATTATTCGAGAGGGATACCTTACGAACGAGAAACAGGAGGAGGGGAAACCATTAGACTGACCATCATTTTGACAGAGAGTCCATAGTGATTCTAAAAACACACTCAGTTATCCAGTCAATGACTCCATGACCATTTCACTCATACATTTCGTTATCCTTAAGACAACCATTCCACCTTTCCGAAACCTATTTCCCGTCCCTTTTGGTTGGTGTACCTAGTTATCTTGGAGCAGGATTGAAGAAGCGGGTTGTCAGGCCCATGAGAAGTTCTCTAGGCAAGAGAATTGTTGGGGATTGATTTTTGTATCTCCTAAATTGTAGCTACAATGCTCTGAGACTTATGGTCTGGCCTATTGTTGAAGCCCTGGGAGGAAAGTCGGGCGGCTGGGGGACTGTTGAGCTGAGAAGGGGCACACTTCCTTGGGTGGGACATGCATGTGGGGAATGAGAGGTTGTATGTTGTTAGTTGAGTGAGCACTTGAGACGAAGTCTTTCCTATTGTCCATGAGCCTTAGCCTGAATAGGAATCCCTTTACCCTGGGTGGAGTTCAATCCCATCTCGGGGGTGATTCACTATTGAGAGTGATGAACAATGTAATATATTATGGGAGGTTCATGGATGGTCTATAATAAGTTGGTGACAGTCTTTTTAAAATATAAGTATCAATTGTATGATATATGGATATGTTGGTTTTCTATTTACATGCCCATGTTACGATTTTATCATATATGTGACTATGACTGTTTGTGTGCTTATGTGTAATTTCCTGTAAATGAGGCATATCGGTAATTACTGTTATTTTAATATAAAATTCATCTGTTACAGAAAGTAATGGTTTGTTTATGTTTAGATGTAAAGGTTCTGCGAGCATGTTGTATGTATATGTTTTAGTTGCATGCAGTCTAAAGAGTAAATTTAGGTGGCATTTCTTAGTTGACTACTGGGTATGATATTGTATGTTCTGTAGTATGGGAATGAAATATGTTCCCTAGAGTAGCATGTCCCGACATGATGGTTTGGAATGTTAGTGACTAGCATCAGAGGAAGAGTGGCTTCTCTGGAGTGGCATACCCTGGCCTCAGGTTGGTCGAGGGGTTCGTTACACTTTATTTTCCTTTGCAATGCCTGTCATCCTACGGTTCATCCTACCACAGTGTTACATTCCCTTTCAATCTAGTGACTGTGTGCTTTACTTTATTATCTTCTTCGATATCCTCATAATCAAAGAATTTATCTAGAACTTTAAACCAATATAGCATCTCCTCAATGTCTAATTTTCCTTCATACATCGGGATGCCCATTTTTTCTCTGGCCCCTATTCTTGCAACAACTTTGAATAGACATTCTTTTACAGCATCTTCGACTACAACTTCTTCTTCGGCTCCAGCTTCATTTTCTATTTTGGCCTCACTAATATCTCCAGTATCAGGTGTTCATCTCTTTTTTTTCTCCATAACATCCAATCAAGTAGGAAGTTCTTTAATTTCCCTTTCCATGACTGGATCGGTCATGGGCGTATCTTGATGTCTTCTTGGTGGCATTGTTTCAATCTGTCTATAAAGAATTCAAATCAAAACTTGCCTTCTATCTTTTCTGGCTTATAGAAAACAATGATTGGTAGGCTCTGATACCACCTGACGCATCACCACTACCTCAGTAGGTTCTGCTTGACCTCTCGGTCTTTGGATCTTTCTATTTCCCTGAGCCAAAATGGCTCTTTAGTTCCCACTAGAACCTTAAATGTGTATAATACCACAGGTCCTTCTTAGAAGTTACGCCTGCGCGAACAAGCATTAGGTTCGAACCTCTACTCCATGTGACCACCTGGTGTAACCACTGACTTAACCTGAAAAGGTGTTTTGGATTTCATGACTTCACAATTTTTATTGTGAGTCTCCCCCGAATCCTTTGATTCCCGAAACCAGGAAATGGGATAATGATCCTCTAGCTCCTCCCTTATGCCTCAACCATATGAGATTTATTCTAACCTTTGGGTCCAATTCCAAGCACGTCAAGATCTCATGACTTGTGAGTTCACGATGCGAATATTCTCCCATTTCCCGAAGTCCAAACTCACGACTTCTTTTATATGGATCAACATTCCTGAACCTTCCATGATATGATGGCCCAGATCATGTTGGGACTTCACGTATTGGGGATTCCCAAACAACTTCCTCCACACTTCTGACTTTTGAAAGGTCGAAGCTCCAATCTCCAATCAACGACTCTCATTCCTCCAGATCTAACAACTACGGATGCTCCCAAGATTGTGAGTGTTGAAAGACACTCAACTTTATCCCCTCTATTGATCCACTAGATCCAATAGTCCAAGAGAATTCAGTGTTTCTCCCTCCAAGAAATTCAACCGTCCATTCAAGTTCTCAAATATTCCTGGCCAAATAAATTGGCATCCTTCCTCCTGAGCTTGGTTTCTGTGAAGTGACTTCGACCCTCATCCTTCCTTTGAACTTTCCAAGACTCTATCCCTCATGATCTTGATGTTGAATGCAAACTCAAGGATTCGAAGGGATTCCTACACGCACTCCTTATGGCCTTTACGATAATATTTGATTATCCAAACTCCTCCAACTCTATGTACTCCTTGCGATAGTAGTTCTTCAACCATTCACCTGGTTGGAAAATTCTAATACTTCAACCTTCCTGCGCACACCTTGCACGACTATGTGCTATACTTTCACTTCTACTGGTATGAGGACAACAATATCTCTCCTGAGATTTTCTGAGATATAACCCAGAACTCGTCAACGCACTCCTTCAGGACCTTCACTGCACTCCTTGCAGGAATTCTTAAGAAGATAAACAATTGAAACACATACTCTCCCTCTCATAGACTTCATACATTCAACATGAACTCATACACATAAATCATTGAAACAAATGAATAATAGATCATATAAGAAAACTGTAAACATACTATTCAATATATGAAAACATTATTCATAACAACACCGTGCAATTGAGTCAAAACATTCTTATATTAACTCAAGTTCCTTTGTACATGGTTTCTATAACAACAACTATATTCTTATACAAATTCTACAATCTATGTTCTTCTCTTCTCTCTTTCTCTTTTACTCTACTATCTTACAATGAGAATAATGATACAATACAATACATACGAGGGAGCTTTCTCGAGTTTTCTCTCCTACAACTCTAGATATCTAATCAAATTAAAGCTCTACAACTACTTTTCATCCATTACATTAATTTCCTACAACTGACAGATGAGAGCATCCACTCAAGATCTACGTTACAATCCCCAAAACATTTTATATCACTTATATCTCTCCGGATATTACATTAATGTGCCATCCTTTTGAAATTCAAAATATCTTCAAAATGTGCATAGGTGTGTATCCAGTTGTCCTCCGCTTTTCACTTGCTTGCGATGCTCCTACATCATGGTGCTAGGGATGATTGTAGTCCTCTAAATTCTAGTTGGTGATAGAAGATGTTCTAGGAGTTGGTGCTTCCATCTAGTGGGTGATAGAGAAACCTGGGAGTTGGTGCTTCCATCTAGTTGGTGCTAGAGAAATCTGAGAGTTGGTGCTCTCTGCAAGTTGTAGCTTTCTATCAGAGGTTGTAGCCTCATATTTGAGTTGGATCTCAAAGAATGTGATGTACATGA
>SNQJ01S0011014.1:71806-86206 GCA_010110895.2 Picea sitchensis
TCTTTTAATTTTATTTCACAGGTCATTAAATGTGATCTGTAGTTTGAATTATTACTCAGTTAACCATAATTAATTTCTTTTAATTTCTTTTACTTTATAATCTTTAAACATGTATCCAATTAGGGTTGTTACACTTGTATTTCACTCCAAGACCAAGCATATACCCATCAAGTATCAATTCTTGAGGGAACAGGTAACCAACACTGTTGTTTCTTTGCATTATATTCCATCCAAAGATCAGATTGTTTATATCTTCTCTAAACCGCTTGCAAAAGATCAGTTTGATTATCTACGCTAGAAGTTGGGTGTGACCTTATTATCAAGTTAAACTAGTCTATCTGATCAGGGGGAGAGTGCTCCTAGTATATCTGATCAGGGGGAGCATAGATTCAGTCTCTGTTTTCTTTGACATTGATGTCAAAGGGGGAGAAAAATGTGTTGTCTGTATGCTACAGTTGGAGGTCTAAGAAGAATAGTGCAACCTTTTAGGGATTCCATCAATTCCAAAGGGGGATATTTTTTGCATGTTTACAGGAATAATGTGCTTGTCATTTATGGAAAAAACAGCAGTGAACCAAACATCAAGAGCACAAAATACGAGAAAGATCAAAAGAGATAGCGGTTTCCAGAAGTGAAAACGAGGTCCAAGAGACGGACTCGGAGGAGGAGCAAAGATCGATACCCATGAACACTTAGAAAGCCTTCTAAGTTGGAGAGATCAAAAGCTCAGGAGGAAGAGTGAATGTGGCTATTGGATCATCGATCCAGAGGACTAACAACCATTAGATCGAATTAATTAAGGATAGGATAAGCGAGGAAAAATGATTGAGAATTCGATCAGTCGAATTTCAGTCAGTTGTCGGATTGATTTAAGTGGAAGGACAAGATAATAAAGGGATGAGATCTAAGATCTCAATCACCCAAATTTTTGTCAGTCATTAGATCATTTTAAGTGGAAGGTAATGATAATCTAGAAGAGCATCATCGTAGATATATCGAGCCATCGATCTAAGAAAATGATCAACGAACAACATTTTGTTCTGGTCAAAAGTTGCGAGGAAGTTACTGTTCGGGGAATCTCACTTCGAAAGAATTGGCAACTTGAAAGCTGAATTACCCAAAGCCCAAAATATGAAATGAATAAGGACCATCGGATATGGAGAAAATGCAATGACCATTCAGTCAACATCCAATGACCAGAGGAAGCGTAGAGAAGAAGTACAGATGTGATCCGCTGGATCTGAGCACCGAGGATCAACAACCGTTGGATTTAGAGATAAATGCACAAAGGTTAAGCCTTTGGATGAGAGTAGGAGAGAAGAATTGTCAAAGTCTCGAAGTAAGCAGGGACCATCCATCGTCAAGACTAACTGATGGCACATGATCCACAACTTTGGATTGAATCACTTCGGGAGTTTATGGTTGGAAAGGAAACAAAAAGTCCGAAAGTCCCAAAGGACAAAGGTCCAAAGTCACTCTCAGTCATCGATCTAAGATACATTTATGGAGTTAGGAAAACTCTTAGATCTAGGAGAATAACATGTGTCACATGAGGAGATCCATGTCAGCAAGACTACGTCAGCAAGGACACATGGCGCAATCAGATAATGACAAGTGTGAAGTTGAATCAACATTTCAGGTACGTGCAAATCATGAATCTGAGTGACACGCAGCAACAACTCAGGTCGTGCCACATCATCAAGTGACATAAGAAAGTTACATCACTATGTGAGTTTTACTTAGGAAGTTTTACCACCTGCGATTAGACTAAATTCCAAAAGTCCCAAACGTCGAAGACCCTGGTCATTGATCAACAGGAGGGCTATGTGTCAGAAGATTATGCATTCGGGAGGAAATACTCCAGGAAAATGTGAAGGAGAAAGGTTTGAAATCACTGAATCCCAAAGAGCTGAAACAGCTGGGATCCATCGATCTATGAGAGGACAAGTGTCACTAGATTGCAAGCTCCGGGTAAAATGCTCGGAGGGAAGTCAAATGAGGATAAACTAAAATCTAAGAATTCTGAAGGGAGAAGTCCTGAAGTGGAGGATAATTGTTTGATTAAAGAGGAAAAATCTCAGTAGATCTTCCATTTCGAAATATATTCAGTCATAAGAAACGAGAAGTTGGTATTTGAAATCTCCGGAGTCCAGAGACCCAAAGGAGATATCAACAGTTAATCCAAGTGGGACACGTGTCAGTGGATTGTCAACTCCGAAAGATTGATGTACGAAGGAAAGTAGGGTTTTAGAGTTGAAAATCCCAAATCCCAGATCACGAAATCAATCACATCCATTGATCCATAGAACTTGAAAGGATAGATCTGAATCGTCAGTTCAGGAGCACCGTCAAGATCGTGTGATCGACAGTCCCGTAGCATTGTGGGGATTTAAGGTGTGCGAATGTTAATGAGTTGAGGGTGGGTCAAAATCAAAACCATGGTTTTGGAGAAAGAACATGTGGAGGCTTGAGGTAAATTGTGGGGGGGGAATGAAGTTTGTTTTAAACCACCTTTGGATGTGTCTGAAATCGCGTGGTGATTCAGATTTGTTTTCTGCACGAAATGAAAGCGGAGATATAATGAAGAAATGCACAGAGATATTGTAGACATAAAATAATATAACAGAAATGTATCATAGATGAAACCATAAACACAGATATACAATAATACATGATTTCTATTAATGAAAGAAATGTACAGAGACTGTAAAAATACAGAGCAAAAGACTCGCTAGAATGATGGTAGCTTATCTCTGAGAAGAGATGTGACGACTACTCGCATTCACAAGAAAATGATTACAATGAGGATCTGAAGGCCTTTTTACAATAAAAAAGAATGCCAAAAATCCTAGACATCCAAAAACCTAACCCTAGGAGATGAAGCGCCAAAAGTCATGTGGGCCCCGTTTGGGTAAGTAAGTACATCAACTTCCCGAGATCATAACTTTTGCATACGATCTCTGTTTTAGGCATATGATAGCTCATTGGAAAGGTATAATCCAATAGATTCATTTTGAGGGATCAATAATGCCTTCAACTATCATTGACAATATCGATCCTAAAAAACCTTCATTTAGGCCTCTAAATGGCCTCAGAAGTTAAAAATTGCTAAAAATAGTAAATTGCCAAAATTGTGAGAAAACCATTTTGAGCTAGTTGGAAAAGGTGGGTAGCCACCGATATCCACTTGGATAAATCCTACCTCATTAGGAAGAAATGGTATCCATTGCATTGAGTTCTCGGGGGAGAGGAAAAAACGTTTCCTGAATCTGAATCTTGGTGAGTTGCTTGCCTTGTTAGAGACGTCACATTGCTCGGTTTGTAGAAGGCTATCACTACAATGTGTTTGGAAGGGATGGACCTTTTTAACCAGTCTAGATACATGAGATTATTTTGTGAAGAATGAATATTTACAATTTGCTACAATTTTGTTGACCTACTTCTGTTGGACAGAAGGTTCTTAGGCCCAGGTTGTAGTGGTTGCAGTATCCTTTTGTTCACCTTTTGAACAGATTGTGAAGAAGCTGAATTTTGTAGTATGAGATACTACCTTGTGACACTTTTTAGGTGGAACAATAGTCAGAACTACCTCTGGTATTCTGTAGAGATGACCCCTAAATAAACAATGACACTGTGGGGTCGAGACTCATAAACAACATGGCGCTTCCACACACATGGTTGGACCAAAGGAACATCATAGACATCCAATGGGGAAATTTCACATAATACATCATCCTTGAAGGGATGGATGTTGTATGAAAATTGGCACTGTTGGCTGACACGAAGATCTCTTCCTTGGTGAAGCCACCCAATGTTGTATGGTTGCGGGTGTGGTGTTTTCGACAATCCCAACTGTTTGATGACCTAGCTGAGGAGAGGTTCTTTGTGATTCCTCTATCAACAATAAAATGTAGTGGGGTCCGCTTCACCCAAATTTTTGAATGAAAATGTCACTCCCCCTCTTTAGGATCTCTTGGTTCTTCTTGTTGAATTGTTGCAGTCGCGAAAATAGCAGTAGGATATGTGTCAATGATCTTTCCTTTACCATTATTTTCAAAATCAGATTCTGAATCAGGGTTCATCTCCTTATCTTTGATCTCGGCCACCAATGATTTTTTTGAGTGATATTCATTGGTGTTGTGCCATGGGATTTTGTGGGAATCACACCATTTTCTAGTGTCCTTCTTTGTCTTCCCATGGTCCTTCATTTCCTGTGGCCTGGAATGGTTTTTGGGAAACTATTTGTTAGGGCCATATTTTCCATACTTTGGTTGTTGCAGATTTGCAGACCCAAACTCCCATTCATTCTAGTGCTTAAATTTCTGCTCGATTTTAATAGCATATTGATAAGTAGTACTGAGTGATGAGATGTACAGAAAATCCATTTTAGTTTGAATGTATCTGTGTATATCCCCATGGTATTTCAGAAACAAATGGTGTTCTAATTCTTTGATACCCAACTTGGTGCAGAAGGTATGGAAGGTATTGGTGAAATCTAGAACTTCTTGGCCCCTCTCTTGCCAAAGTGTGGTCCATCTCATGTATTGGTCCTCATAGTTTCCAATAGGTTAATACTATTCCTTTACCACGTCCACAAAAAAATCCCAAGTGAGCTCGGCCCGATATATTCCAGAATCCTCTGTGGAACTTTTATCCCAGTAAGTTTCCCATAAATTTTTGACATGAGGGATATCTTTAACGAGTGATAAGGTGACCCTTTCTCTATTGGAAAAATTGTGAATAGAGAAATACCCTTCTAGCAGATTTAACAACTTGTCTATGGATTCTGTATCTATATGTCCTTCAAATACAACACTATCAAAATTAACTTGTACCTTGAAAGGAGAGGTGATTTTAAAGTGGAAATTTGATGAATATGCGTTTGTTTCTATCAGCAGGCATTGAAATATGTGGGAACAATTCTCCATCATTTCGTCCCTCTATCATGTGAGAGCTTTCTCAAGCAACAGACTGATGGGATGATTTGCTCTGTTTTTTTATTTTATTCTGCCATTGAGGGTTTCCTGGGTGTGTAAGAGAGATTGTCCTCGAGAGAGACAATCTTGAGACCCAACTTGCTATACTCAGACCTCATCGGGACATGCACTAAAAAAATGATCAAGAGAAACCTGCTCTGATACCACTGATCCGGATTTATTTTCGGCACAAAATGAGAGTGGATATATAATAAAGAAATTCACAGAGATATCATAGATATCCAATAATATAAAAAAATGTATCATAGATGAAACCATAAATAAATATATACAGTAATACATGATTTCTATTAATGAAATAAATGTACAGAGACAGTAAAAATACAGAGCAAAGACTCGCTAGAATGCTGGAAGCTTATCTCTGAGAAGATATGTGGTGTCTACTCGCATTCGCAAGAAGATGATTACAATGAGGATTTGAAGGAATTTTTACAATAAACATGAATTCCAAAAACTCAAGACATCCAAAAACATAACCCTAGGAGATGAAACACCAAAAGTCATGTGGGCCCCGTTTGGGTAAGTTAGTACATCAACTTCCCGGGGTCGTAACTTTTGTATACGATCTCTGTTTTAGGCATATAATATCCTATTGGAAAGTTATAGACGAGGAGATTAATTTTAGGGGATCAATCATTCCTTCAGCCATCATTGAGAAGCTCAATCTAGAAAAACCTTCATTTAGGCCCTCAAAATGGCCCCGGAAGTTAAAAACTGCTAAAGATAGTAAATTGCCAAAATTGTCAAAAAATTGTTTTGAGCCAGTTGGAAAAGGTGGGTGGCCACCGATATCCATATGGATCAATCATCCCTCCTTAGTAATACATTTTCTCCATTGCGTTAAGTGCCTAAGGGAGGGGAAAAAATGTTTGTTGAATCTGAAACTTCGTGAGTTGCTTGCCCTGTTGGAGACGTCGCACTGCTCAGATTGTGGAAGGCTATCATGAGCATGTGACTGGAAGGGTTGGACATTTTTAACCAGTCTAGATACATGAGATTATTTTGTGTATATGGAATATTTACACTTTGCTACAATTTTGTCGACATGCTTATGTTGGATAGAATGTGTTAGGGCCAAGGCTGTAGTGGTTGCAGTATCCTTTTGTTCACCTTTTAAACAGATTGTGAAGAATATCAATTTTGTAATATGAAATACAACCTTGTGGAAATTTTTAGGTGGAACGGTATTCAGAACTACCTCTGGTATTCTGTAGAGCTGAATCCCTAGAGAAAAAATGACACTATGGGGTCGACACTCATAAACAACATGGTGCTTCCACATATATGGTTGGCCCAAGAGAACATCACAGACATCCGGTGGGGCAACATCACATAATACCTCATCCTCGAAGGACTGGATGTTGTATGATAATCGACACTGCGGGATGACATGAAGATCTTGTCCTTGGCAAAGCCACTCAATGTTGTATGGTTGCATGTGTGGTGTTGTCGATAATCCCAATTGTTTGATGACCTCTGCTAACATGAGGTTCTTCTGGCTTCCACTATAAACAATATAATGAAGAGGAGTCCCCTTCACCCACATTTGTGAATGAAAAATGTGCTCCCCCTCTTTAGGATCTGTTGGTTCTTCTTGTTGAATTGTTGTGGTCACGACAATAACAATGTGGTCTACATCAATGATATGTCCTTTACCAGTATTTTCATAATCAAATTATGAATCAGGGTTCGACTCCCTGTCTTTGATCTCATCCACCAATGACTATTTTGAGTGACATTCGTTTTTGTTGTGCTAATGGATTTTGTGGAAATCGCACCATTTTTTGGTGTCCTTCTTTGTCTTCCTGGACCCTTGTTTTCCTATGGCTTGGACTAGTTTTCAGGAGACTATTTGGTGGGGTCGTCTTTGTTATACTTTGGTTGTTGTAGATTTGCAGACCCAAACTCCTGTTGGTTCTGGTGCTTAAATTTTTTCACGATTGTAACAACATATTGATTAGGAGCACTGAGTGATGAGATGTCCATAAAATCCATTTTAGTTTGGATGTATCTATGTATAGCCCCACGGTATTTCAGAACGAAATGTCATTTGGAGTTTTTGATACCTATCTTGGTGCACAAGGTATGGAATGTATTGGTGAACTACGAAACTTCTTGAACCCTCTCTTTTCGTAGGGTGGTACATCTCATGTATTGGTCCTCATAATTTCCAATAAAGTAATGTTGTTCCTTTACCACGTCCACAAAAAAATCCCAAGTGGGCTCGGCCCCATATATTCAAGACTCCTCTGTGGAATTTTTATGCTAGTAAGTTACCCACCAATGTTTTACACGAGGGATAGATTTAATGAGTGTGAAGGTGATCGTTTCTCTGTTGGAAAAATTGTGAACAGAGAAATACCCTTCTAGCCGATTTAACCATTTGTCTAGGGCTTATGCATTTATCTTTCCTTCAAATACATTTATATTAAAATTAACGTGTACCTTGAAAGGTGAGGTGCTTCCAAAGTGGCCTCTTGATGAATATTCCCATGTTGCTATCGATAGGCGTTGAAGGATGTGGGAAATATTCTCCATCTTTTCGTCCATCTGTCACCTGAGAGCTTGCTCAAGCAACAAACTGATATGATCCTCTACTCCTTCGTTTTTATTTTATTCCGCCATTGAGGGTTTATTGGTTGTGAGAGAGAGATTTTCCTCAAGAGAGACAAGCTCGAGACCCAAATTGCTATACTCGGACCTCGTCGGGGACATGCACTGAAAAAATGATTAAGAGCAGCTTGCTCTGATACCACTGATCCGGATTTATTTTGGACATGAAATCAGAGCGGAGATATAATAAAGAAGTGCACAGAGATATCACAAGTATCCAATAATATAACATAAATATATCATAGATGAAACCATAATCACAGATATACAATAATACACGAATTCTATTAATGAAATAAATGTACAGAGACTGTAAAAATATAGAGCGAAAGACTCGCTAGAATGGTGGCATCTTATCTCTGAGAAGAGATGTGACGGCTACTCACATTCACAAGAATATGATTACAATGAGGCTGTGAAGGCCTTTTTACAATAAAAAACAATGACAAAAACCCTAGACATCCAAAAACTTAACCCTAGGAAACGAAGGGCCAAAAGTCATGTGGGCCCCTTTTGGGTAAGTTAGTGCATCAACATCCCGGGGTCGTAACTTTTTCATACGATCTTTGTGTTAGGTGTATGATATCTCATTGGAAAGGTATCACGAGGAGATTCATTTTGGGGGCTCAATCATGCCTTCTGATTGTCAGTGTTTCATGGAAACCTACATAGGAGATATAGCTAAAGAAAGTACAAACAAAGATTATCAAGAAAGGAAGAGAGATTCAATATGGAAGAATGAGAAAATATATTTACACTACTCCAATGAGTTGATGATTGATACATAGATCATGATCAATATGATACAATGAATGATTGGAATACACTCATATATAGGGCAATGCATTCCATAATTAAGAAAAGAAATCAAGCAGTTATCTTTCTAAAGCTCTATGGATCAGTAGATTGAACCATATAGAAATGCATGGGCATCATAGGTTCTAAAGATGAAAATACATGAGAAGGCTCCTCATGTTAAGATCGATTCCTCCTCGAATCCAATGGATTCCCTGTAAGATTGTATGCTGCCTAAAG
Organism: Picea sitchensis; assembly: GCA_010110895.2. Taxonomy (NCBI): domain Eukaryota; kingdom Viridiplantae; phylum Streptophyta; class Pinopsida; order Pinales; family Pinaceae; genus Picea; species Picea sitchensis. Next base: position 80,452 of record SNQJ01S0011014.1, read on the forward strand.
TGTGGTATGTGCCTTCTTGGGCATATGCTGAAGCTTTGGCATTGGCTTCTTATCTAGATGTACTACCTGCTTATTTCCATGTACAGAATCTAAGTGTATTGAATCATATCTGATGTTTGAAATTAATGGAAGAACAAGAGTATATGCAGGTTTCAGTGGAGGTGCATGCAAAGTAATATCCTTACATGTAAGTAGAATAGAGGAGTCATCATCATAAAACTTAGTGAATTTATACAACCTTGACTTGTGATCCACCTCACCAGTTGTAATAATGGAATTCTCATGCATGTCAATTACTGAAACTGAATCTAATGTAAATTCAACCTATTTTCCTTTCTGAGTGATTTGATAAACTGAGAGAAGATTCATAGAAAGATTTGGAACATGTAAAACATTCTCAAAATTGCCATTGTGGAGTTCCACTCTCCCTTCTCGTGCTACTGCTACTGGAGTATCATCCCCCATGAGAATAGTCCTGTGGCCTCAAGAATTAGTCCTGTGGCCTCATCCTTACAGTTCCCATCTCATTTTCTCAATCGTTGATGTAGGTTCTGTTTCTGTCGCCATCATTAAATTATACAGTCCATTCCTTCTGAGTTGGAATTATGCCTTGGGCTTCCAATCAAAATAATTGTATGGTGTGAGGATTAACACCAAGTTTGGTTGTATAATAGTTGTCATATCTGTCTCTCCCACTGATTCTAAGAACCCCTAAAAATTTACTCTCAATCTGTAAGTGAAAAATTTAAGAAATTAAGAATTCATATCAGTTTCAGGAGATTATATTGCGACTTACTTTATGAGCAAACAGTGAGGAATCTCGCCAAACGATTGAAACCCCACTTCCAAAATGGATTGATTTACTTTCCTCGAGGTCCCTTTCCTCCAAAGCGTAACATTTTGGGAGAAATGAATGTGGAAAGGTACAACCACAGATTCATATTAGTTTCAGGAGGCTATCTTGTTGCTCACTTTATTAGAAAACGATAAAGAATATCGCCAAACGGTTCAAAACCCACTTCCAAAATGGGCCGATTTACTGTTAATGTGGGCCATTTCCTAAAAAATGTAACAGTTTGGGAGAAATAACTACTGAAATTTAGGACCACGGATTTAGCTCGCCGAAACTCCAATTTTCTTTATTCTTTGGTTTGTCTAGCTTGTTCCAAGTAGCATAGCTCTAATACCATGTTAGTGTTTCATGGAAACCTACACAGGAGATCTAGATAAAGAAAGTACAAACAAAGATTATCAAGAAAGGAAGAGATATTACATATGGAAGAATGAGAAAATATATTCACACTACTCTAATGAGTTGATGATTGATACATAGATTATGATCAATATGATACAATGAATGAGTGAAATACACTCATATATGGGGAAAAGCATTCCATAATTAAGAAAGGCAATCAAGTAGTTAGCTTTCCTTAGGAATGCATGCATGCATAATAGTGATGGTAAAAAAAGGAAGTCTAAATAGAACTAATCAGTTAACTCCCATTGAAATAGTGTGTCGAAAATATAAATGTCTCCAACAAGGCTATAATTGAGAAGCTCGATCCTGAAAAACCTTCAATTAGGCCCTCAAAATGGCCTTGAAAGTTAAAAAATGCTAAAAAACGTAAATTGCCAAAATTGGTAGAAAACTATTTTGAGCTAGTTGGAAAAGATGGGTGGCCACCGATATTCACCTGGATCAATCCTCCCTCCTTATGAAGCAATGGCATCCATTGTATTGAGTTCTCGGGGGAGAGGAAAAAGCGTTTGTTGAATCTGAATCTTGATGATCTACCTGCCTTACTGGAGAGGTCGCGTTGCTCGGTTCATGCAAGGCTATCACAAGCATGTGGTTGGAAGGGTTGGACCTTTTTCACCAGTCTGGATACATGAGATTCTTTTGTGAATAATGAATCTTTACAATTTTATACAATTTTTTCGATCTGATTATGTTGGATAGAAGGTGCTTGGGCCAAGGATGTAGTGGTTGCAGTATCTGTTTGTTCACCTTCTGAATAGATGGTGAAGAAGCTGAATTTTGTAGTATGAGATACTACCTTTTGACACTTTTTAGGTGTAACAATAGTCAGAACTAGCTCTGGTATTCTATAGCGATGCCCCCCCAGAGAAAAGATGACACTGCAGGGTCGAGACTCATAATTAGCATGGCGCTTCCACATATATGGTTGGCCCAAGAGAAAATTGTTGGCATGTTTTATAGGAAGCATATTCTTGTCATTGATGGCAAGTACAATAGCGATGATGGCTTGACTACAGGTACAATGTGTCAGGCGAGAAACATAAGTATTTTGGGGAGATGGAATAGAGAAATCTTATGAAGACCATAAGAGATAGTTCAGAGGTGCACGCAGAGTGCAAAGTGTGCTTGTCATTGATGGCAAGATCAGAGTGTGCATTGATGGAAAAATGCGAACAACGTAAGCTCACAAGGATTAGCGCAAAGTCATACATAGTACGTAGGTGTGCACCAGGGATGAGGTTAACTCATTGCCAAAGCTCAAGAGAGATAGTGTACTCAAGATCTTAGGTGGATCAAAGGTCGACGCATTTGACACTAAGAAATTATTCCAAGTCAGAAGGATGCGTAATCTTAGAAGGAGAAGTGACAACGATCGTTGGATCCCATTCAGAATTCCCGATGACCGTCATCTCTGAAATCAGATAGGATAAGCATGCAGATGGAGGACAGATCTCGGGCGTTAGATACGAGCACAGGGTTTGACCATCGTTGGATCCAGGAGAACCTGCACGTTCTTTAAAGTGCAAGGTGAAGTAGGCTTACAAAATCCTGAAAGAAGGAGGATCGTCCATCTTCGGGCAGGACACGTGGTCACAGATCAACATTTCACTGACCAAGAAGTCAAAGGAACGAACTGCTCTATCCTTCCAAATCACGAAATGTGAAATGGAAAAATGATCTGAGCCGTTAGATCAAGAATTGATCGGGGACGGATGCGTGGTGAAAGATCAGAGCACCACAAAGACTCCATTTTGGAGTTTCGCAGACCGAGAAATCAAAGATCAAAGGAACATTAATCTTTGAAGTAGCGAACCCCAAAATCCCGAAAGGCAAAAGATCAGAGAATGTCAAAGACACCATTCCGGAGTTCTGGATACCAGGAAATTGAGAAGTCAAGAGTCGAGACTCCTCAACACAAGAGTCCCCAAGTTGAAAAATGTGAAACCCTAAAATCCTGAAATAGGCACACCAACAAAGAGTTTCGGATACCGAGAAATTGAGAATTCAAGAGTTGAGACTCTTCAATACAAGAGTCCCAAAGTCGTGAAATACGAAATGCCGAAATCCTGAAATAGGCACACCAACAAAGAGTTTCGCAGACCGGGAAATAACTCCATTCCGGAGTCCCGGATACCAAGAGTTGAAGTGTCAAAACACTTCACCACAGGGGTGTAGAAATGTTGAATCACCGAAATGAGAAACAAGGAAATACTGGATCTTTGATCCGACTCCATTTTGGAACTTCGGATACCAAGAGTTGGAGGAATTAAGCACCGAGACTCTTCACCANTTGATCCGACTCCATTTCGAAGGTTTGGATACCGGGAGTTAGAAAAGTCAAGAGTTGAGACTCTTCATCAAAGGAGTCCCAAAGTGTCGAAATGTTGAATCACTGAAATGAAAAACAATGAAATACTGGACCATTGATCTGACTCCATTTTGGAGTTTCAGATACTGGGAGATGGAGGATTCAAGACTTGAGACTCTTCATCACAGGAGTCTCGAAGTGCCGAAACGCAAAATTGCGAAATGCAGTTTTGAATAAGTCTTGGTCACCGTTGGCGGTCACATCGTCATAGAGATGTAGAGAAGAGCTCAAAGAGATAAGATCCTTTTTCGAAGTTTCGTGGATCGGGAGTTGGAAGAGTCAGAGTGACTCGCAACAAATTTGTGAAATGCGAAATTGTGAAATGCAGTTTCGAATAAGGCTGTGGACACAACTAGTGGTCACATTTGCGGAAGATGGAGGAAGGAGCTATAGAAACCAAGCTCCATTTTGGGGATCACGACTTGGAGTGTCGAGACACTTGATCACATGAATGTTGAATTACCGAATGGAGAAATGGAGAAATGGAAAAATTTCTATGTAGTCGGTGGTCACCGCCGATGGTCACGTAAGTGGAAGGAGCTAGCATAACTAGGCTCCATTTCAAGGTTCGCACTATAACTACTAGAAACCACTGATGGTTTCTTCTAGAGGACTCGAACAGACTTCTGTGTGATTTCCAAAGGAGCATAATAGTCTCAAGACATCTACCAGTGGAATGAAGACTGGTCATAGAAATGATTGACAGATGGAAGAGCGTTGAAGCCTGTAACTGCAACAAAGAGTTTGAGCTCAACTATAACAGATAAGGCGAAGAGCCTCACTTGCAGGAGAGGCGAAGGAATCTTAGCATAACACCCAGTGATGATGGACGCATGGGTTTAACTGCTAGAGAAGCTGAAGAGTCGTAATGATGATCAGGAAGAGCACTCACTTTTAAGAGCATGCAAAAGCATTCTGCATAGACCATGCACAAGGTGCACTTAGACTATAAGAATGTAGAACAAAGAAGATATAGGGAGTTGTTGTTGTTGAGCACAATTTAAGTGTGTAGAATGAGGCAGAGTGCAGTAGCTAAAATGCACAGGAGAGAAATGGTGCATTGAATGGACATGGCACATAGAGCATAAAAGCCAGAGGCATAGAAAGCGCAGGGTATGTGTGCAGCAAGACAGTGAGACAGTAAAGGAAGGCTGAGGTGCTCTTGTAGGGAAAAACAGAAGATCATAAAATGCAAGAAGATGCAGACAGAGAGACACTGATACAGGAGAGCAGAGAAGCATAGAAGAGTAGTGATAAGCCTGGTAAGCGAATGATAAATATTGTATCATTGTGATAAATTTTTATATAGAAAAAATTATATGTTAGGGTGGAAGGGAGGTGCTAGGGAGGACTATTTTCCTTAGAGGTTCAAGTGGGTTCTTGAACACAGGGAGTTGTAGCTTCCATCTAGTTGCATCCAGAAAAACCAGGGTGGCAGGGTGGTGTAAGAGAGAACTATTGTTCTCTATTATACAGGTTGGTGTATGTGTGACTGGAAGTTGGTGCTTCCATCTAGTTAGTGCTGGAACACTTAGGGATTTGGTGCTTCCTTCTAGTGGGTTCTAGAGAAACTAGGGAGTTGGCGTTTCCTTCTAGTGGGTGCTAGAGAAAATAGAGAGTTGGTGCTCTCAACAAGTTGCATCTTTCAAAATAGAGGTTGTATCCTCACAATGAGTTGGAGCTCATATGTATGATAATGTAAAGAATGTAAATATTACTTATCATATAAAGAAGAAGAGGTTTTTATCCTTTATGGGTTTCCTCAGGAAATATTTGTCTCTTTGTATCTCATATGTGTGAATGATGTTGAATGTACTATTGCTTACTTCTGTGCATTATTGTGATTTTCATTGAGTGCTCTATAAAGAGTTTAAAATAAACAAGGTTACAACTGATTCACCCCGCCCCCTCTCATTTTTCCAACAATTGGTATCAGAGCCGACCCCTTTATCTAAGGGTAGATCCTAGAGCTTAAACATGTCAAGCTATTAAGGGAATTCAGTCACTAAGCCTCCTCTATTTAATGGAACAAACTTCGCCTTCTGGAAGGTTAGAATGAGAACATACCTAATGGCCTTAGGTGCTAATGTTTGGGATGTAGTAGAGACTGGATACATAAAGCCTAT
>SNQJ01S0011014.1:91379-105470 GCA_010110895.2 Picea sitchensis
AAAGACAAAGGTGTACAAACCAAGCGAAGGATAATAAAAGACACTGATCAAACACATATAGCCTTTATATCCATGGTGGAACCTAAAAAATTTAATGAAGCCAGTAAAGATGTAAAGTGGCTAAAATCAATGAATGGGGAACTGGACCAGACTAAAAAGAATGACACTTGGGAACTTGTTCCTAGGACAACAAATAAAAATGTAATAGGATCCAAAAGGGTCTACAAAAACAATATGAATGAGAAAGGAAATATTGTAAGAAATACGACTAGATTGGTCTAGAAAGGATATGCTCAAATAGAAGGACTAGATTTTGATGAAACATTTGTGCCGATAGCAAGATTAGAATTTATTAGAATGTTTCTTTCCTATGCGTGTCATAAACAATTTAAATTCTATCAAATGGATTTCAAGTCATCTTTTCTAAATGGAGATCTAAAAGAAGAAGTACATATGGAACAACCAAAGGGTTTCCAACTGTCAGATAACCCAGAATTTGTTTGCAATATGAAGAAATCATTATATGGATTGAAACAAGCTCCTCATGCCTGGTATTACAGACTGGATAAGTGTCTTCAAGACAAAGGGTTCAAGAGAGGAACAATTGACAGAAATATATATATCAAAATAGAGGGTAATGATTTTCTCATTGTGTTGGTCTATGTGGATGACATCATCTTCATAAGAAATAATGCTTCATTGGTACAATGGTTTTCTTTTGCCATGCAGTCTAAATTTGAAATGTCTATGATAGAGGAACTGTCATTTTTTCTTGGTCTACAAATTACTCAAAGGTCTAGAGGAATATTTATTTCTCAGGAGAAATATATAAGAGAAATGTTGAAAAGGTTTCAAATGAAAGACTCTACACCTATAAGAAAACCTATGGTCACTAGATGCAAGTTAAGAAAGGATGATGAATCACCTCATGTTGATCAGAGTTCATATAGGTCTATGATAGGTAGCCTATTGTACATCACAACATCTCGTCCAGATATAATGCATGTTGTTGGAATGGTAGGAAGGTATCAGGGTGCACCTAAACAGAGTCATCTATTAGCTTTCAAAAGAATATTTAGATACTTGAAAGGAAAAATGAACTATGGCCTATGGTATCCTAGGAATCATAATTTTCAACTATCAGTCTATTTAGATGTTGATTGGGATAAATGCATGGATGAAAGGAAAAACAGGAGAGGAGGTGCATTCTTCTCAAGAGATTCTCTTGTAGCATGGTTGAGCAAGAAGAAAGGTTCCATTTCCTTATTGACTACAAAATTTGAATACATTGTAGCTGCCACTTGTTGTACCCAAGTATTATGGATGATTCAGACACTTGCATACTTGGAGGTAAAGTATAATGCACCGATACCAATTCATTGTGATAATACTAGTAAAATTAGTGTGTCAAAGAATCTTGTATTTCACTCCAAGACCAAGCATATACCCATCAAGTATCACTTCTTGAGGGAACAGGTAACCAACATTGTTGTTTCATTGCATTATATTCCATCCAAAGATCAGATTGTTGATATCTTCGCTAAACTGCTTGCAAAATCTCAGTTTGAGTATCTACGCTAGAAGTTGGGTGTGACCTTATTATCAAGTTAAAATAGTCTATCTGATCAGGGGGAGAGTGCTCCTAGTATATCTGATCAGGGGGAGCATAGATTCAGTCTCTGTTTTCTTTGACATTGATGTCAAAGGGGGGAGAAAAATGTGTTGTCTTTATGCTACAGTTGGAGGTCTAAGCAGAATAGTGCAACCTTTTAGGGCTTCCATCAATTCCAGAGGGGGATATTTTTGGCATCTTTACARGAAGAATGTGCTTGTCATTTATGGAAAAAACAAYAGTGAACCAAACCTCAAGAGCACAAAATATGAGAAAGATCAAAAGAGATAGCGRTTTCCAGAAGTGAAAACGAGGTCCAAGAGATGGACTCGGAGGAGGAGAAAAGATCGAGACCCATGAACACTTAGAAAGCCTTCTAATTCRGAGAGATCAGAAGCTCAGGAGGAAGAGTGACTGTGTCTATTGGATCATCGATCCAGAGGACCAACAACCATTAGATCGAATTAATTAAGGATAGGATAAGTGAGGCAAAATGATTGAGAATTCGATTAGTCGAATTTTAGTCAGCTGTCGGATTGATTTAAGTGGAAGGACAAGATAATAAAGGGATGAGATCTAAGATCTCAATCACCCAATTTTTTTTCAGTCATTAGATCATTCTAAGTGGAAGGAAATGATAAGCTAGAAGAGCATCATCGTAGATATATCGAGCCATCGATCTAAGAAAATGATCGACGAACAACATTTTGTTCTGGTCAAAAGTTGTAAGGAAGTTACTGTTCGGGGAATCTCACTTCGAAAGAATTGGCAACTTGAAAGCTGAATTACCCAAAGCCCAAAATATGAAATGAATAAGGACCATCGAATATGGAGAAAATGCGATGACCATTCGATCAACATCCAATGACCAGAGGAAGTGTAGAGAAGAAGTACAGAAGTGATCCGCTGGATCTGAGCACCGAGGATCAACAACCGTTGGATTTAGAGATAAATTCACAAAGGTTAATCCTTTGGATGAGAGTAGGAGAGAAGAATTGTCAAAGTCTCAAAGTAAGAAGGGACCATCCATTGTCAAGACTAAATGATGGCACATGATCCACAACTTTGGAGTGAATCACTTCGAGAGTTTATGGTTGGAAAGGAAACGAAAAGTATGAAAGTCCCGAACGACAAAGGTCTAAAGTCGCTCTCAGTCGTCGATCTAAGATACATTTATGGAGTTAGGAAAACTGTTAGATCTAGGAGAAGAACTTGTGTCACATGAGGAGATCCATGTCGGAAAGACTACGTCAGCAAGGACACATGGCGCAATCAAATAATGACAAGTGTGAAGTTGAATAAACATTTTAGGTACGTGCAAATCATGAATCTGAGTGACACGCGGAAACAACTCAGATCATACCACATCATCAAATGACATAAGAAAGTTACGTCATTGTGCGACTTTTACTTAGGAAGTTTTACCACCTGCGATTAGACTAAATTCTGAAAGTCCCAAACGTCGAAGACCTTGGGCTATGTGTTAGAAGATTACGCGTTTGGGAGGAAATACTCCAGGAAAACGTGAAGGGGAAAGGTTTGAAATCACCGAATCCAAAAGAGTTGAACCAACTGGGATCCATCGATCTATGAGAGGACAAGTGTCACTAGATTGCAAGCTCCGGGTAAAACGCTCGGAGGGAAGTCAAACAAGGATAAACTAAAATCTAATAATTCTGAAGGGAGAAGTCCTGAAGTGGAGGATAATTGTTGGATTAAAGAGGAAATATGTCAGTAGATCTTCCATTTCGAAATATATTCAGTCATAAGAAATGAGAAGTTGGTATTTGAAATCTATAGAGTCCAGAGACCCAAAGGAGATCTCAACAGTTAATCCAAGTGGGACACGTGTCAGTGGATTGTCAACTTCGAAAGATTGACGTACAGAGGAAAGTAGGGTTTTAGAGTTGAAAATCCCAAATCCCAGATCACGAAATCAATCAAATCCATTGATCCATAGAACTTGAAAGGACAGATCTGAATCGTTAGTTCAGGAGCACCGTCAAGATTGTGTGATCGACAGTCCCATCGCATTGTGGGGATTTAAGGTGCGCGAACGTTAATAAGTTGAGGGTGGGTCACAATAAAAACCATGGTTTTGGAGAAAGAACATGTGGAGGCTTGAGGTAAATTGTGGGGGGGAACGTAATTTGTTTTAAACCACCTTTGGATGTGTCCGCAATCGCGTGGTGATTCAGATTTGTTTTCTGCACGAAATGAAAGCGGAGATATAATGAAGAAATGCACAGAGATATTGTAGACATAAAATAATATAACATAAATGTATCATAGATGAAACCATAAACACAGATATACAATAATACATGATTTCTATTAATGAAAGAAATGTACAGAGACTGTAAAAATACAGAGCGAAAGACTCGCTAGAATGGTGGTAGCTTATCTCTGAGAAGAGATGTGACGACTACTCGCATTCACAATAAAATGATTACAATGAGGCTCTGAAGGCAGTTTTACAATAAAAAAGAATTCCAAAAATCCTAGACATCCAAAAACCTAACCCTAGGAGATGAAGCACCAAAAGTCATGTGGGCCCCGTTTCGGTAAGTAAGTACATCAACTTCCCGAGATCATAACTTTTGCATACGATCTCTGTTTTAGGCATATGATAGCTCGTTGGAAATGTATCATCCAATAGATTCATTTTGGGGGATAAATAATTCTTTAAACTATCATTGAAAATATCGATCCTAAAAAACCTTCATTTAGGCCTCAAAATGGCCTCAGAAGTTAAAAATTGCTAAAAATAGTAAATTGCCAAAATTGTGACAAAACTGTTTTGAGCCAGTTGGAAAAGGTTGGTAGCCACTGATATCCACTTGGATAAATCCTACCTCATTAGGAAGCAATTGTATCCATTGCGTTGAGTTCCTAGTGGAGAACAAAAAGCGTTTCATGAATCTGAATCTTGGTGAGTTGCTTGCCTTGTTAGAGACGTCGGATTGCTCGGTTTGTAGAAGGCTATCACTAGCATGTGTTTGGAAGGGCTGGACCTTTTTAACCAGTTTGGATACATGAGATTATTTTGTGAAGAAATAATCTTTACACTTTGCTACAATTTTGTCAACCTACTTCTGTTGGACAGAAGGTTCTTAGGCCCAGGTTGTAGTGGTTGCAGTATCCTTTTGTTCACCTTTTGAACAGATTATGAAGAAGATGAATTTTGTAGTATGAGATACTACCTTGTGACACTTTTTAGGTGGAACAATAGTCAGAACTACCTCTGGTATTCAGTAGAGATGACCCCCAGATAAACAATGACACTGTGGGGTCGAGACTCATAAACAACATGGCGCTTCCACACACATGGTTGGACCAAGGGAACATCACAGACATCCAATGGGGAAATTTCACATAATACCTCATCCTTGAAGGGATGGATGTTGTATGACAATTGACACTGTTGGCAGACACAAATATCTCTTCCTTGGTGAAGCCACCCGATGTTGTATGGTTGCGGGTGTGGTGTTTTTGACAATCCCAACTGTTTGATGACCTAGCTGAGGTGAGGTTCTTTGGGATTCCTCTATCAACAATAAAATGTAGTGGGGTCCCCTTCACCCAAATTTGTGAATGAAAATGTCACTCCCCCTCTTTAGGATCTCTTGGTTCTTCTCGTTGAATTGTTGCAGTCGCGACAATAGCAGTAGGATCTGTGTCAATGATCTTTCCTTTACCAGTATTTTCAAAATCAGATTCTGAATCAGGGTTCATCTCCTTATCTTTGATCTCGGCCACCAATGACTTTTTTGAGTGATATTCATTGGTGTTGTGCCATGGGATTTTGTGGGAATCACACCATTTTCCACTGTCCTTCTTTGTCTTCCCATGGCCCTTCATTTCTTATGGCCTGGAATGGTTTTTGGGACATTATTTGTTAGGGCCATATTTTCCATACTTTGGTTGTTGCAGATTTGCAGACCCAAACTCCCATTCATTCTAGTGCTTAAATTTCTTCTTGATTTTAATAGCATATTGATAAGTAGCACTGAGTGATGAGATGTACAGAAAATCCATTTCAGTTTGGATGTATTTGTGTAGATCCCCATGGTATTTCAGAAACAAATGGTGTTCTAATTCTTTGATACCCAACTTGGTGCAGAAGGTATGGAAGGTATTGGTGAACTCTAGAACTTCTTGGCCCCTCTCTTTCCAAAGTGTGGTTTATCTCATCTATTGGTCCTCATAGTTTCCAACAGGTTAATACTATTCCTTTACCACGTCCACAAAAATATCCCAAGTGGGCTCGGCCCCATATATTCTAGAATCCTCTGTGGAAATTTTCTCCCAGTAAGTTTCCCATAAATTTTTGACATGAGGGAGATCTTTAACGAGTGATAAGGTGACCATTTCTCTATCGGAAAAATTGTGAATAGAGAAATACCCTTCTAGCAGATTTAACAACTTGTCTATGGATTCTGTATCTGTCTGTCCTTCAAATACAACAATATCAAAATTAACTTGTACCTTGAAAGGAGAGGTGCTTTTAAAGTGGAAATTTGATGAAGATGTTTTTGTTTCTATCAGCAGGCATTGAAAGATGTGGGAACAATTATCCATCATTTCGTCCCTCTGTCATGTGAGAGATTTATCAAGCAACAGACTAATGGGATCCTTTGCTCCATTTTTTTATTTTATTCTTCCATTGAGGGTTTCCTGGGTGTGCGAGAGAGATTTTCCTCAAGAGAGACAATCTTGAGACCCAACTTTCTATACTTAGACCTCATCGGTACATGCACTAAAAAAATGATCAAGAGCAACCTGCTCGGATACCACTGATCTGGATTTATTTTTGGCACAAAATGAGAGTGGAGATATAATAAAGAAATGCACAGAGATATCATAGATATCCAATAATATAAAAAAATGTATCATAGATGAAACCATAAATAAAGATATACAGTAATACATGATTTCTATTAATGAAAGAAATGTACAGAGACAGTAAAAATACAGAGCAAAGACTCGCTAGAATGTTGGAAGCTTATCTCTGAGAAGATATGTGGCGGCTACTGGGATTCGCAAGAAGATGATTACAATGAGGATGTGAAGGAATTTTTACAATAAACATGAATTCCAAAAACTCTAGACATCCAAAAACCTAACCCTAGGAGATGAAACACCAAAAGTCATGTGGGCCCCGTTTGGGTAAGTTAGTACATCAACTTCCCGGGGTTGTAACTTTTGTATACGATCTCTGTTTTAGGCGTATAATATATCGTTGGAAAGTTATAGTCAAGGAGATTCATTTTAGGGGATCAATAATTTCTTCAGCCATCATTGAGAATCTCAATCCAGAAAAACCTTCATTTAGGCCCTCAAAATGGCCCCGGAAGTTAAAAACTGCTAAAGATAGTAAATTGCCAAAAGTGTCAAAAAATTGTTTTGAGCCAGTTGGAAAAGGTGGGTGGCCACCGATATCCATATGGATCAATCATCCCTCATTAGGAATAAATTTTCTCCATTGCGTTAAGTGCCTAAGGGAGGGGAAAAAATGTTTGTTGAATCTGAAACTTCGTGAGCTGCCTTCCCTGTTGGAGACGTCACACTGCTCAGATTGTGGAAGGCTATCACGAGCATGTGGCTGGAAGGGTTGGACATTTTTAACCAATCTATATACATGAGATTATTTTGTGTAGAAGGAATATTTACACTTTGCTACAATTTTGTCTACATGCTAATGTTGGATAGAAGGTGCTAGGGCCAAGGCTGTAGTGGTTGCAGTATCCTTTTGTTCACCTTTTAAAACGATTGTGAAGAATATCAATTTTGTACTATGAGATACTACCTTGTGGAAATTTTTAGGTGGAACAGTATTCAGAACTACCTCTGGTATTCTGTAGAGATGAATCCCTAGAGAAAAAATGACACTGCAGGGTCAACACTCATAAACAACATGGTGCTTCCACATATATGGTTGGCCCAAGAGAACATAACAGACATCCGGTGGGGCAACATCACATAATACCTCATCCTAGAAGGACTGGATGTTGTATGATAATCGACACTGCGGGCTGACACGAAGATCTTGTCCTTGGAAAAGCCACTCGATGTTGTATGGTTGCATGTGTGGTGTTGTCGATAATCCCAATTGTTTGATGACCTCTACTACCTGTGGAAATTTTTAGGTGGAACAATAATCGTAACTACCGGTATTCTCAGAGATGAATCCCTAGAGAAAAAATGACACCGCAGTGGTCAACACTCAAAAAACAACATGGCGCTTCCACATACATGGTCATTCAAGAGAACATAATGCATATCCAGGTGGGCAACATCACATAATACCTCATCCTAGAAGGACTGGATGTTGTATGATAATCGACACTGCTGGCTGAAATGAAGATCTTGTCCCTGGAAAAGCTACACCTCGACAATACATGGTTGCATGTGTGAAAAGTTGTCGATAATCCCAACTGGTTCACGACCTCTACCGAGATGAGGTTCTTCCCCGCTTCCACTATCAATCAATATAATGAAGCTGGTCCCTCACCCATTACTCTAGGAATGAAAGTGCTCCCTCTTTAGGATCTGTTGGTCTCTTCTCGTTGAATTATTGTGGTCGGACAACAATGGCTCGTGATCAATGATCCGCCTCTCACAAGAGATTTTCGTAATCGATTATGCATCATGGTTCGCCTCCTTGTCTTTGATCTCCATCACCAATGACTATTTTGATGACATTCATTTCAAGCAGTTAATGGGATTTTGGAAATCACACCATTTTGCGTCCTTCTTGTCTTCCTGCGACCCTTCTTTCCCATTGAAATGGTTTTTAGAGACCGCTTTGCAATAATTTTTGCTTTAATTTTTGGTTTTTCATGGATTTGCGCACAAAACTCCCTATTGGTTCGGGTGCTTTAAATTTTTTCTCGATTGTAACAACATATTGACAAGGGAGCAATCGAGTGATGAGATGTCCATAAAAACTACTCTTAGCTTTGATGTATCTATGTAGAGCCCCAACGGTATTTTAGAAATCGAAATGTCATTTGGAGGTTTGATAAATTCCATCTTGCGCAATAAGGTATGGAATGTATTGGTGAACTTTAGAACTCTTTGAACCCTCTCTTGGTCGAGAGGGTGGTCCATCTCATTGGTCCCCTACCTTAAATAGAGTAATGTTGTCTTTACCACGCCCACAAACAATCCCAAGTGGGCTCGGCCCCATATATTCTAGACCCTCCTCAGGGAATTTTTTTTGCTAGTAGGTTACCCACCAATGTTTGAGCCATGAGGGATAGATTTAAGGAGTGCAGTTATGATCAAGCTCGCCGGAAAAAATTGTGAACGAGAAATACCCTTCTAGCAGATTTAAATCCATTTAAGTTCAGGCTTTGCATCTATCTTCCTTCAAATACATTTATATTAAAATTAACTTGTACCTTGAAGGTGAGGGTGCCTCTAAAGTGACCTCTCGATGAATATTCCCATGTTTCTATCGGGAGCATAGGCGCTGAAGGATGTGGGAAATATTCTCCATCTTTCACAGTCCTCTCATTACCTAAGAGCTTGCTCAAGCAACAAACCGATAGAATCTCCTCTACTCATTATTTTCTTCCTCACTTCATTGAGGGTTTCCTTGGTTGTGAGAGAGATATTTTCCCTCAAGAGAGACAAGCTCAGACCCAAATTTCTATACTCGACTCGGGACATGTAATCGAAAAATGATTAAGAGTACTGACTAATCGATCCAGATTTATTTTGACATGAAATCGAAATAATATATAATAAAGAAGTGCAATGTAGATATCAAGCTGCATCCAGTAATATAATACAAATATATCATAGATGAAACCATAAACACAGATATAGCTGCGAATACACAAATTCTATTAATGAAATAAATGTACGTAGATCAGGAAAATATATAGGAAATAAAGACTCGCTTTTAGAATGGTGGGTAACTTATCTCTAAGAAGAGATGACCTGCCACTCACATTCACAAGAAGATGATTACAATGAGGTCAGAAGGCCTTCTTTTACAATAAACAACAATGACAAAACCCTAGACATCCAAAATCCTTACCCTAGGAAACGTATGTATAAAAGTCATGTGGGCCCCTTTGGGTAAGTTAGTACATCAACATCCCTGGGTCGTAACTTTTCATATGCTCTTTGTTTTAGGTGTATGATAGCTCGTTGGAAAGGTATCACGAGGATATTCATTTTTGGGGCTCAATCATGCCTTCGGATTGTCAGTGTTTCATGGAAACCTACATAGGATATATAGCTAAAGAAAGTACAAACAAAGATTATCAAGAAAGGAAGAGAGATTCAATATGGAAGAATGATAAAATATATTTACACTACTCCAATGAGTTGATGATTGATACATAGATCATGATCAATATGATACAATGAATGATTGGAATACACTCATATATAGGGCAATGCATTCCATAATTAAGAAAAGAAATCAAGCAGTTATCTTTCTTTAGGAATGCATGCATGCATAATAGTGATGGTAAAAATAGAAAGTCTAAATAGAATTAGTCAGTTAACTCCCACTGAACTAGTGTGTCGAAAATATAAATTTCTCCAACACCTCCCCTGAACATCACTATGGAGTAAAAAATGAGACCCGACTACTAGTCCATTTTAGGTACTCATGTACGTTGCAACTAATCAACACTGAATAAAAGTAAGGAAAGAGGGAAAGACACATGGGAACAACACCCACCCCCCCCTTAAAAGATAATATATCAAAAGAAGAAAATGTCAGGTGCTAGGCAACTATGTTCTTCACTGGAAGATGATACTGTAAATTTTGAAACTTCTGCTCATTGAAAGTCTTCGTGAAGATGTAGAAATATTTATGGATCTGATGAAGTCCTTTGGAAACCTATCGGGCCTTGTACTTCTTGATCCCGTTGACCCATCTGCACCTGAAAATATTCCTTTCTGGTGGATGTGGAACCAAATTCCAAGTCTGGTTATGTAGGAGTGAGTCATACTCCTTCTCCATGGCTACTTTCCATAATGGATTTACCACAACTCTATTGTAGCTCTATGGATCAGTAGATTGAACCATATAGAAATGCATGGGCATCATAGGTTCTAAAGCTGAAAATACATGAGAAGGCTCCTCATGTTAAGATCGAGTCCTCCTCAAATCCAATGGATTCCCTGTAAGGTTGTCTGTTTCCTGAAGTGTGGTATGTGCCTTCTTGGGCATATGATGAATCTTTGGCACTGGCTTCTTATCTGGATGTACTACCTGCTTATTTCCATGTACAGAATCTGAGTGTATTGAATCATATCTGATGTTTGAAACTGATGGAAGAACAAGAGTATATGCAGGTTTCAGTGGAGGTGCATGCAAAGTAATATCCTTACATGTAACTAGAATAGAGGAGTCATCATCATAAAACTTAGTGAATTTATACAACCTTGACTTGTGATCCACCTCACCAGTTGTAATAATGGAATTCTCATGCATGTCAATTACTAAAACTGAATCTAATGTAAATTCAACCTATTTTCCTTTCTGAGTGATCTGATAAACTGAGAGAAGATTCATAGAAATATTTGGAACATGTAAAACATTCTCAAAACTACCATTGTGGAGTTCCACTCTCCCTTCTTGTGCATTGCTACTGGAGTATCATCCCCCATGAGAATAGGGGGTCTTGAGCATGGACTCAAAGAAGAGAAAACTTCCTCTTTCGCTTCCATATGATGGGTTGCACCAGAATCTATAATCCATGAATCAAATGAGGAATTAATTGCAACAAGTGCATGACAATTACCTTTCTTAGGAGCAGGATTTTCTTCCTTTTGCTTCTTGACTCCCTCTGGAATGAAGTTTCCAAGGTTGTTCTACTAAAGTGGATGTGCCATAAGATTGATATGTTTCTTCATGCATGTGGATTCTTCATGATTCAGTTTATTGAAGTAAGTGCACTACTTTACCTTCTTCTTCTTCTTGGAATCTGAAGAGTCTTTGGAAATTGAAGAATCATTAAAGGATTTGGAATATCCCTCCTTCCTATTATGTTTGAATGACCCTTTTCCATCCTGCATGGTGAGTGCATGTGCTTTGGGATATTTCATGATTCCCATATGTATGAGTTTTTTCTACTCTTGTGTAAGAGACTCAATGAACTAAGCCAACGTAGGCATTTTCTAATTTGTTCCAAAAAGACATCCGCCAGAATGGAAATTGGAGACATATACAGTGTATTCTAGTCCTAGATTGGCCAAGATTGTTAGAATAAGTTGTTTCTCTTGTGTAGAATTATCAATACCACATTCACCCAAGCTTAGTAGCAAAGATTTAAATTTAGTAAAAAGATCTTGTATATTATCAAAACTTTTAGGGTCTAAGGTATTCAACTCACTCTACCTCAAGCATATGACCTCGCATCTCATCCTTCTTTCCAAAGAGTCCTTCCAAGGTGGTCTAGATCTCGTTTGGAGTCTTGCATGCGATAACATGAAACCACAAATCAGTGGAGATTAACTCAAGAAGTAGTCCTGTGGCCTCATCCTTACGATTCACGCATCTCATCTTCTTAATCGTTGATGTAGGTTTTGTTTCTGTTGCCATCGTTAAATTATACAGTCCATTCCTTCTGAGTTGGAATTATGCCTTGGGCTTCCAATCAAAATAATTGTATGGTGTGAGGATTACCACCAAGTTTGGTTGTATAATAGTTGTCATATCTGTCTCTCCCACTGATTCCAAGAACCCCTAAAAATTTACTCTCAATCTATAAGTGAAAAATTTAAGAAATTAAGAATTCATATCAATTTCAGGAGATTATATTGCGACTTACTTTCTGAGCAAACAGTGAGGAATCTCGCCAAACGGTTGAAACCCCACTTCCAAAATGGATTGATTTACTTTCCTCGGGGTCCCTTTCCTACAAAACGTAACATTTTGGGAGAAATGAATGTGGAAAGGTATGGCCACAGATTCGTATCAGTTTTAGGAGGCTATCTTGTGGCTCACTTTATTAGAAAACGGTAAAGAATATCGCCAAACGGTTGAAAACCCACTTCCAAAATGGGCCGATTTACTTTAATTATGGGTCGTTTCCTAAAAAATGTAACATTTTGGGAGAAATAACTAAGAATTTATTCCAATTCAGAAGGATGCGTAAGCTTAGGAGGAGAAGTGACAACGATCGTTGGATCCCATTCAGAATTCCCGATGACCGTAAGATCTGAAATCAAAGAGGACAAGTGTGCATATGGAGGACAGATCTCGGGCATTAGATACGAGCATGGGGTTTGACCTTCGTTGGATCCAGGAGAGCCTACACGTTCTTTAAAGTGCAAGGTGAAGCAGGCTTACAAAATCCTAAAAGAAGGAGGATCGTCCATCTTCGGGCAGGACACGTGGTCACAGATCAACATTTCGCTGACCAAGAAGTCAAAGGAACTAACTGATCTATCCTTCCAAATCGTGAAATGTGAAATGTAAAAATGATCTGAGCTGTTAGATCGAGAATTGATCGAGGATGGATGCGTGGTGAAAGATCAGAGCACCACAAAGACTCCATTTTGGAGTTTCGCAGACCGAGAAATCAAAGATCAAAGGAACATTAATCTTTGAAGTAGTGAACCCCAAAATCCCGAAAGGTGAAAGATCAGAGCATGTCAAAGACTCCATTTCGGAGTTTTGGATACCAGGAAATTGAGAATTCAAGAGTCGAGACTCTTCAACACAAGAGTCCCGCAGTTGCAAAATGCGAAACCCTGAAATCCTGAAATAGGCACACCGACAAAGAGTTTTGGATACCGAGAAATTGAGAATTCAAGAGTCGAGAATATTCAACACAAGAGTCCCGAAGTTGTGAAATAGGAAATGCCAAAATTCTAAAATAGGCACACCAACAAAGAGTTTCGCAGACTGGGAAATAACTCCATTTCGGAGTCCCGAATACCAGGAGTTGAAGTGTCAAAACACTTCACCACAGGGGTGCAGAAATGTTGAATCGCCGAAATGAGAAACAAGGAAATACTGGATCTTTGATCTGACTCCATTTTGGAACTTCGGATACCAAGAGTTGGAGGAATTAAGCGCCGAGACTCTTCACCACAGGAGTCCTGAAACGATGAAATGCAAAATGCCGAAATGTCGTTGATCCGACTCCAATTCGGAGTTTGGGATACCGGGACTTGGAGTTATCAAGAACTCTCACATCAAGAATGCCAAAATCATGAAGAGATCTGGACCATCGAATCATCAAGAGTGTGGAACATTGATCCGACTCCATTTCGAACGTTTGGATACCAGGAGTTGGAAAAGTCAAGAGTTGAGACTCTTCATCAAAGGAGTCCCGAAGTGTCGAAATGTTGAATCGTTGAAATGCGAAACAACGAAATACTGGACCATTGATCTGACTCCATTTTGGAGTTTCGGATACCAGGAAATGGAGGAGTCAAGACTTGAGAATCTTCATCACAGGAGTCTCAAAGTGCCGAAACGCGAAATTGTGAAATGCAGT
>SNQJ01S0011015.1:13838-38147 GCA_010110895.2 Picea sitchensis
TTAAAAAAAATAATTTTTAATATTATTAATGAAATATAATATTATATTTTTTCTTAATAAAAAAATTACAAAGTCATACATAAATTTAAATTTTAGTAGTAAAAAACTAAATTACAATTATTGATTATGGAATTATAATCTATATCTATAAATTACAAATATTGGTACAAATCTATAAACAAATATTGATAATAAACAAAAATAGTGTATATAAATGTTAATGGTAAAACTATAAATTACAAATATTGATTATGGAATCATAATCCATATGTATAAATTATAAATATTAATGATGGATCCATAATTCATATCTATAAATTACAAATATTGATGATGGAATCATAATCCATATTTATAAATTACAAATATTGATGAAGGAATTATAATCAATATCTATAAATGTCTAGTAGAAATAAATAAAATTCATTATATCAAAACTCACCATATTTAGAATCACTCATTTGCCAGTGTCTTTTTACAAGTTCTTTCGTACTTATTGTAGAAATTGCTACCAAATCTACATTTTTTTCTTCCCTTTTAACTCTACATTTTTGTCTTCCTCTACTTTCTCAAAATTCTTTAATACCATTGAACAACCACAGACTCTTATTTTTTGAAGTCTCTTCAAACTAAAATAATTTTTTAATAATATCATTAATACTTCACACAACATCATGGTAAACATATTTAGCATAGGAATTACACTTTCTTTATCACTAGTAACTCCTGTAATTGATCTAGTTCAACCAATGAAAACATTTCCAACATAGAAATGCTCCCCTCCCACCAAATTCTTTAGAAATTCTCTTTAATTTAACTTAGAACACTTTATAATGTCTAATTTCTTTAAACTTTTAAGACTCTGCAAATATGACAGCTCTCCATCTTATCACAATACCATAATTTAAGATAGCGTAAATTTTGAAATTGAGAAAACTTTCCATTTTAACTATGTGAGAACTCCGTAAGAAAAATACTTTCAACCTTCACATGTTAATAATTTCATCCGGTAAACCTGCCATCGTTGTCAGATTCAATTCTAATGTTTCCATTTGAGCCATCCTTCCGAATGTTCCCTCGCTAATTGTTTCTCCATTGTTTCCCAGGCGTAACTTTCGTAGGCCTGATAGATTCCCTAAGTCATCAATGCAACCTTGTTTTTTCCGTTCGATGTTTCGTCCACACACTATTGCAAATATAAAGGTATTGCAAAGAAGTGAGCCCTGAGATGCTACATGGTAGACATTGCAAATCCTTACATTTGGCAGGGCTTAAATATGCTAGTAATCTCAACTTGTGGATGTCCGATGATGATTCTGTAATTGTAGACTGGAAAAGATCCAAAACTTGAAGAGTTGCAAGACTTGTAAGAGATGCAGGTAACTTTTTCATAGGCACACCTACTAATCTTAAGAACAGAAGTTGTTTCAAACACCCCACACTCTGTGGAAGTGTGGAAATGATTGGATGGACGTGGCACTCAAATCCAAAACCTTGAGAAAGATCATATTGTGAATCGCCCTTCTTGGAATTTCTTTCAGATCTCTGTTTCCATTCAATAGCCATGTATAGATTTCTGGAGCTCTCAATGAATCGGGAAGCAAACCCAACTCGTTGTGATTCAAGAAAATACGAGCGTTGTGTGGGAAGAAGCAAAGGAACACCATAAAATACACATTGAAGCAAATTTTATTGCTCAATGAATGAAATGGTTACATCGTCTTTGTTTTTATAGAGAGTATGGAAGGATCTGGAAGTTCTGGAGAATTCACGAAGGATGGAGTGTCGGTGGGATATGGCGGTGATGGAATTATCTGGAAAATAGTTGAAGCGTCGGTGGTAGGTAGGTATATAGAGAAATTAATGCTTCCAGCACTCCCCCCTAATTTCTACTAATAATTACATCAATATTTACAATTCCCAATGCTTCTCTTAAATACTCAATTTGGTATTGTGCTAAAGCCTTTGTAAATATGTCTGCAAGTTGCTCCTTTGATCTGCAATGTTGTAGGATGAGTTCTCCATTGTTGAAAAGTTATCGAAAGAAGTGATATCTAGTGTCAATATGTTGCGTCCTCTTGTGAAAAACATGATTTTTTTATTGTGAAATGGTGGACTTGTTGTCACAATAGATTGTAGTAGGCTCCTCTTGATTATGCATTAAATCCTTCAATATTATTCACATCCAAACTGCTTGACATGTTGTTGATGTGCCTGCTACATATTCTACTTCTGCTAATGAGATTGTCACTATTGGTTTCTTATTTAATGCCCATGCCACAACTCATGTTCCAAGATGAAATGCATATCCAGATGTGCTATTTATGTCATCAATGCTTCCTACAAAATCATTATCTGTGTATCCAACCAACTGCAGATTATTTGAAGTGGAATACAGTATGCCATGATTCATAGTCCCTGCAATGTATCTTAATAACATTTTTC
Source organism: Picea sitchensis (assembly GCA_010110895.2). NCBI lineage: Eukaryota > Viridiplantae > Streptophyta > Pinopsida > Pinales > Pinaceae > Picea > Picea sitchensis. Next base: position 16,284 of record SNQJ01S0011015.1, read on the forward strand.
TTTCTTTCCAATGTGAGTTCTTTGGTGTATCCATGAATCTGGAGATCAAACTAACTCCATACATTATATCTGGCCTACTTGTGGTGAGATACATCAAACTTCCAACCAATTTTCTGAATATGGTTGAATCAAAATCCATCTCATTTTGTTCTCTACTTAGTTTTGTGTTGACTGCCACAGGTGTAGAAACTGGACTGCAGTTTATCATTCTAAACCTTTTTAAAACATCTTTTTCATGTTTACTTTGACAAATGAAAATTCCTTTATCATTTTGTGTGACTTCAATGCTAAGAAAATATTTCATTAACCACAAGCCTGTCATCTCAAATTCCTTCTTCATTGTTGATTTAAACATATCAATAGAGAGATTATCTATATAGATAAAATCATCAACATATAAGAAAACAATCAAGATCTGACTTTGTTCATTAACTTTGGTGTATAGTGTAGGCTCACTAGTGCTTCTTATGAATTCATTTTTTATCGTGTATGAATCTATCTTGCTATACCAAGCCCTTGTTTCTTTCTTCAAACAAGCTCCTTCTTCAACCTGTAAACCTTGTCTTCTTGACCCTTTACTTCATATCCTGGTGGTTGCTTCACATAGACTTCTTATTCTAAATATCCATTCAAGAAGGCTAATTTGACATCCATTTGATAAACTTTCTAATTCTGTTGAGATGCAATAGCTAGTACCATATTAATTGTGTTAAGTCTTGCTACGAGTGCAAATGTTTCATTGTAGTCAGCTCCATATTCTTGTGCAAATTCTTTAGCTACAAATCTTGCCTTATATTTGTCAACTTCTCCATTTGCCTTATATTTAGTTTTATACACCCATTTCACACCTATGCATTCTTTCTCCTTTGGTAAATGAACTAGATCCCATGTACCATTTTTATTAATAGATTCCATTTCTTCATTCATTGCATTAATCAAATGTTCTTCCTTAATTGCATCTTCAAAGTATATAGGATCTTGATTAAATAGGGAAAAATTGGATTGCAAATGTATCATATCTCCTTGATCATATATTTCTTGCAAGATTCTAGTCTTTTTGCCTCTTAATCTTGATCTTATTGATTCAAGTGTAGGATTTGAGTTATAACTTACTTGTGGACTTGATTTTTCTCCTTGTTCACCTTGTCTTTGTGAGTTTTCTTCTTGTGGAATTATTGATGGTATTCCTCCTTGCTCATTTGATTATTCTCCTTGACCTTTTTCTCCTTGTTCTTCATATAGCATTCCTGTACATGTAATTGTCTTGTCTATATTGCCATCCCATGATTCTTCCTCTTTGAATACAACATCTCTACTTACAATGAATTTCTTGGTTATAGGATTAAACAACTTATATGCCTTAGATTGTTCAGCATAACCAATGAAAATGCATTTTTCACTTTTATCATCCACTTTACTCCTTGTTTGTTTAGGAACATGTTCATATGCAATGAAACCAAACACTTTAAAAGGAAAAACACTATGATGCTTACCACTCCATGCTTGTTGAGGAATCATGTCCCTCACAATCTTTGTTGGACTCATGTTCAATATATAAACTGCACAAGCTATTGCTTCAGCACAATATTCATTGGAAAGATTCTTTCCTTTCAACATGCTTCTTTCCATCTCCATTATTGTACGATTCTTCCGTTCTGCAACACCATTCTGTTGAGGTGTATTTTTCGTAGTGAACTGCTTCTTTATTCCATGATACCTGCAATACTCCAAAAACTCATTTGACTTGTATTCTCCTCCTCTATCTGATCTTAATATCTTAATAGATAGGCCACTTTGTTTCTCAACTAATGCCTTGAATTCCTTAAACTTGTCAAATGTTTCATATTTGTGTTTGAGGAAATAAAACCATGTTTTTCTATTATAATCATCAATGAATGTTACAAAGTATATACTCCCCAGCCCAATTGATGGTGTTTGCATCAGACCACATAAATCTGTATGCAGAATTTCTAAAGGTGCCCAAGCTCGATATGAACTTTCCTTTTGAAAGTTTTTCCTATGTTGATTGCCCAAAATGCAACTTTCACATGAACTTATTGGTTCTTGAATAGGTGGTAAACCTCTTACCATTTCATTTATTTGCAACAAACATAATCCTTTAAAGTTTATATGGCCATACCTCAAGTGCCATATCCATGCTTGATATTGACTTCATGCTTTGAAACTTTCTCCAATCTTCTCCATCATTTCACTTTTCATGTGAAGTGGGAACATTCTGTTGTATGTCATTTTAATCTTTGCAATCACCATTTTACTAGGAGGAATATCAAATATAGTGCATACATTATTCTCAAAAGAAACTCTATAACCCTTTTGAGTAAGTTGTGCCACACTTATGAGATTATGCTTCAAACCAGGCACAAAATAAACATTAGGAATAGTTTTCTTTCCACTATTTGTTATTACATCGATTGCACATTTTCCCATGACCTCTACAATATTATCATTACCCAATTTAATTTGTGTTTTAACTGATGCATCCAAATCCTCAAACAACCCTTTATTTCCAGTCATATGGTTACTACAACCACTATCAATAAACCAAATGTTACTTTCATTTTCTTGAGCTACATCACATGTAATAAACAATGTCTCTGAACTACTCTCATAGAAATGTGCATTCTTCTTTCTCATATATGCTTGTCTATTTTGGCATGACCATACTTCTTGCAATAATAAAATTGAATCTTTTATTCATCATACCTTTGTGATCCCTGATTTTGATTTCTTTCCCTTGAGCTGAAACTTTGATTTCTCCTTCCTCTCGGGTCTTGATTCTTTCTTTCTTCTCTTTGAAAATTATTTCTTCCTCTTCCTCTTCCTCTTCCTCTAGATCATGGATTTCCTCTTCCCCTGCCTCTGCCAAATGTCATTTGTGTGTTGAATTCATGCTCCAATGAGGTATTTCCATTCATGTTCAACCTATATTCATAATTTTTCAAGGAGCCAACAACTCATCCATAGAATATGTAGTCAAATCTTTAGATTCTTCAATTACCACAACTATTGCATCAAATTTTCTAGGAAAAACTCTTAAAACCTTTTCTACAACCTTCTGATCTACTATCTCATCACCATTTTTCCTTATTTGATTAACCGAATCCGTAACACAATATGTAAATTGTTCTATTGAATTGTAATCTTTCATTTGCAAGTTTTCAAATTCCCTTCTAAGTGCTTGGAGTTTGGCAATTTTTACCTTTCTAGTGCCTTGATATGTTGTCTCTAGAATGTCCCATGCTTTCTTGGATATAGAGGTTGCTTTAATCTTTCCAACAATCGAATTATTCAACACTTTTCCAATTATTTACAAAGCCCTTTTATTCTTTTGCCTATTTTCATCAAGATTTTTCTTTTCATCAACAGTCAAAATAGAATCATCTTGTGGTTCAGTATAGTCATTCATTACTATATCTGATAGCTCATATTAATCAAATTTTAATTTCATTCTAAATGCCCAATTATCATAATTTTTCCCAGAAAATTTTGGAATCATTAGTTGTTGATACATTCCTAATGTCATTTCTTAAAAAATCAATCCTCCAAAAAAAACATTTCAACAAAAAATAGACATGGATTAGATCACTTGTGCACAAATATTCTTCCTTCCCAGCTCCCTGCTCCCGGAAATGTCTTGGACTTCTTTGAAATAGAGATCCTTCAACACACTCAATACTCAAATAGATTAAATGCCATTTTGTGAAATAAGGGGAAGAGTGTATTACAACTACAATTGTAAGAACACAAAACAAAATACAAAAGAAGAGCTACATCTCTTGTGAACTTCTCTGCTCTGTAATAGTATAATATTTAAATAAAAAAATAACCACGTCCATAAATAATAGAGTCCAAAACAAAATTGACTTGAACCAGTTCACTTCAGCAACAAATTTCCTTACTGTTAGACAACGAGAGTGAGTCTCTGTAGCATTCTATTCTTTGCTAGAATAAGACTTCAGGTGGAAACATTGAGGCAGAGGGCTAAAACACCTGAACTCATCCCAATCAAAATTGGAGTAATCCCTCTGTGGGCTCCTTCAACGGACTAAATCTGCTATGACAGTTGTTAAACAAACATTTCCATCCACGACATCCTTTGACTCCTATTTACACCTTCTGCATAGAAATATCTCAATAGACAAAGAAGTGGATGGGCTTAGCTATATTCCCTTGATGCCCTTGGATGCCACCTCTTCTTGGAAGTAGATCGACGAAAATTCTGTAGTCCAGAGGCTCTCCCTTCAGAGCGCAACGACTCTTTCTTCAGCGGGAGACTCTTCCTGTAAGATGCAACTTCCTCTCCAAATTTCACAACAACTCACTCACACTCGATGGCTCTCCTGAACACTTATTGTTCTTCTGGAAGTTGTGTCTTCCTCAACACAATGCACAATAGCTCTCTCGCCTCGCTCTGATACCATAATGTGTGGGCAGAAGAAAAGGAACACCATAAAATACACACTGAAACAAATTTTATTGCCCAATGAATGAAATGGTTACATCACCTTTGTTTTTATAGAGAGTATGGAAGGATCTAGAAGTTCTGGAGCATTCATGAAGGATGGAGTGTCGGTGGGATATGGAGGTCATGGAATTCTATGTAAAACGGTTGAAGCGTCGATGGTAATGTTGATGAGCGTAATTGACACACCATCAACTGGAAGGTCAAATACGGACTGGGGTTGTCTAAATAACCCAAGCTATTTGGAATGAAATGACCCGATGGGTTTAATGGCTCTGTTGGCCAACTAAAGACCTAAAAATAATAAAATAAATGAAACTAATCTATAAAGCTACGATACTACGAATATAAGTTTAATAATTTACAAGTGTCAAAATAGAAACACGAATATGTGAATATGATTATAAATAGTATATATATAATTTACAAGATTTACTGGATATCTTGCGAAATGGATTTTTTTGAATTTTTTTATAAAAAATATAAAGACAACACATACATTTTTTTGTTTTCTGTTAAATATTTAAAAGTCTAAAACTAATGAATGCTAAAAAAAATTAATTTAAATAAGAATAGACAAACACTCAAAGCTAATTCAAGTTGTTCTTATTTCATTAATAAATAACTTAACTAAATAACAAGTACAATAACTTGTAACTAATCGACTAAACTGAATTTATCTCCCTATGCAATTCAATCTCCTAATTGTCCTGCATATGAGGGAAACCTGTAATAGAATAGAGCTAATGTTCCCATAACAAACTCAAAGATGAATTGGAGAAAGAATATAACAACAGAATGATAAATATACATATATAGTGATCTTACAATAATGAACACTTATAAACAGAGAAAATTCAATACAAAGAATTCATGTAATCCATCATTCAATATCTAGAATAAATCAACAATAATCAAATAACAGATTGACCACAAGTGTAATAAGGAACAACAAATTACAGACATATTTAAAGTGATTAATAATATGAAATACCATACGATAACTAGACTAAAGTTGCATAAAACATAATAACATTTCATAAGATGGAGTAAAAAAACATAACGAGGTAAGCATCACACAGGTCTAAAGACAAATGATGAACAGCTTCTCCATATCATTTTTCAAAATCATATGTCCATAATGTATCCCAGCCAAAGATGTCCTCACTACTAAGAGTGACCAATATTTAAACTAGCTTAGGATTCACATACTCTTATCTTGCAAGATAGAGTTCAATCCCCAACAACTAGATAGTATTGCAAAAATAGTGAAACTAGAAACCACTCCTGTATGAGTTGATTTGTAAAAATAATAACAAAGTTTTTTCAACATAAAAAAAAGAAACTACTAATTAATAGAACGTATGATCCAAGATGTTTTATCCATGTAATCAACATCATAATCATCAATTTCTTGTAGATAGAAATACAAATTTGATATTTAGAAAATAATGCTAACTAATATTTAGAAACAGACTCGCTACAAAATCATAGATTCTGTAGCTAGTCTTATTATTAACAAAGGAAATCAAAATTAAATCTTCCTATTTTGATTTTTCATAACAAAATGAAAATAAAATCAAACAAAATAATTTTTACCATTAGAAATTAGCAAATGAAGGATCAAACAGTTCTGAATTTATGATGGCTTTGAAGTTGGTTGTATTTTTTATGATTATATTACCGGATCTCTTAGGTCTTTTATTTGCTCACTACCTTCAACTCTTGTTTTTCTTTTCAAGTAAAGCATTGTGAGCTGCCAAACATTTTACTTGTGCCCCCAACAATGGAATTTCCCTGTAATAGTGTTCTCTCCAATCTAAGCAAGTCTCACAATGCACTGGTGCTATAAAAGACCAATGTGGATTGTATTCAGCAACGGGTTTTTCCTATTTCCCTGTGGATTTTTTCAAGTCACAACTAATTCCAGAAAAACCTTCTTTGCCTTTGAGACACAAAGGTAATCTAGAAACAAATTTATACTATTCATCTTGATCAGTAGTTTCTTTCCCGAGACATTGGTTGTCCAGATCTTCCTGAGCAAGGAAATCATTTATCTCTTGATCTGAACAATGATCATTGACCTAAATCGTAGAGATCGATCTCAAATGATCATTTTTTTGATTCCTTAAACTTCTAGATATCAATCAACCAAACCTCTTATTCATGAAATTCAAATCTGAGATTTGATTTTTCTTACCCTTACGAAGTTTCCTTATAGTCGGTTTATCATTATGATTCTGATTAGGTTCATTTGCAAGAACAAAGGAAACTTTTCCTTTTAATTCATCTACTACCTATTCCAATGATTTCCTGGACGAGAACATACAACGTGATTTCTTAACCATGAGGGTTTTCAAAATAATAGACACAGATTCATTAATTTCACAACCATCAGGTGAATTATAACCCTGACCCTCAGTCACGGGACTATCAAAACTAGGGTTTACATCTAAAGGTGGGTTCACTGTATTGTCGGTCTGGGAAAAACCATTTCGGCTCAGGAAACTCTCCCAATTGTCCCCGATTTATAATAGGTGTGACAACAGTAGGATTTTAATGAGTCTGTGATGAAAAAGACTCGACAGAGAGTTCATGCTCTATCACTTAAAGTGTTTTGACATTTTATATAGGATCATTAACAAGTAGAACGACATGTTCAACTCAAACCCTATGAATAACATGAGCAGTCGGAAATGGTATAGAAATACCAAACCATATCAGCCTTCACATGTTATAAATTGCTTCAAAATCAAAATAAGGTCGTGCCATCTAGTTTTCAGGAGGTTAATAGGAATACCTTTAGGGCATCAGGTAGACTCGGAAGAAACCATGAACAGGTTCCATGGAGCATCCTCCATTTTGGCATTTTTAAACCACTTTTCACCTGCCTGCGAGAGTCATGTTTCTTGGTCGAAAGAGTCCTTTGTGACCTCCAATTTTACATCCCCGACCTTGGCCATAAACCCATCAAATGTTTGTGTAACGGCATGTGCGACCACAAGGTTGTAACCATCGAATTTCTTGAGGAAGATATCCGAACCATGAGCCTTCAAATCATTGATGGCATCATTGTGGGTAAGAAGAGCTTGATAGCCATTCAGTTTGATTCGAACCACAGGGGCCATGGCCACCATGAAAAGGACACAAAAGATATCACATGGGGGAGACTTGGGCTTCCAATAAATGAGTAGCAGAGAAAGGTCTGTGCAAACTAAAATGGCCCAAAAACTACGAAGTTTGGAGACTGTTATATCTTGATAAAATGATTCTGGAAAAACGAAAAACCAAAGGGCACGCAGAACTATGAACCACTACCCATAATGAATATCAAACCCTCCACTAGTATCAAACACCAATTTGAATAATGAATGGTTTCATTAATGCACATGATCGAAGGGTGAGGTAAAGTCATGGTTACATCAAACCTGTACCAAGTGATATGAATGTTGATATGACTATTGAGAGCATGAAACACATATCAAATGTTAATACAATGTTTGTGCATTCATACACTTCACAAATTAAAACCAATGATCAACCATAGAACCAATTAAGTCATGATACCCATAATACATAAAAAATGTGATAGTGAATTAATCAATGAGGTTATAAAACTTGGAGATTAACAACATATGGATGCTTTCAAAGTGAAATATCTTATGTAAAAATATAACTATAGAACCCAAACCAATTTTTTATTTAAATTCATGCTTACAATCATGAATTTTAAAACAAAACAAACGAAAATTCAAACGAAAAACTCAATAAGATAAGCTTGACCCAATCATCACCTCGAAACCCAAAAACATGAATGTTTATAAATTTAAGGAGGTGGCAGCTACAAAAAGGTATAATCTCTTTGTGGTGATTTTAATTGTGATAAAAATCAATAGAATTGTTGGCTGCCAACAATGGCGACATACTGGGTGAAGCAGTTATCTCTGTATCACCAGAATATTTATGTCAGGGGGTCAGATGAAATATTTTTTTAGAAACAGTCAACAACAGATCAAGCACTCCAATCATAACTCAGAAAATAAAGCAGTTCAACATCAGATATATTTCTGTTCAAAAATGTAACCTGGTATCTAATTTAGATTACGAATGTAGCAATGTTTATACATATAACTTCGATACCGTTGACAGGGCAACTGCTTCTAGCAGGCATCCATAGCCTCAGAAGGGATGTCATTTAACCTACTCTAGTACCTCTATCATGTACAAGAGTCATCCATTCATGACAAAAACATCTTCATGCTTGATCATATCAAAATACATACCTAAGAATTGATGTAGGAGCATCTCAAGTGAGCCAGCACGGAGATAAAAGACAGCTGGAAAAGCGCCCAGTGCAAATTTTGAAATGTCTTGAAAACATTAATGAATTCATCAAGTGAAGGCACACTTGTATAATGCAAAAGGAACTTGAGCAATTCTCTCTCGTCCTTAGTAGGTAGAAGGCCTTTATGATAGTTAATGCAAGTAGATGGAATTTAATGCGTAGATTAGACAGTTTAGAATGAAAGAGGGAAACGGGATATAGACACCCTCATTGTGTATTTTAACGGAGAGATTATGCCAATTGAGAGCATAGATCATAGAAGAGAAGAAGAAAAGAATTGTATAGATGAATTCCATGTACAAAAGTTCTGGATTAATACAAAAAAGGGTTTTGATTCAGACTCATGGTGTTCAAGTATTCTCTGTGTATGCATTATTGATTGTTATGTTCATGAATAAGTTACTCTTTCTGTCATGAAATTTCTTTTATGATATGTATGAATGATTTCTTGTTGAATGTTTGAAATCTGAGAGGAAGAGTAAGAAATGAGTTTCAATTGTTTCTCTGTCTAAGTGAGTAAAATTCTTGCAAGGAGTGCAGTTGAATTGTCCGCAAGGAGTGCGTTGACAAAGGGTTCAAAGGTTTGTCTTTGAAAGCTCGAAAGGAATAGATTTTGTTTTCATTTCCTCAAAAGTGCAATTTGAGCACAGAAGTCATGCAAGGTGTGTGCAGACAGAGTAGAGATTCAGGTTTTGTAACCTGAGCAAAGTATTGAGAGACTGCTACTGCAGGGAGTGTGTGGAGTTGAAGGGAGTTCAACACTTGAAAGTGTTTGAAGGTTTGTCACAAGGAGTGCGAGCAGGGGTTTTCTAAAAGACTCAAAGTCATGGAAAAGTTCAGAAGGATTTGAACCTTCAAAGTGGTCGAAGGGAGGCAAGAGGCCAAGTACCTCGAAAGACTGAAAAGGAAGATAGCGACGTTGTATTGCAGGTGAACAAGTTCCACAGAGAGAGATACTTTGTTTAGTTGTGAAGAAGTTCTCAAGGGAAGAGGCGGACGATTGAAATTCTCTGAAGAGAATTTGCGAAGTCCTGCCAGCCATCAGATCTCACAAAAGAGAAGGGGAGTTATGGCGAGTGTTTTCAAGGGATTCAAGCTCAGGAGAAGTAGAGCTGTTGGATTTACCCGTGGATTTTGTTTTTCGGGGTTTCATGAGTTGAAGTCCTGAAATATTTGCATAAGGACTCATGAAATCATGAAGTGYGAAGTCCCGAAGGGCCGAAAGGAGCATGTGGGCCATAGGAATCGGCAGGGCGGACAGGTGGCACACTATCAACAAAGAAGTCAATTTCATTGACCATTTCAGGGTTTCGTGGGGTGAAGTCCCAAAATATTCGCATCAGGATTCGCGAAATTATGAATTCTGAAATCTTGATGGAATGAAGAGCTATTGAAAAGTCAACCTTGCGAGCACATCAGAGTCTCGGTAATTTGGGTTTTGGGAGTTGAGGGGACGAGTTGCTTGACATCACAACTCCTGAAATCGCAATAAGGAGAAAGGAGAAATATAGAGAGAAAAGGCCAAGTGTCATAAATTCAGGTTTCAGGGGTTTGAGAGACAAGACACTTGACCACAGTATACTCAGAATCGCGAAGTCTGATCTCCCGAAGTATAAGGGGGAATTTCTCAAGATTATTTGTGGGTGTAGATTTCCCAAAAGGGAAATAGAAGAGCCAATTGTTGAGAGCTCTTCGGGCAAATGGAAGAAGAACGATCTTGTATACGTGGATTTTCGACCTGCGAGTCGGGAGAGCTGCGTCAAGAATCTTCTTAAACCCAACATTGCTTCGCTGCCAGCAGGCCTGCTCAATACCCCGACGAAGTTGCTTTGGTATCATGAGTGCATTTACCCACTTCCAACGGACCTATTCAGTGTCCTGATGGGTTTGCAAACACTTCCCACACATTACAATGCTTCCAACTCTCTATAATTTGTTTATAAATTTGCATAAATTTCATGATGTTCAAGAGAGTGGGGTTATACTGAAAATCTCATAGTTTGGAATGAAAAGTCTAATCATTTGCAAATTAATTTTATGTTTTGATGACCTTCATCACGATTTGGACACTTAGATTGCTATTAAGAAACCATCTCAAGGATGGGAAGGTATAGTTGAGTTGTTTTCCTTAAAATAGGGAAAAATTTAGAAGTTTGTTAAGGATAATCGCATATTCATGTGTTTTTAATGAGAAACCAGGAATAGTGTTTGAACAGAAGCATCCCTCTGTTGATCTGATTTTTAGCACTTACCGCTCAAATGCCTGAAAAGTTATCAACTACTGCTACAAAACAGGATTTTTGATTCCCTTCAGCAATTTAAATGGTGATTTAGACATAATGATTTAGAAAACAAATCAAAATCAAGCAAAATGAAAAGAACCAATATCAAGAACAAAAAATAAAATCAAAAATATTTACAAGAGGGTGGGCCATAAATTATCAGATGAAATACCTCTTGAGATCCTGGCCATTCACAGGAAAAGTGTCTGGTTGTCCCTCCAAATTATGCAGACGAAACGAGCTAGGAACCAATTTTTTAGAAATTACAAATGGTCCCAGCCATAGGTTTTGGAACTTGGTATGTTCCCCCTTACCCTCATGGGCTTTGTCCCACTTGAGAACCAAATATCCAACATCAAAATTCCTATCAGAAGATGAATTTGAATCAAACTAGATTTTTACAATTTGTTGGTGCTAATCCAATTTCTGTTTAGCCTGTGTTCTCACCTCTTCTAGTTTTAATAAGGCATTTATCTGATTTTCTAGAGGAGGGCACTCTTCTTCCTTAACATTATGTGACATTTGTAGAGAAGGGAGTAAGACATGGTGGGGGAGGATGGCTTCTCTTCCATAGACAAGGAAAAAAGGGGAATTACCAACATAAGTTTTCGGAGTTACCCTATGATCCCAAAGTGTATTATACAGTGCATTATGCCAATTCTTATGGTTTTTGGAAACTGGCCTTTTGATAATCTTGATTAAATTATTATTTGTCGATTCTACTAGGCCATTCTCTTGAGGGTAGTAGCTTGCAGAATATTTAAGTTTAATCCCTTTTTCCAGAGAAAAAATGTTCATATCAAGGGATGAAAAGAAAGAGGCATTATCGAAAATGAGACATTCGGGAATTTCGAATCGAGTAATGATGTGGGATTTTAGAAAAGATACTACCTGATTGGTGTTGACCACTTTTAAAGGTACAGCTTCAAACCATCTTGTGAAGTAGTATGTTGTTGTAAGGATGTACTTGTTTTGTTGCGAAGAAGGGGGATTGATTGGACCTATGATGTCTAGGCCCCATTGTTGAAAAGGTGTGTCTATAGTAACAGGCTACAAAGGAAAAGTTGTCTTTTTCACCCGGCATGCATCCTTTTGGCATATTACACATTTGTGGGACAACATATGGGCATCTTTAAACAAGGTAGGCCAATAGTACCCATCCCTTAGCACTTTGTGGGCAATGGTATATCCACCAAAGTGACCATCGATTTCACCTTCATGAAGTTCGTCCAGCACTCTTTCAGACTCCTCCTTTTCTAAACAATGTAGAAAAACACCATCAAAGTTCTTTCGAAATAAAATATCATTGATTAACTAGAAAGATGCAGATTTAAGCCTAAGTGTTCTTCTATTTTTGGATCAAGATTTCGGGGAGAAAATCCATGCGTTAAATAGAATCTAATGTTCTCATACCAAGAATTGGGTGTAGCTTGTGCACATCTGATCTTTTTTTGGTTATGATGATTTACAATTGATGTATTTATTTGACATTCTTGTTCCTCAACCAAATCAGCCACTAGTTTACACAGGCCTTGACCTCTAACAATTTGTGCAGGAGTTATTTCAAGGTCATATTCTTGTAGTGATGTCATCCAATTTTCCCTTTCCTCACCCAGCTCTTTTTGTACTAATAGGTTTCTCACAGTAGGGTAAGGAACAACAACTTTGGTTATGGATTTCAACAGGTAAGACCGAAAGTGTTTCACTGCTTTGAAAAAAACATATGCCTACTGATATACTATTGGGTAATTAAGTTCTTCTCCTTTAAAAGTTGAGCTCATGAAGGCAATGGGTATCTCATTTATTTCAGAATTTTTCTATGTAAGTACAGCAGCATAAGATCGACAGATGCAAAAGTGTAAAGTGTGAAATCCTGAGAAAAATCGAGACTCATCAAGGAAGGGGGTTATATTATTGATTTTCTAATTGAATCGAAAGCCTGACTTTCTTGTGGTCCCCAACGGTACAAAACATCCTTTTTAATTAAATTTTGAAACAGTCTAACCATTTCTGAGAAACTTGGGACAAAGATTCTAACGAAATTAATCTTGCCCAAAAAGGATTGCATGGCCTTTTTGGAAAAAGGAGGGGGGAGTTTAGCAATGGCTTGGGTTCTTTCAGGGTCAATAATCACTCCATCCTTGGCCACTATAAACCCAAGTATTTCATGTTTCTCTACTGCAAAGAGATATTTCTTAGGGTTGAGAGATATGTCAAACTTGCGGCATCATTCCAAGACAACCCTAAGGTGAGACAAGTGATCTTTCTTGCTTTTAGAAAATACGGTGACATCATTAAGATAGACCAAAATTGACTCGTTAATGAGACCACAGAAAGAAATATCCATTTCTCTTTGGAAAGTGGCACCAACGTTTATCAGTCCAAAAGGCATTTTCCTATAGGCGTAAGTGCCCCATGGGGTACAAAAGGTAGTTTTAAGATGGTATGAAGGAGACATGAAGACCTAGTTGTATCTTGAAAATCCATCTAATAGAGATAGTCTTTCAGAACCAGACACCTATTGAAGAATCTGTTTCACTAGAGGAATAGGGTAGTTTCCTTTATCAGATGCCTGATTTAGGTTACGAAAATCGAGACAGAGTCGAATTTCACCACTTTTCTTCCTTACAAGGACTAAATTAGACACCCATTGAGTGTGCCTAATCGGGAAAATTATCTTTGCAGTTAGTAATTTGTTTAGTTCCTTTTTAGCAATAGATTCCAACTTAGGATGCATTTTCCTTATTTTCTGTTGAAAAGGATGATTCTAGGATTTCATAGGGATTACATGTTGTATGATGTTTGGATCGAAAGTTTTCAAGTCATCGTACATCCAGGAAAATACATCCTTAAATTCTTTAAATAATTTTATAAAAGAAGATCTTTCTTTCTCGAAACATCCCTTTCCCAGATTAATATTTTGAGGATTATCTCTTGTTCCTAAATTAACAGTTTCATAGATCAAAGAGGAATTGTTAGTTTTACAATTGACTACCCCTCTAAACTTGTCATGCAAGTCATAAAATTTCTCTAATCTCACAACAAATCTGGGGATAGATTTTACCAGCTCAGATGTCGTTTCAGGGGATCAAGGATTAGATATTACCGTGAAGTTTATGAGATTCTCTTCATGAGTGCCTTCATCAATGACTGCATCTTGAAAGGTGTCTTCCATATGCAGAAATTTGATGATCTATTGGTCATCATAGAATACTCTCCAATTTGTGATGTTGTCCGGAATCGACGACCTGAACAACAATTCGATCGAAAAATCATTAGGGGAAATACCTTCAATGGGAAATAATTTGGAAGCAACATTGGCCAATAAATCAAATTCTGAATTAATCATCCTAGGAATTGAATGTATATTAAATGCTAGGAATTTTTGCATCAAACTCCATACCTTAGTTTGGTAACTCTTCACATGTGGTGATAAGAAATGTATTATGTTTCTTACATGTTTGACTATGATTTATGAATCACCAAATACTATTAAATTTTGTACATCCATGACCAATGCTTTACGAAGTCCCTGAAGAAGTGCTTCATATTCGACAGTGTTTTTAGTACATTCAATCTCTAATTGACAAGCAATAAAACTTTTATTACCTATAGGATCGATGAGTACACAACCAACACCTGCTCCTTCTTTCGATTTGGATCGATCAAAATATAGGGACCAGATTTGTGGGTCATAAGCAGTACTTGGCGTATTTGAAAAAGCTAGTCATAGGCTGTAACTTCAGACTACTGTCCTGGATCAGTGATCAAACAGATTTTGGTCATGAAATTACCAAAGAAGGTGTTCATTCCCTGTGTTACAAATGAATTTATGGATGTAACGAAAGGCTCATTCGGATCATTCAGTTAGATCACGGTATGCTTAGTATAATGTTCTCTATTTATCTTGATTTTGATGGGTTGTCCATTTTCAGGCAGCCACAAGTGAGAACAATCTATATTAAAATAACTGTGCAACTGTTCTGACCAGTCTCTGCTTAAAAATAGACCATAAAGTTCAGGAATATCAACAACGATTATATCAATTACTTGATGAACTTTAGGATTGGATGACAGTCTAATCATCACATTCTTAATCTCACTGATTACTTTAACATTCGTTTGATCTAGCTGAATGATTTTAAGATCAAAAGGTTTTACTTCTACATTAATTTTATGACATACAGACAGAGGCATCACGTTTGATGATGCACCAGAATCAACCATACAATTATGTACATTCCTATTAGAAATCTCAAAAGTCAATAAAAACGTGGGACATTTTTCTATGTGGAAACAACATAATTCTGTTGATTTTTTAATATTGTCCCTAAAACAGTTTTATCTACATTTGCTACAGTTTTTTCTACTAAGTCCCTTTTGTCCTGAGGTTCATATGTCTTTTTAGTTGGAACATTTTTAGCTGTGTTTGAATCAATTTATGTTGATTTTTTGTTACTGAGATCGTTCTTTTTATTGTTTTCAGCGATGCTTTGAAGCATTTAATGCAAAATAAGAGGAAATTTCAGCAGTTCAAAAACAAAAATATTTTCCCTTAATTTTTTCAGATCTTCAATGAAATCATACCTTAAAACTGGGGCTGCTAGGATTTGTTTAATTTCTGTTTGCTTTGACTATTTTGGAAAAACATTTCTACTTACTTTGGGAGGGGGTTTGTTCTATGTTTTGCTTCGTGTGTTGTAGGGGTGGACAATTTCGAAAGTTTCTTGGAAGATACTGTCTAACAAGTGACCGAAGACAGACATGATTCCTCCTCTTCTGGTACTTCTTTCTCAACTGTATCATCAGAATTTTCAGGAGGAACAGAACCAAAATTGTCATGTGCTTCTAAAATCGTTTTCAAAGCATATTGTAAACTTTCAAAATTTAGACCTTTTGTGGTCGGGTTTGGCTGGTTTGGAGGAAAAGGATTTCTAAAAGGAGGTTTAAAACTTCCTTTGCTTGTTGATTCCTTCTCGACTGATATTTTCAAGTCAACGACCTGATTGGACAGTTTCTGGAAAGATTTTTGCAAGCTATTCAATTCTAAAGCTTCTTGTTGATTTTTTGTTTGAGGAGACCTAGTAAGAGTTTCTATTTTCTTCTTAGAAGATGAAGTTGTTTCAGTTTCATTACTAAGATTATATTTTAAACTAATACTATCTTTCTCAATTTGGCTTTCCTCCTCAAAGGATTCTAACAAAGTGTTATTCTTGGACCTTTTAACCCATATTGCTATGTTATTGTGTAGGACCTTAGGATAATATGAAATAATTAAACTTTTTGTGAGCATTGAATCTACAGGAATTTTTTAGTTTAACGTCAAAAACCTTTGGCCAAATTCCTTCACTTTTTCTTTAGGGTTCATTTTTAAGCTAGAGAGTTAAATAACCAAGACTTATGGGGATTTATGATCGCCAAAATTTTCCAGAAAACAAGTTTCAAACTTGTCCCAAGAGACGATGTTCTGGGGTTGTTGAGCGAAATACCATGTGGAGGAATTTCCCTCAAAAGTATAAGTAAATAATATGCATACTACATCCTCATGTTCAACACTCCGGAGTCTAATGGCCAACATAAATTTCTTGATTTGATCCTCAGTGGATTGCTTTGAATCTGGATCAAATTTGGGCAGCCATTTCTCTGGATGTTTAGGTAATGGGTGTTGGGGTCTAGGTACAACCACGACATCTTGATTGATCCAAGGTTTGGCAAGATTATTTTAGTTTTCCATGGAAGTTGGTGGAATCGAAGGATGAGATGGTTCTGATGAAGAACTGCCTTCGTCTAAAGACTGTCCTCCTGAAGAGGATGGAGAAGAACTAGGTGGAGACGGTGGAATACTATATCCTCTAGCTCAAGGGAAGTGCATTTAAATGGGATTGGTAGTATTTCCACCTAAACGGTTTTCAGGAAGACCAGTGCCTTGAAGTTTTTCTTGAAGGTTTGAAAAGTCAAGGGGTTGATTGATTTTCCTACCAAGTTACCTAATGCGGGATACAGCACTATGAGTTCTTATGAGTGACTGGAAGACAATTTCTTGGACTTCAATCCCTTGAGGGAGTGGTGTCATTGGTTCGACAAGAATATCAGGGTTATCATTTGAGGTGGTTGTTGTTTCAAGTGTAACGTTCGTATCGGAGCGACTACGAGTTACGACAAGAGTGCGAGTGTGTGGGAGACTCTTAAGACCTCCACGTGCCATCAATTTCTTTGAAGCCCTCCTTCTAGCGCCATTTGTTGATGAGCATAATTGACACGTCATCACCTAGAAGGTCAAATCCAAAATGGGGTTGTCTAAATAACCTAATCCATTTGGACTGAAATGACCCGACGGGTTTAATGGCTCTGTTGGCCAACTAAAGTCCTAAAAATAATAAAATAAATGAAACTAATCTATAAATCTACGATACTACAAATA
The DNA here is from genome assembly GCA_010110895.2 of Picea sitchensis. Classification (NCBI taxonomy): domain Eukaryota; kingdom Viridiplantae; phylum Streptophyta; class Pinopsida; order Pinales; family Pinaceae; genus Picea; species Picea sitchensis. Next base: position 33,815 of record SNQJ01S0011015.1, read on the forward strand.
TAAGTTTAATAATTTACAAGTGTTGAAATAGAAACATGAATATGTGCATAGGATTATAAATAGTATATATAAAATTTACAATATTTACTGGATATCTTGCGAAATGGATGTTTTTGAAAGTGTTTATAAAAGAGATAAAGGAAGAACATACATTTTTTTGTTTTCTGTTAAATATTAAAAAATCTAAAACTAATGACTGCTAAACAAATATAATTGAAATAAGAATAGGAAAACAGTCAAATCTGATTCAAGTTGTTCTTATTTCATTAATAAATAACTTAACTAAATAACAAGTAAACTAACCTATAACTAATCACCTAAACAGAATTTATCTCCCTATGCAATTCAAGCTCCTAACTATCCTTCGTATGAGGGAAACCTGTAACAGAACAAAGCTAATGTTCCCAGAACAAATTCAAAGATGCATTAGAGAAAGAATATAACAATAGAATGATAAATATACAGATCTGGTGATCTTATAATAATGAACACTTATAAACAGAGGAAACTCAATACAAAGCATTCATGTAATCCATCATTTAATATCTAGCATAAATAAACAATCATTAAATGGAAGATTGATCACAGATGTAATAAGGAACAACAAATTATAGACATAATTAAAGTACTTAATAATATGAAATACCATACGATAACCAGACTAAAGTTGCATCAAATGAAATAACATTTCATAAGATGGAGGCAAAAAGCATAATGAGGTAAGCATCACACAAGTCTAAAGCCAAATGATGAACAACTTCTCCATATCACTTTTCAAAATCATATGTCCATAATTTATCCCAGCCAAAGATGTCCTCACTACTAAGAGTGACTAATATTTAAACTAGCTTAGGATTCACATAATATTATCTTGCAAGATAGAGTGCAATTCCCACAAAAGAGATAGTATTACAAAAATAGTGAAACTAGAAACCACTCCTGTATGAGTTGGTTTGTAAAAATAATAACAAGGTTTTTTCAACGTTAAAGAAATAACATACTGATTAATAGAACGTATGATCCAAGATGTTTTCTCCATGTAATCATCATCATAATCATCAATTTCCTGTAGATAGAAAAATAAATTTGATATTCAGAAAATAATTCCAACTAATATTTAGAAACAGAGTGGCTATAGAATCATAGATTCTATAGCTAGTCTTATTATTAACAAAGGAAATCAAAATTAAATATTCCTATTTTTATTTTTCATAACAAAATGAAAATAAAATCAAACAAAATCATTTTTACCAGTAGAAAGTAGCAAATGAAGGATCAAACAGTTCCGAATTTATGATGGATTTAAAGTTGGTTGTATTTTTTATGATTATATTACCGGATCTCTTGGGTATTTTATTTTCTCTCTCTGTACATACTTTCAACTCTTGGTTTTCTTGTTCAAATAAAGCATTGCAAGATGCCAAATGTTATACTTGTTCCTGCAACAATGGAATGTCCATGTAATAGTGTTCTATCCAATCTAAGCAAGTGTCACATTGTACAGGTGCTATAGCAGACCGATGTGGAATGTATTCAACAATGGGTTTTTCATATTTCCCTGTGGCTTGTTTCAAGTCACGGCTAATCCCAGCAAAACCTTCTTTTCCTTTGAGACACCGAAGTAACCTAGAGACAAAGTCATATTGTTCATCTTGACCAGTAGTTTCTTTCCCAAGACATTGGTTTTCCAGATCTTCCTGAGTAGGTAAATCATTTATCTCTTGATTTGAATAGTGATCATTGACCTCGATAGTAGAGATCGAGCTCAAGTGATCCTTTTTTCGATTCCTTAAAATTCTAGATATCAATCGACCAGACCTCTTATTCATGAAATTCAGATATGATCTTTTCTTTTTCTTACCCTTACAAAGTTTCCTTACAAATGGTTTATCATTATGATTCTGATTAGGTTCACTTGCAAGCATATGGGAAACGTTTCCTTTTAATTCATCTACTACCCGTTCCAACGATTTCCTGAACGAGAACATACATTGTGATTTATTAACCATGGCGGTTTTTGTAACATACCCAGCCACCCACAGGCTGGGGTACGCTACCTTCAAGCCCTCCCTTGGACTTATTTCTCTTACGGATACCTTTTAAAAATTTAAGGATGCATTAAAGAAAATAATTTAGCGACATGCACAACAATAGTCAACAAGCATGCATAGTCTAAAGATTCAATTAAACGATAATTAAATATACAGTGGAAATACATTCATATGCATGTCAATGATACCATATCAGAGAGCACATATCTTTATGAAATTTGACACCAAATGGCTGGAAACCAAGGATGTTCCAGCCAACTGTAGACACTATTGTTCCAAAACTCAACAGCAACGTCACCCCCAAGATAGGGCGATGAATCCACAAAGATGATTCCAGAGTGTTACTTAGCTTCTCAAACCAGTCAGCACCCAAGCTCTCACAGGCTTCCCATATCTCATATAAATCCAAGTACCCAACTCTCTTCTACCCAGCTTGCACCACCCAGGAGAATGAACCTCCACCCTTCTCTGCCACGCAGTCCCTCATGCAGTCCTTCTCCTTATTCAGGCTCCAGCGTAGATGGTCCAAAATCTCAATTCTAGAACTCTCAGGACTCACAGCTGTAAGCAACGCTGGACACAGGCCAACACATCTCAGACATGCAGGCCTCAAGTCATGGCTGGGTCACACCAGCGACCACTACAACCCACCATATTGTGGCTAATTCTTCAACAGTTCAGTTTCCTTTCCCAAGACAAGACACAGATGAGGATGGATCAATGAATGGGTAAGTGTGTGCATGAAAGTGCATGAGCTAAATGAATGAACATACAATAAATCAGTGAACAAGCCACAAGTCCAATCCCCCCATCAGACCAGAGGTGGCCTTAAGTAACTTTGTTGGGAATCAAGAAACTCTTGGCCTTCCCCAAGAAGCTCATGTAATCGATCCCCTTCCTTAGAAAAAAAGGGGTAATAATAAAAATAGGAATAAACACTTAACCCCTCAATCCCCCTCCCTTGTGTAATCATAGCCCCCTATAACACTATTCCTTGTTCGTCTAGCATCCAACCATGTATTTATTATTAATAATGATAAAAAACATTACATGTCATAGGCACACTAACCTTTTAATAATTTTTGGGGCACCCTGGCCTCTCAACATTGTAACAATACATTATTTAAAATGGGGGTTCAAAACCTGGGGTGTTACATCCCCTCCCCCTTATTTTGGCACTATACTTAGTGCATATACAAAATAGTGATCAAAATCTTAAATTTATTCAAAACGTTGCAAGTACTCTGCCCACATGGCATCTTCATGCTCCCAGGTAGCATCTTTAGGACCGTAGCAGGTCCAGTGAACTTTTACCAACTCTATAACTCGATTCCAGAGCATTTTGACTTTTCTGTCCAATGCCTGCACTAGCTGAACCTGAAATTCTCCCTCTGTCTCTACCTGAATCATATGCTAATCAATAACATGGTTAGGGTCATGTACATATTTCCTTAGTAATTATACATGAAATAAATTATGCACATTCATGGAAGCAGGCAATGCAAGCATTTATGCAACTGGCCCTATTCTATCCAATATTTCAAATGGACCACATAATTTGGCTACCATCTTTGTACAACTACCCAATTTCAAAGAGATTTTCTTGGGCTTCACTTTCAAAAGTACATGCTCCGCTACTTTAAATTATCTAGTTGTCATGTTCGTGTCTTCATAAAATTTTTGTCTTCCCTGAGATACCTTTAAAATCTGCTTTATCTTGACCACCTAGTATTCCATGTCCTTGAGAAACTCCATCCCAAGTGCCACTCTATATGTTGGGTTGTCTCAGCTTACTAGAGTATAGCATTTCCTACCATACAAGGCTTCAAATGGGCTCGTTCTTAATGAAGCTTGATACCCATTATTATATATAAACTCAACCGATTTCAAGTAATCTTCCCACTTATATGGCTTATCCATCACATACATTCTCATCATATCTTCAATTATTTGATTGACTCTCTCTATTTTCCCATCTGTCTGGGGATGATATGTTGTGCTAAAATTTACATTTGTGCCAAATCCTTTAAACAATCCCCTCTAGAAATTGGAGGTAAACTTTGTATCTCTATCTGAGATGATTGTCCTAGGTATCCCATGCAACCTAGCAATTTCCTTCATGAAAAGTTCTGGACTATTAGTTGTTGTATGCGTTGTCTTCATAGGCACAAAATGAGCAGTCTTTGTTAATTTTTCAACCACCACCATGATTGAATCATGTTGTTTATTCATCCTAGGTAATCCTGTGATGAAATCCATGGTAATCACTTCCCATTTCTTCT
>SNQJ01S0011015.1:38157-59829 GCA_010110895.2 Picea sitchensis
GCCGAAATATTCTTACCGCGGGAAAATAATTCATTCAAAAAACATTGTACACGAATTTTGACGGCACCGTTAAATTTGACGTGAAAATTTTTGGCCGAATAATATTTCGGCCGAAAGTAATATTTGTTCGGCCGAAAAATTGCCGCTAGAAATTTTGGAGACCCGATTGTCACGAAAGTGTTACCCAGCTTCATGATTTTACCCTGGACTCATGTCCAATGGCATGTCCATTTTGTGTGAGGACCCCCCCCAAGTCCTTCCTTACATGCGTCTGTACATACCACAAAACTTTCATTTGGTTCAACAATCTTTAACACAGGTGCACTAGTAAGTAATTCTTTCTACATATTAAAATTTTTTTCACACTTGAGTGTCCATTCAAATTTAGTTCCCATCTTTTGCAAAGAAGTGATGGGATTAGCAATCTTAGAGAACCCTATTATGAACCTTATGTAGTATCCCACTAATCCCATAAAAGATCTGATGTCTAACACATTTATGGGTGTTGGCCATCCTCTAATGGCTTTGATATTCTCTTGATCTATTGATATGCCCTCCTCTTAAATAATGTGTCCCAAATAATGGATCTTCTTTTGATAAAAAGAACACTTACTCGACTTGGCATACAACTGATGTTCTCTCAGTACTTGCAACACTAGTCTTAAGTGATTTTCATGCTCTTCTTCAAACTTAAAATAGATAAGTATGTCATCCAGGAATACCATGAAAAACTTATCCAAATAATTTCTGAATATTCCATTCATTAAGAACATGAAGACAACTGGTGCATTGGTCAGTCCAAATGGCACCACTACAAATTCATAATGCCCATACCTGGTCCTAAAGTTTGTCTTATGAATGTCTTCTTCCTTGATTCTTACCTGATGGTATCTTGCCCTCAGGTCAATCTTTGAGAATATATTTTCTCCTCTTAGTTGATCAAAGAGGTCATCAATTTTGGGTAGAGGATACTTGTTCTTTATAGTGTACTTTTTCGGCTGTCGTAAGTCAATACACAGCCTCAAGGTTCCATCCTTCTTTTTGACAAAAATTATTGGTGCTCCCCAAGATGAAACACTTGGACATATGTACCCTCTCTTCAATAATTCCTTCAACTACATTTGTAATTCTTTTAACTCTGGTGTGCTCATTCTATAAGGTGTTTTTGACACCGAGGCCGCTCCTGGCACTAAATCAATTAAGAAATCTATCTCCCTTCTTGGTGGCAATCCAGGTATTTCCTGGAATACATCTTGAAATTCCTGTAGTACCGAGAAATCTTTGACGCTTGACCCTTTTATATTATCTGGCTCTTCCACATGAGTTGTATACAATTGAAATACTTTCCTAAAACATCTTTTTAGTTTTAAGGCTGAAATATCCTTTATAGAGATGGGTCTTGGAACTCCTTTCATAGTGCTTTGTTTTCCATTTCCATCAAGACATGTAAATGTCTTGTTATGACAATCTAGGACAACATGATGTTTTTCTAGCCAATCCATTCCAATCATAATATCATAATACCCCAATGGTATGATATTTAGATTAATACTAGGATTCATGCCATTAAGACCTATGGAATAACTTTTGACCATATCATGGATTCATCTTTCGGTTTCAGTGGCTAACTGAACCAAACATGATTTTCCAAGTTTACTTTTATCCAAATGTAATCTATCCACTATATTAGGATGAATGTAGCAATGACTTTCTCTTGAATCAATCAAAATAGCAACAGGATGATTTATGATCTTACCTTCCACCTCGATCATATTGGATCAGTACTCTGCTTGTCGATCATATAAAGCTGCATAGATTATTCCCATATCTTTGACTGTTGTAGCCTTTTGGATGTTGTGCACAGTCTTCACTCTATCCTTTCTATGTGAGAAACCGTTGTACAGGTGATCTTCCTTGCATCCCCAACATTGGATTGGGTTTCTTCCCCTTTTCCAAAGGAATCTTCCTTCTTGAAATCTCCCTTAGCATACTGATCTTGACGATTTCTATTAGGCTCATTCCTATTGAAGGAAGGTTTGAATCCTTTCTTCCTCTGATTGGAATTCACATTTTTCTTGTCCTTCCAAGATTTCTGCAGAGATTCTCCTCCTTGGCCTTGCTAATACAGGTATTTATCCTTCCTGATGGATTCATTCAAGGTCTTGGGCTCATCATACTTTATCTTTTCCTTATAAAAGGTTGGCAGTCCACTTAGAAATATCTGTATTTTCACTTTATCATCACCAATGAACCTGATATATTTTAACAATCCCAAGAACTTCTTCTCATACCATAGTCATGCTTTCCAACCTGAGTTCAAAGAACCCCTGCATTTTCTTGTCATATAAATGCTCTAAGAGGTACTCCTTCTGGAAGTACTTCTTGAACTGCTTCCAAGTGATCCTACTTTCATTAACATGCTCCACTTTCTTCAGTTGGTCCCACCACATTGCAGCGTTCCCGTGTAAATGGTAGGTGGCAATCTTAGCTTCTAGATTTGATGAATAGTTATGCAACTGAAAATATCTCTTGAGTCCAAGAAACCATGCTTTGAAATCATCTTCCCTTTCTCTTCCACCATCGAAGGAAGGTGGCTTGAGCTTCCTCAACTCTCCTTGCAAACTATCTACCTCTTGTTTCCTTCTTTGGTGTCTGACAGGAGACACCTATGGATTGTTTACGGGATCTTCCAATGCATAAAACTTTCTTTCTGAGTAAGGAGGTAAGTGGTTTCCATGAGCTCTGCTAGCACTTCTGGAATAACCAACTCTTCCAAGATCATCCCTTCTTTCATGGCACCTGCCTTATTCCTCTTGTCTTGATTTTTATCCCTTCTTTGTTTGTCTTTGCAACTGATTTAATCTCTGCAACACTCGATCATTTATCTTACTTTTCTCTATCATCAGTCTCTCGGTGTCTTCTTTGTAGCTCTGCACTTCCATCTCCAGGATTCTTACCATTTCTATTAACGTTTCCTTCTCTCCTTTTCCCCTGCATCCATTGGACTTTGACTCTGCATTAACAACTCTAGTATTCTGCCCTTCGGCCTCCTTATCATGACTGGAGGCTCCCTTTCCTTCTTCCATTTCCTCAATATGTAGCCTGAGTTGATATGTTTAAACCCCTTAATTCTGTAAAATGTGCAAGCGACCATTTTGTTAGAATTATGCATATGATAAACAAAATTACCAAACCATGCTACATGTCACTTTCTTTCTTTGTTCATAGAGATCATATCTCGATTCTCTGAAAATAACACTGTCTTGTTATCCTTAGATGACACAGAGTTTTATCCTGTGTAGGCTCTTCCTTCAAACCACCTTCCCAGGTGACCATGACTACAAACCGCGTCTAAATCATCCCTTAGAACTTTTTTGTCTCAAAGACGACCAATTCGGCCCTTAACCCTCCTTCCCTCAGCTCTCAATCTGCATATGACCACAGCCATGACCCTGTACTTGGATGAAAAAGCATCTATCCAGATCTTTAGGACTTCATAAATTTCATCTAGGACCAGATCAACGTTCCTCGTCCTCTTTCACGATCAACGATTGAGGTCCACTTCGGGACTCCGCGCTTCGGGAGTCTCAACTTTCCTCGCTTGCCTCCTCCCAAAATGCTTTTACCTGGAGTTCATGATCTGTCAACGGGTTTCCTCCCATAGATCATTGGTTGTGAATCGCTTCATCTCTTTGAGCTTCATATGTTTCAAAACTTTCCTCCTACACTTTCTCCCAGAGTTCTTTCACTCGAATTCGACGATCATTCGACGTGTGTCTTCTGGAATCAACGATTGATATGTACTCTAGCCTTCGGGATTTTTTGACCCAATGCAACTTGTCACATCCTTCCCACTGGATTTCCAAATCTTCGGACTACAGGATCTATCGCCACGTGGAAAAATACTGGAAGTGAACACGTGGTCCAATCAGGCAAGTGACACGTGTCACATTCTAACTGACTTTTCAATACTGTAAATTCCCAAAACTTACTGACATGTGGCACACATACCATGTGTCCACGTCATCCCAGGTGATGTCCACAAGACACGTCACTTCGATAATTTCAGGATCCACATCACCTCTAGGTGACATCATTGTGCCCCATCACTTTGGCTCTTCGGGCTTCGGGACTTCGAGAGTTTCCATACTACCAAACATCCAATTCTCCTGAACTTCGAATTCTTGAACTGGCCAATCTATCGCCAAGTGTCCTCCTGGATCGAATGACTAAGATTCACTTCAGGTATTCAAACGGAGTCCACGGATCTGTACCATGTGTCCTCCTTAATCTAACGGTTGAGGCTTACTTCAAGTCTTCGAACTTCAGAAATCTCAAATTTCAAAACTTATCTGGCCCCACTAGCTTTTATCCAAATCCCTAGATCTGGTGACGTGTGGCTTTCAGTAGATCAATGGATGAGATCCTTTCAGATATTTAGGTTTCAAAAATCTCAAACTTCAATCCTCCTCGAAGTACACAGGATTTTGTCGCATGTCCTCTTGAATCAGATGGTTGAGATTTACTTTGGCTCTCTGGATCTCCAGGCTTTGGGAGTTTCAAATATCAACTTAAAACCTCTCAAACAGATTTCTCTGGAGTTACTTATCTACTGACACGTACCTCTTAGTGATCGACACTCAGGATCTACTTTGTCTATACAGAGTTTCAATGTTCGAGCCCTAACATGTAACATCACTTACTTCCTTTCAATTTGCGGGGGCATGCATCGACGGTTTGGAGTAACCCTCTTTTCACCCCGCAATTCTCCTGACGCTGATATGTAACCCCTCTGTGAAACCATGGTTTGGATTGTGGGACCTCCTTAAGGAATTATCTCCCATGCAACTTGGTTCCCCGCAATGTCAGTTGTCTGTTGATCTCTCTCTCCATTGGGATCTAATAGTGGTGACCTTGACCCTTGCTTCCTTTTCATTGAATGACCCTTGTTCACATGTCCTTTGATCGAACGATCCCAGATATCTCCTGATCTTACAGTGGAGATCACTCTTGAATTCGAAGGGGATGGTCATGATCCTTCGAACCCCTTACAACGGGTCTATGGGGATCTAAATCTTGCATAGATTTTGTAATGCCATTCCTCCTGAGATTTTCCACTCCATGGTCAGAGTTCGATCTGTAACCACAAGACTCTGACCAATAGACCCGGCCCATACCGGCCCGGTGTTTTAACCAGAAGCTCTGATACCAAACTGTAACATACCCAACCACCCACGGGCCGGGGTACACTACCTTCAAGCCCTCCCTTGGAATTCTTTCTCTTACCAATACCTTTTAAAAATTTAAGAATGCATAAAAGAAAAGGTTTTAACGACATGCACAACAGTAGTCAGCAAGCATGCATAGTCTAAAGATTCAATTAAACGATAATTAAATATACATCGGAAATACATTCATATACATGTAAATGATACCATAACAGAGAGCACTTATCTGTATGAAATATGACACCAACTGGATGCAGACCAAGGACGTTCCACCCAACCATAGACACTATTGCTCCAAAACTCAACAACAACGTCACCCACAAGCCAGGGCTATGAATCCACAAGGACGGTTCTAGAGTGTTACTTGGCTTGCCAAACCAGTCAGCACCCAATCTCTCACAACAATCCTAGTACCCAGTTGTCTTCTACCCATCTTTCACCACCTGGGAGAATGAACCTCCACCCTTTTCTGCCACACAGTCCCTTAGGCAGTCCTTCTCCTTATTCAGGCTCCAGTGCAGCTGGTCTAGAATATTAATGATGGAACTCTTAGGACTCGCAGTTGTGAGAAACGCTGGACACAGGTCAATGCATCTCAAACATGGAGGCCTCAAGTCACAGCTAGGTCACACCAGTGACCACTAAAACCCACCATAATGTGGCTAATTCTTCAACAGTTTGGTTCCCTTTTCCAAGAAAAGATGTGGATGAGGATGGATCAATGAATGGGTAAGTGGGTGCATGAAAGTGCATGATGGAAATGATAGAACATACAGGAAATCAATGAACAAGCCATCATTCTAACCCCCCCATCAGACCAGAGTTGGGTTTAAGTAAATTCATGGGGAATAAAGAACCTCTTGGCCTTCCCCAAGAATCTCACGTAACGGATCCCGTCCCTTAGACAAAAAGTGGTAATAATAAAAATAGGAATAAACACTTAGCCCCTCAAGCCCCCTCTCTTGTGGAATCATAGTCCCCTATAACTCTAGTCCTTGTCCGTCTAGAAACCGACCATTTATTTATTATTAATAATGATAAAAAGAATTACATGTCTTCAACACACTAGCCTTTTAATAATTATTTGGGCACCCTAGTCTCTCAGCATTGTAACAATACATTATTTAAAATTGGGGTTCAAAACCTGTGGTGTTACATCCCCTCCCCCTTATTTTGGAATTGTCCTCCGTGCATATACAAAATAGAGATCAAAATCCCAAATTTATTTAAAAATTTGTTGGTACTCTGCCCGCATGGCATCTTCATGCTCCCAAGTAGCATCTTCAGGACCGTAGCAGGTCCATTCAACTTTTACTAGCTCTATAACTTGATTCCAGAGCATTTTGACTTTTCTGTCTAATACCCGCATTAGCTGAACCTAAAAGTCTCACTCCATCTGTACCTGAATCATATCCCAATCAATAACATGGTTAGGTTCATGTACATATTTATTTAGTAAACATACATGAAATACATTATGCACTTTCATGGAAGCAGGCAATGCAATCATGTATGCAACTGGCCCTATTTTGTCCAATATTTCAAATGGACCACATAATCTGGCTGCCATCTTTATACAACTATTCAATTTCAAAGAGATTTTCTTGGGATTCACTTTCAAAAGTACATGGTCATGTACTTTAAATTATCTAGTTGTCTTGTTCTAGTCTGCATAATTTTTTTGTCTATCATGAGTTGCCTTTAAATTCTACTTGATCTTGACCACCTGGTCTTCCATGTCCTTGAGCAACTCCAACCCAAGTACCACTCTATCTGTTGGGTTGTCCCAACTTACTAGAGTATCACTTTTCCTACCATACAAGGCTTCAAACAAGATCATTCTTAATGAATCTTGATACCCATTATTATATGCAAACTCAACCAAGTGCAAGTAATCTTCCCACTTAGATGGATTATCCATCACATACATTCTCAACATATCTTCAATTATTCGATTGAATCTCTCAGTTTTCCCATCTATCTACGGATGATATGTTGTGCTAAAATTTATATTTGTGCCAAATCATTTAAACAATCCCCTCCATAAATTGGAGGTAAAATTTGTATCTCTATTCGAGATGATTGTCCTAGGTATCCCTTGTAACCTAGAAATTTCTTTCATGAAAATTTCTGCAATATTAATCATTGTATGCATTGTCTTCACAAGCACAAAATGAGAAGCCTTTGTTAATTTTTCAACCACCACCATGATTGAATCATGTTGCTTATTTGTTCTGGGTAATCCTGTGATGAAATCCATGGTGATCACTTCCCATTTATTTTCTAGGATTGGCAATGGTTGCAGCAAACCCATTGGGTGCCTATGCTCATCTTTCACCTTCTGGCATTCCATACATCAATCGATGTATTCAACAACATCCTTTATCATTCCCAGCCAAAAGAACTGGCTTCTTACTATTGTAATTGTTTTCTGGTACCCGGGCTGTCCAGCATAAGGAACATCATGCATTTCCTTCAGTACCAAATTCCTCAGTTCTCCGGAACTAGGAACATAGATTATGTTTTTATGCATGAGTAATCTGTCTTCCTTTATCTCATACTCCTTTATTTTATGTTGTACATCTCCTTGCTATAATATTTCCTTTACCTGTAGGTAATGCTGGTCTATAACAACACCATCTAAAATTCTGCTCTTCAAGTCTGGCTGATGCATATTGACAGAAGTAGCATGCATGATATGCACTCTTCTACTAAGTGCATCAAAAAATTTATTCTCCTTTCCAATGTCATTCCATAACATTTACATGCCTCTCCAAGCCAATAAATGATATTAACTAACTTACAATAGGATAAATATAACAACACTTAACACAAGTAATCATTAAATTAAAGGGGGATGAAAATCAAAGCATAAACTAGGGTTTAGATAACAAATTCTTGATGAAATGCAATATGACACATAACAACCCTATAATATTCAATACATCAAGCAGTTGTATGGTATGATATGCATGGGGAATGGTATGCTATGGTATGGTATGCATTGGAAATGGAAATGGTATGCATTGGTATGGTATGCATTGACTTGACATTGCCTTGTATGGAAAGCATTGACAATGCATACCATACCAACGCAATGCATACCATGCCAATGCAATGCATACCATACCAATTCATACAATTTCCATTGTCTATACATACCATTGCCAATGCATACCATTTCCATTTCCAATGCATACCATTGTTATTTCCAATGCATACCATACCATTTCCATTGCCATTTCCAATGCCAATGCATACCATTTTCATTGCCATCTCCATGCCAATGCCAATGTATACCATACCATCGCCTTGACATTTCCTTGTATGGTATGCATTGGCAATGCATACCATACCAATGAAATGCATGCAATGCATACCATACCAATGAAATGCATACCATTTCCATTGCCAATACATACCATTTCCATTGCCAATGCATACCATTGCTATAGCTAATGCATACCATACCATTTCCATTGTCATTGTCAATGCTAATGAATACCATACCGTACCATTTCCAATGCATACCATAGAATGAAAAGGAAATGCATACCATTGTATGCATTGTATGGCATGCATTGGCAATTGTATAGTATGGTATGGTATGCATTATCAATGGAAATGGAAATGGCATGGTATTGTATGGTATGCATTGGAATTGGCAATGGCAATGCCTACCATACCATACCATACCATACCATACCATACCATACCAATGCAATGCATACAATGCATACCATACCATACCAATGCAATGCATACAATGCATACCATTGTCATTGCCAATACATACCATTTCCAATGCATACCATTGCCATTTCCAATGCATACCATTTCTATTGCCAATGCATATCATACCATTTCCATTTCCATTTCCAATCTCAATGCATACCATACCATACTATACCATTTCCAATGTACACCATATAATGGCAAGGCAATGCATACCATTGTATGAATTGTATGGTATGGTATGGTATGCATTGGAAATGGAAATGGAAATGGTATGCATTTCCTTTCCATTGTCTTGTATGGTATGGTATGGTATGGTATGGTATGGATTGGCATTGGCAATGGAAATGGTATGGTATGGTATGGTATGCATTCGCAATGGCAATTGCCAATGCATACCATACCACACCGTACCATTTCATTGCCAATGCATACCATACCATACCATTCCTGAGCTTTGTTATAACTCTGAGCCTTAGAAAAATACTCTTGCACACATTCCTTGCAGAAACCTTCAAACACTTCCTAAGTGCTCAATCCTTTCGACTATGCACACACCTGCAGCAGCAGTCTTTCAATGCTTTGCTCAGATTTACAACTCTGAGACCTTCCTCGGCCTACGCACTCCTTGCACGGCTCCTATATCTATCTGCACCTTAGAGCGAATGAGAACAAAAGCTATCTCTATCTGAACCCTTTGTCAACGCACTCCTTGCGAACAATTTGACAGCACTCCTTGCAGGAATCTTTGTTCAGATAGAGAAACAATTGAAACTCATTCCTTCTTCCTTTCAGACTTCAAACTCAAACATAAAATCATATACACATCATATAAAGAAAATGTATAACAGGAAGCAAACATTCATGAGCATATCATTAACATCAATATACAGAGAACAAACACAAAAACCATGAATTTGAATCAACCTCTTCTATTAATCCAAATATCTGTACATGGGTGTTCTTACACAGCTATCTGCATCTCCTATGCTCCAATGCTTTACAATAATGTTACAATACACAATGAGGGTGTCTATATCCCGTTTCCCTCTTACGCTCTAAAACTGTCTAATCTAGAATTAAATTCTATCTACCTGCATTAACTACCTTAAATGCCTTCTACCTACTAAGGACGAGAGCAATCGCTCAAGGTCCATTTACATATACAAGTGTGCTTCTTCTTAATGACTTCATTTAAGATTGCACAACAACTTCAAGGTGATTTCAAAATTTGTGTTGGCGCTCCTTCCAGCTGTCCTTTTCTTCCGCGCTTGCTCGCTTGATGTTGGCGATGCTCCTGCATCATACTCCTTGGCTTGAAAATTTTCATGGGCTCTTGTCCATGAGCTCACGCATAGTCTTTCCATGCTTCTGTATTTTTGTCTCATTCTCCCAGCTAGCATCTTCAACTAGATGGTTCTTCCATTTGACCAGATACTCAAAGTATTTCTTCTGCCTGGTCCTCTTGCTCATTCTTTTGTCCAGTAGGCACTCCATCTGCGGCTTATCTGCAACTGGCATCTACTTTGTCCACTGGATCACTGGCTGCTCATTTCTAGTTCCTGCTTCCTCAACCTTATATGGGTACAAATCCGAGATATTGAATATCGGGGAAATTTCGATCCCATCGGGTAATTCAATCTCATAAGCATTCGCCCCAAATTTCCTCAAGACCCTACATGGCCCGATTTTCTTCATCTTCAGCTTATTATATGTTCCTCTCGGGAATCTTTCTTTCCTCAAATGTGCCAGAATCAAGTCACCAACCTCAAACTGAAGTTGTCTCCTATGTTGATGTGCTCTACACTTGTACTCCTGGCTTGAATTCAGCAGTCGCTCCTTCACCTGACTGTGAAGTTCTTTCATCGCCTCTGCGAATTTTTATGCACTAGCGCTCCTAGTCACAGTCTGTTCTAAATCTCTCAGCTCAGAAATTCCTCTCGGCTGCATGCCATAAATGATCTGGAATGGACTCTGTCCTGTGCTCCTGTTAACTGAGTCATTATAAGAAAAATCTGCCTGTGGTAATATATTGTCCCACTGGCTATGGTGCTTTGTCGCCAAGCTTCTTAGCAAGTCTTCCAGACATCTGTTTACTACTTATGTCTGTCCATCCATCTGAGGATGATAAGCCGAACCAAACAACAAGTTAGTTCCCAGCTTCTTCCATAAGGTCCTCCAAAAATTCCCTATGAACTTTGTATCTCGATCCGAAACTATGCTTCTCGGAAACCCATGAAGTCGAATGACCTCTTTGAAAAACAGATTCGCAATGTGAGTTGCGTCACTGGTCTTCTGACATGGAAAGAAGTGTTCCATTTTGGAAAATCTATCCACCACCACAAAGATTGAATCACAACCTCTTTGTGTTCTTGGCAACCCTAATACAAAATCCATGTTAATTGCATCCCATGGACTCTTTGGTATGGGAAATGGTTGATAAAACCCCACATTCTGATTGCTTCCCTTCGAATGCTGACAAATTCTACATATGTCCACAAATATCTTGACATCTTCTCGCATTCCCAGCCAAAAATATGATTCATTCAGCTTCGCAAACGTCTTGACATGACCAAAATGCCCTGCCAATCCTCCATTGTGTTTCTCCTTCAGCAAGTTCTCCCTTATGGAGTATTTTGGAATACACAGTTGATTGCCCCTGAACAACAATCCTTCCTGGATCATGTAGTCTATCCATTCACTTTTATCCCTGAGAATTGGATTCTTAGCTACTTCATACACCTCTTTAAAATCTGGATCATCAACATACATGTCCTTGAGATCATCAAAACCTAACGTTTTGACTTTGAACTCTTGCAGCAGCAAACACTTCCTACTCAAAGCGTAAACAACTTTGTTAGTAGTACCAGAAATATGTTTAATCACAAAAGTGAAATTCTACATATACTCAACCCATTTGACATGTCTCTGATTCAACTTCTCCTGTTGAGTCACAAATTGCAGTGCATGATTGTCACTATATAAGACAAACTCCTTCGGGATCAAGTAATGTCTCCATTTCTTCAATGCTTGAACAATAGCATAGAACTCCTTATCATAAGTGGAGTACTTCAATTTCACTTCATTCAGCTTCTTGCTGAAGTATGCTATCGACCTGTCTTCCTGACTCAAGACTGCCCCAATTGCAAATCCACTTGCATCGCATTTTACTTGAAATGTTTTCTGGAAATCCGACAACACCAAAACTGGTTGTTCCGTAATCTTCCTCTTCAATAGATTGAAAATATTTTTAGCCTCTTCAGTCCAGTGAAAAGACTTATGTCTCTTCTTCACTGTATCCATCATCGCTGTGCTAATTCCACTAAAATTTCTGATGAATTTTTGGTAGAAACTAGCCAATCCATGAAAACTTCTTACCTCAAAGATATTCTTCAGTGATGACCAATTTTTGATCACTTGCACCTTATCTCGATCCATCCTCAACTCATTTGCTGAGATAATGAATCCCAAGTAAATGAGCTCTGTCTTCATGAATGAGGATTTCTTCATGTTTATCAACAACTTTTCCTACTGCAACCTCTGCATCACTGTAGCCAAATGCTTCAGATGCTCTACCACTATTTTACTGTAAACCAGTATGTCATCCAAATACACAATGACAAATTTTCCGATGAACTCCCTCAAAACTTCATTCATTAACCTCATGAAGGTACTCGACGCATTTGTTAAGCCAAACAACATAACAAGCCATTCATACAACGCTTCGTTGGTTTTGAATGTTGTCTTCCATTCATCACCTTCTCTCATGCGGATCTGGTGATAACCGCTTTTCAAATCAATCTTTGAAAAATACTTTGCTCCACTCAAGCAATCCATCAAATCATCCATCCTCGGCAATGGAAATCTGTACCTGATGGTTATCTTATTAATCTCCCTTGAATCAGTACACATCCTCCAGCCTCCGTCTTTCTTCGGACTGAGTACTGTTGGAACAGCACATGGACTCAAGCTCTCCCTGACCAATCCTTTGTCCAATAAATCCTGGACTTGCCTCTTAACTTCCTCATTATTTTGTGGCATCAACCTATACGTGGCTTTGTTTGGAAAACTGGCTCCTAGTATGAGATCAATATGATGAATCACACTCCTGATCAGTGGCAACGAACGAGGTAATTCGTCCACTACAATGTCAGTGAACTCTTCCAGCAGTTCCTGAACTTCCTCTGGTAAATCATCCACCCTAGTGTTGGTCAACATAATTCGAGGCTTTCTGACCACAATAAACTGTGGATCCTCCTTTTTCTTAACCTCTGTAAGAAGTTCCTTCCCACTCATGAGAAGTACAGTGTTGCTTACTTCTGGTTTCTCCTCCTTATCCTTGATTGGAAGTAACATGTGTGTCCTCCCATTCTTCTCTAGGGTATATCTGTTCATTCTCCCATCATGAATCACATTCCTATCATATTTCCATGGTATACCCAGCAATAGATGACAAACATCCATAGGAATGGCATCACACAAGATCTTATCATTATATCCTCCTATCTTGAATTCAACTAAACATTTTTTACTGATAGTTACCTAGTGTCCTTTTTGTAGCCACGAAACTCTGTATGGGCTTGGATGATCAGTCGTCTCCAGCTCTAGCTTCTCTACCATCTCTGTAGAAACAATATTATCCATGCTACCACTGTCTACAATGACCTTGCATACCCTGTCCTTGGTCTTGCAAGAAGTCCTAAAAAGTCTGGTCCTTTGGATTGAACTTTCCACCTCCTTCTCGGGTGTCAAAAGGACTTTTCGCATCATCAGCGATCTTCCGCCTTCAACATCTTCTGCCTCAACATCCCGCCTCTGTGCTTCGATGATGTGAGCTTCTCCTACTTCTTTATTTTTATCTAGACACTTATAAGACTTGTGCCCATTCTTCCCACATGTGAAGCAAGTAATTATTCCACCTCTTCCTCTTCCTCTGCCTCTAGTATGAGGAAAAGTGTTATTGTCAGCATAATATCCTCTCTGCTCAGTATGTTGTCCACGTTGTTCAACATATTTCCCTCTATGTGAGGTTCCACCTCTCTCAGTTTGAGTCTAAGGTTTCTTCCAATCTTCCTTGGGCTTCTGCTATTTGTCCTGGGCAACTGATTTGCCTCTGGGCTGACTTCTACCTCTGCCCCTCTAACTATGCTTTCGACTCAGCTTCTCTTCAGCTTTCAGATCCATATGATAAGCATCTTCCACTGTTTGTATGGTTACCATGCTCTTGTCGTCCTGGATATCATATCTCAGGCCATTCATGTATCTGGCTACTTTTTCATCATTTCTTTCCCAATGACATGCCCTGATGTTCAGTTTATAGAATTCCTCAGTGTATTATTTCACTACCATCAGCTTCTGTCTTAGTTTCTGCATCCTCCTGAACAGAGTAATTTGGTAATCTTTGGGGATGAATTTCGCCTTCATCTTCGCGATCGTTCTATCCCAGCTTTTGATCTTCTACTTGCCTTTGCAGCATCTGTCAGCTTGTCGTTCATCCCACCACAATGTTCCATGTCCCTTCAATCTTGTGACAGCATGCTTGACTTTCTTGTCCTCTTCGACATCTTCATAGTTGAAGTATGTGTCTAGAGCCCTAATCCAATCTAGAAGCTCCTCTGCATCCAATTTTCCCTCATAAACTGGAATGTCCATCTTCACTCTTGCACCCATCCTAGTAATAGCTCTGATCAAACGTTCATTTGATGCATCTTCAGCTGCAACTTTTTCTTCATGTTCAGCCTCAACTTCACTTTCGGAATCACTAAGATCCCCTACACTGACTATGCATCTTTGTGTTGTCTCCATGTCTTCGAGTCTAGCTCATGTATCACACATCTCTCTCTCCATAACTGGATTAGTCATATGCCTGCCTCTTCTTCTCGTTATTTCCCTCTCCTATGGTGGATCAGGTGTTTGCATGTCCCTTCTCCTGGGTGGCATGGTGAATTCTCTCCTCTGCTACAAAAAGAAAAGAACCTTTCTGAGCTATGACACCAAACTTGACGTCGACGCCCTCCCTACACAACCCACAAGTCGGGAGGTCCACGTCAACTTAGGATCTTTCCTCCTTCCACGGCCTAAAGAACTCCCAACGGTTCTTCTATTTCCCTATCGGGAAATCTGCACCCACAACAAACTCTTCACGGGATCTCCTATTTACAATCGAGAGATCGGACTTTGCGACTCCATGAGGTCATTGGTCGAGCGTTGGACTCTCTAATCCCTGAAGCCTGATGACAGTCAATGCTGACCTTTTCCTATCGAGGTTTTTCCCATCGCGATTTCGGCACTCGCGATGTCGAACAACTTGTTTTGCTGACCCCCAATTCCCGATATGCCAAAACTTCGATACACGTGTGAGTTCAACCCTTCACGTCACTTCACTCCATCGCCACTTCGGGGTTCGCAATATCGTGAATCCTGATGCAATTACTTCAAGAATTCTCGCCACGAAACCCCAATATGGCGTGCCACCTGTCCACTTGTCGAATCCTGTAGCCCTACACTATTCTCATAGCCGTCGGGATATCGCGTTTCGCAATTTTGCGATTCCTGTTGCAATGTTCACGGGACTTCGACCCACGAAAACCTGATATGAAATTTCTAGGTCGATCCAATGGCCCTTATGGCTCGGATCAATGGTCCTTCCCCTCCTGAGCTTTGAACTCTTAGAGAATACTTGTGGTATCTCCTCTTCTCCTCTGTGAGATCTGACGGCTCATGGGATGTCACAAATCCTCCTCATAGAATACCAACCGTCCGTCCTTCTTTGTCGATTTTTGCGAATGACCAAGTGTTCCTTCACGGAACTTGTCCACCTGTGGTGCAAAAACACGATGCCTCTTACAAAATTCCAATCACATCTTCCTTGCACTTCCATTCAACAATTTCAAAGGCCTTATCCTTCCTAATATTTGTTATAACTCCGAGCCTTAGAAAAAGACTCTTGCATGCATTCCTTGTAGAAACCTTCAAACACTTCCTAAGTGTTGAATCCTTTCAACTCTGTGCACACCTGCAACAGCAGTCTTTCAATGCTTTGCTCAGATTTACAACTCTAAGACCTTCCTCGGCCTACGCACTCCTTGCATGGCTCCTATATCTGTTTGCACCTTAGAAAGAATGAGAACAAAAGATATCTCTATCTGAACCCTATGTCAACGCACTCCTTGAGGACAATTCAACTGCACTCCTTGCAGGAATCTTTGTTCAGATAGAGAAACAATTGAAACTCATTACTTCTTCCTTTCATACTTCAAACTCAAACATGAAATCATATACACAGCATATAAAGCAAATGTGTAACAGGAAGCAAACATTCATGAGCATATCATTAACATCAATATACAGAGAACAAACACAAAAACCATGAATTTGAATCAACCCCTTCTATTAATCCAAATATTTGTACATGGGTGTTCTTACACAGCTCTTTGCATCTCCTATTCTCCAATGCTTCACAATAATGTTACAATACACAATGAGGGTGTCTATATCTTGTTTCCCTCTTGTGCTCTAAAACTGTCTAATCTAGAATTAAATTCTTTCTACCTGCATTAACTACTTTAAAGGCCTTCTACATACTAAGGATGAGAGAAATCGCTCAAGGTCTGTTTACATATACAAGTGCACTTCTTCTTAATGAATTCATTTAATATTGCGCAACAACTTCAAGGTGATTTCAAAATTTGTGCTGCCGCTCCTTCCAGCTGTCCTTCGCTTCTGCGCTGGCTCGCTTGATGTTGGCGATGCTCCTGCATCACATTGCCAATGCATACCATACCATTTCCATTTCCATTGCCAATTCCAATGCATACCAATGCATACCATACCATTTCTAATGCATACCATATCATACCATACCATTTCCGATCCATACCACACAATGGCGAGGCAATGCATACCATTGTCATTGCCAATGCATACCATACAATGAAATGGAAAGGCAATGCATACCATTTCCATTTCCAATGCATACCATTCCCCATGCATATCATACCATACCATTTCTTGATGCATTGAATATTCTAGGGTTGTTATGTGTCATCTTTCATTTCATCAATCATTTGTTGTCTAAGCCCTAGTTTAGGCTTGCATTTTCATCCCCCTTTAATTTAATGATTACTTGTGCTAAGGGTTTTTATATTTATCCTATTGTAACTTAGTTAATATCATTTATTGGCTTGGAGAGGCATGTAAATGTTATGACATGACATTGAAAAGTTTTATTTATTGGTATATAGGTTAAAATGGGAAACTACATCACAAGGCATGGGAATCTACTTGACAATGGAATGGCATGGCATGAATTTTCAATGCATGACAATGACATGGCATGGAAATGGAATGGCATTCCATGGCATCTCTTGGAAAGTCATAGCATTGGCATGGATATTCTTTGATATGGTAATGCATGGAAATGGCATGGCATGGCTTGGAAATGCATGGAAATGGCATGACATGGAAAGGTTTGAAAATGGCGTGGAAATGTCGATGTCATGGCATGGAATGACTTGGAAAGGAATTACAATGGCATGGAAATGGCATGGCATTGACATGTTTATGGGATTTGGTTTGGGAGGATCCTTTGTCTCCTTGTGTGCTCTGACCCAAAAATTGGGTAGGAATGTGCAATAAACTCTCATAGATGGTGAAGGGAAAAGAATAATGGTTTCAAGTCTCCCTAGAGGAATTTTGATAGCATAACATTAATTTCTATAATATGTCATGAAATGTAACCTCAAAGCCTTTATTTGTAGGTGGAAACTGATACCCATTCTAAGATCTAGTTTTCGTGTGAACTCTCACATTCTATTGATCAGAATCAATAAGTTTAGTGGACATCATGGAAGACTAAATAAATGTTATTAATAACTGATGGGTTTAACAAAATTTACATATACCCACTACACAATATAAACAAACATGTGCATTAATGAGTCCTTGCCTAGTCTTTTTGGCATTTATGAAGGGTTACACATAAATAAAATGATTTTATATATGTCATGCATAGAAAGAGGGTAATAATGTTTGTGCCCTAGAAAAAACATTGAGATGAAATTGTTAAGTGATTTACAATTATGTAGAAGATAAATGACAAAAATTATTTTTATAATAAATTATTGTAATATGGTTTTTTTAAGGTCACAATATTTTAAAGTGACCACTATTTGAGTGGATTTTCATTGGATTTAGATGGAGATAATTCAAAAGGTATTCCATATTGTTGGATGTGAGTTAGAATATGGATATCCCCAATATTCATGCAAATAATTCAAAAGTAACGATTTATCGATGATGTAGAGATACAATGGTTGATTAGCAAGCAATGCTACTTGAGAACCATTAATTGCTTATGGATTTAGCACTTAGCAATATTTTCCACCATAAGCTATTCCTTAATGCATAATGCAAGTATTTATAATCACTTTAAAAACAAATCAAGGGATTAATACACATAAAATTCATACACATTGGAATTCAAACAACTTGAAATTCATATATTCATCAACATCACATGTCCAAACTATGAGAATCATAAAAAAATGTTCCATGAAATATATATATATATATATATATATATATATATATAACATTGTATAACTTGTGCATTTTTTACAAAATGGAAACTTGTGCCCAGTATACAAAGAGACAAAAAGTTCCCTAACATAAAAAACATCTATATCATAGCCTAGCTACCAAATGGTAGTAGTTGGTCAATTATTGACCATTTCCACCCTCGTCGCCCTTAGGAGCATCCTGGAAATATATCTTTCTTCTCTTTCTTGAGGATGCACCATAAGAGGTTCTAGGCCTGGGTGTGCTTCGATGCTCTAGAGATTGCACAAAGAATAAGCAATGTTACAAGTTTTTTTCTGCAATGAATTAATAGACATACAAATTGATACTTTGTAATTTGCAATTTAACCTAAGACAACTCGTCACATATAAAAATTTCAATCATGAGGGTGTTACCCTCCTCCACGACCCCAATATCTTTGTAATGCTGCCATGGATTAGTTGCAAAGATCAAGTCAATAAAATTAAACAAATAAGCGTAAAAACAAATTCACGAAACATAAAAAAATTATCATCAATGCATTATGTCACCGTGAATATCTCAGGCATCAATGGAGATTCACTAACAAATGGAGCATTGGGTTGTACAACCTACTTTGAGACAACATCTATTGTGTAAATCTTCTTCGATGGGGACGAAAGTGGTGGTGGGGGTGGGTGGTATAAAATTTGGTTGTGATGGACCCACACATGTTGTACAAGTGATTCCAACACCCTAGCCCTCGAGAAAGTCAACCCAGAAGAAACTCCCAGGTGCCCAAGGGATGCAATACTACTATACATAGAAAATATTGTAAGTTTTAAACATGTGAAGTAAATAAATGCATATATATTCTTAAGAAAAACAACATTTAATCAATGGCTCATACACAGTACACGGAGATTTATACTGGAAACCCTCAACCAAGGAAAACATTTCTTATATTCATTATCTCGAATTTCACCATTCACCATACAATATATACAATGTTTTTAGGTATTCCGTAGATACCAAAACCTTCATCCCTTAATCTAGGATTAATTTAGAAAACTGCTAAAATTAGCCAAATCCGCTAAAAATAGCAAACACCGCCACCTGGCCACCCCTGGGATCCCCCTAGGAAGTGACCGATGCACATGAAACAAAGTGCACTACTAGAGGGATCATCATACACAATTGTCAAATCTGATGTGCCCACACACACACATGCAAAGAATATAACACATACCCAACATTCTCCCACTTGTTGTTTTGTTTTCATCCAGGGGTCCACAGGATTATATAGTAAAAAATCTAGGGCAACAATGCCCATTGTTACTCTACACCAGGAGAAATTTTCTGTTCTCACAGACTTTGTCAATGAATCTGCAACATTCTTCAATGTGTCAACCTTTTCCAGAAACACCTTCTTTTCCTCAACCATGTCTCTCACAAAGTGATATTGAACATCAATATGCTTTGTCTTCGAATGATAAGATGGGTTCTTTGCTAGGATAATTGCATTCTGACTGTCACAATCTAATCTCATTTCTTATTGTACCAACCCAATACCTTAACACAATCTCTATAGCCATATTTCTTCCTTGCTTTCATGAGTGGCTGCCATGTATTCAGGGTTTGTAGTTGAGAGTGACACTACAACCTGTATTTTGCTCATCCAACTGACTGCTCCTCCAAATAGGTTAAACACATACCCACTTGTAGATCTTCTATGATCCATATCTCCATCCCAGTCTTCATCAACAAAGCCATCTATGTCCACCACTCTGTCCAATCTTGGTCTTCCTTGGTAGCACAATCCATAATTGGTAGTGCCACGCAAATACCTAAAGACTCTCTTTATTGTTTTCCAGTGCTCCTTCCCTAGTTTTGACATATACCTTCTCAAAAATCCCACTTCATGTGCGATGTCCAGTCTATTACAGACCATTTCATACATCAAAATGCCAACTGCACTGGCATATGGAACATGGGACATGTCCTTTTCTTCTTCCTATTTCTTAGGACATTGATATGCAGATAACTTTACACCTATATGAATAGGAACCTTGAACGATTTACTTCCATGCATATTAAACCTCTGCAATATTGTCTCAACATATTTTCTTTGATTCAGCCATATTTTCCTGTTAGCACGATCTCTTTTAATTTCCATTCCTAGAATGAAGTTAGCAGCACCGAGATCCTTCATTTCAAATTTGGAGGATAGTTGCGATTTCACCTCCTTTATAACATCCATGTTATTTCCTACCAACAACATGTCATCAACATACAACACTACATAAATGAAGTGATTACCAATGTTGGATTACTAAGAGGGGGGGTGAATCAGTAGTGCACCAGTACACCAGTGTTTTACGTGGAAACCCAAATCGGGAGAAAACCAAGGAATGTTTTTTCTTATATGTCTTGAAGAATTACATTCATTGGAAGCACCAACTTCCTTTGTTTTCTAGCTGCAACTGGAAGGAGGCCCCAACCCCCTAGTTTCTCAGGCTACAACTTAAGGGAAGCTACAACTCCCTAATTCTCTAGCTACAACCAGAAGGAGGCTACAACCCCCTATGTTCTCCGGCTACAACTGGAAGGTGGATACAACCACCTATCCTTGCCCCGTCTTTCCACCCCGAAGTAGAAGTAGAATGATGGAACCATTTTCAACTTGTCACTGTGAGATATACCATTGTAAACCTGTACCAATAAATATGAACCATGCATCAACCTATATCTCAACCTGTAATCAACCTGTACCATAAACAAGTGCATCAACCATGCAACAACCTGTACTAAATAACCTGTAATCAACCTGTACCATAAACAAGTGCATCTAACCATGTAGAGTATGCACCAATCATGTTTCAACTACTCATCAATATGTACCAACATCATCAACTATACACCTCATGTATGTGTCAACTCATTAACTACTTGTCTCAACCATGTACTCAACATGTACCTAAACCAAAAGACCTCATCAATTTCATCATCCAAATCTTATTTTTAGCTTTGTAATAGACCTGGTGTATATGATCACATTCCTACAAACCTTCCTTAACTTCAACAACAAGAGACTAGCATTTTCATCAAACTTTTCTTTAGTCTCACATGCCTAGTTTTGGATTAGTCAACAACCCTAACTTGAAGTAATCA
>SNQJ01S0011015.1:73124-111322 GCA_010110895.2 Picea sitchensis
ACTTGAATTTTTAAAGAAGGGAGTATTAAAAACTATGATTTAAATAAATAAATAATTAATAAATAAAATAAAAATGTTTATCTATTTATATGGAAAAGAATGTTAAGTGCTTTTATCATTGGGGGGTTTAACAACAAGGGAATAAATAATGAAAATGGAAAGGGGAGAATAAAAGAAAAAGTTTTAAAATGAAATAAATTAAGGAAACTTATAAAAATGGGAAAGTAGGAGACATTGGGGAAAAAGCTAAAAAGAATCTTCAATAAAGTAATTACTAATTTTCAGAAGCATCTTTTTAGGAAAGAAAATAAAAGCAAGAGGGGATCTAGGAACCCTAGGAGAAATTTAAGGAGCAATTGAAGGGGGTGTGAGGGAAATTTAGATTTTAATTAATAAACAGAAATTAATTAATGGAGAACCCTAGGGATGAGCGACACTTGGACGATGGAGATTGTTCAAGAGGATTTTCATTAAAAATTAATTAATTACTAATTAAGAGGGTAGGTGAGTCTCATTTTGGCTATAAAAAAAGAAAGGGAAAGGAAGGAGGGGGATGATGGGTGAGCGTAACGTTACGCTGCCGAATTGTTGGTTGACAGATTTTCTTGTGTGGAGTTGGGTGTAACTCAGCTGTGATTTTGAGTGGTAGCTCAGCCGTTGAGGCGAGCTGAGACGCTAGCGATTTCTGGTTCTTGTGTGGCCCCTTTGCGGCTCGGGGGGCGACGGGGGAAGCAGAGTACCCCTCGCGTTTGGCTGGGAGGTACCGGTGAGCATTCTGCGGTCGGCAAGCGGGAGGACAAGGAGCGCGGGACGTCTCCGAAGCGGGCTTGTGTGGAGTTGGGTGTAACTCACCTGTGATTTTGAGTGGTCACCAGTTGAGGCTTAAATGGAGACGCTAGCTGCATTTTTATCTCGGTTCTTGTGTGGCCCCTTTACTGCCTCTAAGCTAAGGGGAAGTGCATACCCCTAGCTGCTATCGGGAGGTACCTGAGTTTTCAAGCTGGCAAGCTTGGAAGGGCGGTGGAGAATCTGACAAGCGGCACAGCCGGTCATCTTCGGCCGGCATGTGGCCAAGGTATGATTTTTATTTGGTAAGGTAAAAGCGTTTTATATTCCGCAAATCATTGTTATTAGTGATAATATCATGAGATTGTTTAGCATTATATTTTGAAATCTCGTACCGCAATGATATGTAGAGTTGTTTATATTTTGATCATTTGTCACCTTAGTGAATTAGGTGATGTTGTTAAATTCTTATTTTGTTAAAAAGAAAAAGAAAAAGAAAAATTTCCTATTGTACTTCGCTATTCATAGACGTAACGAACGGGTCGTTACAGAATATAACACATACCCAATAAATATATCGACAACTTGCATACATATGAATAAAATTGAACTATTAGGACCAAATAGTAAAATTCAAAAACATAAACACAAACAATTTGAGAATTATACGATATTTAACTTTACACATGATACATGTGACGTTGGTGACTTTTCCATCCCAGATGGACAATCCCCGACATCGCCTAGTGACAAATCTTGTAGAAAAAAGAGAACATATAAAAAAATTGAAGATGTCATAGAATAAAGAAATTACTATGTTGAATCTATCAAATGTGATACATACATGTGTGTACGGTGCACCCAATGAACATGTTGCCTCTACTACTACATCAATGGTGAGGCTAGGAATTGATGCATCCATAGGCGTAGAGGGTCTGTTGTTGGGACCCAACAACTATAAAACAACATACAATCAAATATCTATATAAATACACAAAATAAAAAATAAATATATAATGATGAAGAACATAGAGAGGGTTAAGATACTAACCTCCTTCATGAAGCTAAGTTCTCCACTAGGCTCTATAGGCCTATAACATGTCTATCTGCAACCCGATCATCTGTGAGGTTCACATGGAGGGCTTCTATGTCCATGTTCCCTCTCCTCACTATACTCTCTTGTGCATGTTGACGATCAAAATTCTCTATCAATGTCAATGGCAGGCACATCCTGTCGAGATAGTGCAACAAAGCTACTTTGTTGCACTAGGCTATGATTCAAAGAGGATATGGATAGTTGTACTTTTTTCAATCTCTCTACAACAAGAGGATGTTGGGTAGAGGGTTGAGGCCCTCGCTTGGGGGGACGGGAACCTAACTCGGGGTTGCACCTGGCATGCTCTCAGTCCTATGCGGACCCTCTACCCACCCCATGGAAGTCACCAATGTCAAAGTAGTTGACATGCTTACACATAATAAACTTAGCCCATAATTTTCTCAGAAAATATAAGGGAATCTCTCTGTTATTGCAAGGAGGTTTATCAAAAACCATGTGCCACCTATCCTTCCAATTTTTACTAATCTAGGGATTCACCAGTCAATGGAGATGTGTTTCCTATTCAATGGTAGTTCTTGTCCATTTCTAGGATCCCTAAAAATAGACAATATTTTTTGTTTTGAAATGCCTAATTATTTGACTTGGTTTCTATCCAAACCAATGTTATAGTACTCATACATATGTTCCCTATAATCATATATACAGGTCAATTTCCCTTGGGCACTTGAAATGGAATGAAAATTGATGTCCAAAGAAGTGGCCAAGAAGACTCTGCTAGGCTCTCTAGTCTCCCTTAATTGTTCCTCAACAGTTCATAATATAACCAAGCCCTCATCAATTTCAGAGTTTACATTGTGTGGTGATGGTGGGTTGGGGTTTTGATCTTATTGGTTTTCTTTTGAGGGAATTAAATTGTCTTGGGGTTCCATTGTATTATATATGCTGCAATTTAAAATCCATGGCATGTAAATTAGGTTCCTTTTTTATTTAAAATACAAAATTATATATATTTTTTAAATTTAGATTATTGGGAGAAAATTACTAAATTGGAATGACTAAATAGGATTAAAATTAAGAAAAATGTAACATACCTGGACATCGTGGCCCCCTCCTCCCTTTCTTATTCTTCTCTAGATCTAGTATATTTTACCAATGAGATAAGCGCAAGCACGATTTGGGAAAAAATCATGCCAGGACCCTTAATATATTTTTATCAGTAAGAGCATGTGCATGATATTGAGAGTGTGTGTGCAGTCTTAAGAGCATGTGAGTGGTCTTAAGAGCGTGTGCATGGTCTTAAGACCACGCACGTGCTCTTAAGACCACGCACCCAATTTTTCCATTAAACCTACATGGTAATATACGTGGAGGTTCCTCCATATCCGATGCTATATGTATAGGAATGTGTGTTCATTCCTAAGAACATGCACGTGTTCCTGCAAGTGTGCATTCTTAATCATGTCGTTGCCACTTTTTCATCCACCAAGTTCTTGCACTCACCCCAAAAACTATGGGATGTGACCACTCACACCCACCCTCCTACATGTATTCAATGATTGGATTTCGGAACAATCAATCAGAAATTAGATGGTTCATATACCAATAGAAAATTTAGGGAAAATGGGTTGAATTAATATACCTGAGTATTTCCCCCTTTGGCCATTCTCTTGGACCCTCCCCTCTCTCATGGATTAATTCAGCACCCATCTCTATCCATGTCCTTTTAGAAAATAGATATTGGTGGTTTTTCCAGGCATATCTTCATTGAAGATTGGTTCAAAAGTTTCATATTGAATACTAAATATGATACGATTTATTATTTCCTTACTGGTATAATTATTCAAACTTGTGATTGAGGGAGGAATGTTATACTGAGTCCCTATAAAATCACAAATTTTGAGACCAACTACTTATTAGTTGTAATCCTTATCTATTGATGAGGTGTTTTCATGATCTATCGATGAGTTGTCAGTGATATCTATATCTAAAAGTAGTCAGATCCATGTATTATAAATTGATATCATGAGATCAATACATGTGTAGAGAATGTCATAAAACCTTTTCCACCAGCTCTTTCCTTGTCTTACTTGTTCTCTATTTGTTAACATAAACTCTACAAGACTTTAGGTCCATTTCATGGGTAACCCGATATACAAAGTTATTTCACAAGCCATAGCTAATAGGATTTAGGGGATGTTTTTATAGTTCATTTCTCAAGAACAATTTGGATTATTATTCAATAAACAGATCCGTGATTCTATGGGTATAGCCCAAGAGGGTATTCACACAATTGAAATTGAAAATATTCTTACTGTGGTTGTGAAGATTGATTTAGCTAGGCTTATGGAAAGGTAAATTGGTTGTATCTTAAGTTGGTGCTCCTACATATGGGGATGAATCTTCAAATTGTCAACTAGATATTAGGTTGTGTATCCTATGCTTCTAATTGTGTGATAATTAATGGATATCCCACGATATTATTTAATTCTTCAAGGGGTCTTAGGTAGGTTTATCCTCTATCCCAAAGGTCTTAGAAGATTGATTTTGGAAGAAAGAAGAGAAGATGATATTAAAAGAGTCAAAGTGGCAGGATCAATCTTCATATCCCGTTTGTTTTCTATTTAAGATGTTTGAATTTTTTCCCAGGTCTCCTTAAGAAAAATTAGACACTACAAATATCCCTTGGTTACTTTCTGTGGAGCAATAGGAGTGGAATTTGTTTTTAGTAAATCAACTATGTTCTTTAGTGGTTGGCTAGAAGTTGCTTTAGAAAGACAAATTTCACAAGTTCTTCCCTTGTCTTCAAGTTCTTTGGATATTGATTGTAAATACTTTGGTTTCTATTTAAAACCCAATGACTATAGATATGGTGATTGGTTATAGTTGTATAAGAAGATAGAAGAAAAAAATTCTTATTGGTGCAATAGATGGATCTCAACATAAGGTAGGTTGGTTTTAGTCAAAACTATTCTTTAAAGAATCCCTATATATTGGTTCTCAATTGCACATGTTCTAAAAGGAATTTGTGACAATATCAGGAAAAAAATATTTATCTTTCTTTGGAAAGAAAAGAAGGAAAGGGAATTGATACCCTAGTTAATTGGGCCAAACTCCAAAAGAACTAGGGGGTTGGGGCTTAAAAAATGTCTATGTATTTAACAAAGCCTTGGAAGAAAAAAAAATTGTGGAGATTACTTTTTCTTAAGAAACTTAGGCAAATGCTACATTGGAAAAAATTTATGGAGGTCGCTTTGCTTAGGACTAGGTTAGGCTAGAATAAAAATCATTCAAGATTGCATCAATAGTATGGGAAGGCCTAGTTAAATCCTTCCCTATTATTGGTACATGTGTGGCCTAGATTGGTTGAGGGGACAATGTCAGATTGTGTGGAGACCCTTGGATAGGTAGTCTTGGAATATTCACATTATCTCCTCCTTTTCTTGAAGATTTACATCCTAATGGTTTTACATTGTTGGTGGATATATCTAAACAAGTGACCTAGGGGTTGGTTCCAAGACTAGTTTTCAGCTAAGGATCCATGAATTAACTAGATATATTTTTGATGAATGAACTAACTATATCTCTCATATCAAACATTGTGCAATCATTCTTGAGGATCAAGAGGATGAGCTAATATAGTCTAGCAATAAATCTAAGGGAATTCTCACAGCCAAACTGGGATATGAGGCCTTGATAGATATGATACAAGTTAATATGAGACCTAACGTGTTTTGGTGTTGGAAATTGATTTGGAAAATAAAAATCCCATTAAAAACAAGAATTTTTTTATGGCTAGATCTTTCAAATAAGATACTCACTTGAGACAATGCTAAAAAAAAGTTGGAATGGTCCAAGTAGATGTGTTATATGTACAAGATGGAATGTGAAACAACAGACCATATTTTTGTAACGTGTCTATTCTGAAGCTCGGTTTGAACTAAATATTCAATGTTGGTCAAAGGTACAATATCCTGGAACCAAGGTAATATGTAGGATAATTTATAGATATGAATCTCAGACAAGGCTATATCATATCATAAATCTTTACCTTGTTGTGTTTTATGGGGCCTTTAGTTGTCAATAAATAATATGTTGCTTTAGGATATACAATTAATTATAGGATATGTGACTCACTCCATTAGGATGTCTTATAGAGAAAGATGGAAAGTTCCTTATTTAAAATTGTCAAGAAATCTCAAGCATCCAAAGATAGAATAATCCTTTCCCTAAGGTTTCTTTGATGGTGCCAGCAAGAAATTCCATGTAAGTGTGGGGATAGAGTCATTCTTCTTATTTCTTCCATTCATTTTTTCTCATTAAATTATGGAGATAATAAATACAAAGATAGACTACTCCTTTGCCTAAGGTCTCTTTGAAGGTGCAAGAAAGAAATTCCATGTAATTGTGGGGCTAAAGTCATTCTTCTTATTTCTTCCATTCATTTTTTCTCATTAAAGTATGGAGTTAGTATACAAACAAAGAATAGAGATAATTCTTTGATGGTGCCTATAAAGGAAGTCCATGTAAGTGTGAGGATAGATATGTAAGTGTGGGGCTAGACTCATTCTTCATATTTCTTCCATTCATTTTTTCTCATTAAAGTATGGAAGAAATATGAAAACAAAGGCATTATGAAGATTTGAATATGTGTCATCTCAAAAATATATGTGTGGGACCCATTATACATAGTCACTTAATAGAATATAACCTAGGTGAGAAGGATAACAATCATTCCTTTCAACCCTTAAAGTAAACCCAATTAGATTCAAATATAATAATATTTAAACACAATAATATTTTTAAAACTTTAATATATTATATTTATTTATTAAATTGAATGTGAAATGTGTTGAAGAGATATAATATTGATACCTCTATTCACTCTTAACTCTTAATTTATTATTTATTAATTTATTTTTAAAATTTATTATAGATATTTTTACTCACTCTTAAATCTATTTTAAATAATTCATTAGAGATTCATTATTTTTCAAAAAAACATAAAATTATATAATAACATTTTATTTATTTGGAATAGAATTTAATTTAAGATAATGAAAATTAAGTTTTATTAAGAATATTTAAAAATTCAATTAATATATTAATTTTTATTATTGTTAATGAAATATGATAGCATTATTTTTATTAATAAACAAATATTGATAATAATAAAAAAGATTCCAGTTCATAATGTTAATGGAAAAAATATAAATTAGAAATATTGATTATGGAATCATAATCCATATCTATAAATTACAAATATTGATGATGAGATCATAATCCATATCAATAAGTCTATAAACAAATATTGATAATAAACAAAAAGATTGCAATTCATATATAAATGTTAATGGTAAAACTATAAATTACAAATATTAATTATGGAATTATAATTCATATCTATAAATTACAAGTGTTGATGATGGAATCATAATCCATATCTAGAAATTACAAATATTAATACATAATAAACAAAAGATTGTCATTCATATATAAATGTTAATGGTAAAACTATAAATTACAAATATTGATTATGGAATCATAACCATGTCTATAAATTACAAATATTGATGATAGATTCATAATCCATATCTATAAATTACAAATACTGATGATGAAATCATAATCCATATCTATAAATGTCTTGGAGGAATAGATAAAACTCATTACACCAAAATTCACCATATTTGGAATTACTCACTTGAGAGTATCTTTTTACAATTTCTTTTGTACTTATTGTAGAAATTGTTACCAAATCTACATTTTTGTTTCCCCCCTTTAACTCTACACTTTTGTCTTCCTCCTTTAATTTCTCAAGATTTTTTAATATCATTGAACAACCATACATTCTTATTTTTTGCAGTCTTTTGAGACTAAAATATTTTTTTGGTACCATCATTAATACTTCACACAACATCATGGTAAACATCTTAATCATAAGCATTACACTTTCTTCTATCACTGGTAACTCCTCTAATTGATCTAGTTCAACCAATGAAAAAAATTCCAACTCTTCCAACTTATCACAATACCATAATTTCAGATGGTTTAAATTTTGAAATTGAGAAAATTCATTTTCCATTTTAACTATGTGAGAGCTCAGTAAGAAAAACACTTTCAACCTTGACATGTTGATAATGTCATCCGGTAAACCTGCCATCATTGTGAGATTCAATTCTAGTGTTTCCGAATGTCCACTCGCGAATTGTTTCTCCATTGTTTCCCAGGAGTAACTTTCGTAGGGTTAAATATGTTAGTGATCTCAACTTGTGGATGTCCGATGGTAATTCTGTAATTGTGGACTGGAAAAGATCCAGAACTTGAAGAGTTGCAAGACTTGTAATATATATATATATATATATATATATATATATATATATTACATAAATGATGAAATTATATTTTTTGATAAAAATTTATTAATTTCTAAATATAAAATATGAATTTTTTAATTTTTAATTTATGAAATAAATGAATTTATATTTTTTAATAAAAATTTAATAAATTTTTAAAATATTAACTCTTTTATTCCACTATATTCAATGAAATCATTCTCCTTTCACACTTATCTAATAATATGTAAAGTTTTAAAAATTACCCCTTCCCTTTTATTCTCCTTGGACCATGTTTTAATTAAATTTTGAAAAATTCTTTATCCATACAAAATTGACGGGCTATTGAATAACTCCATTGTATATAAATAGAATGGAAGATGACTTTTGATTTCATCTCTCACGGTTCCTATTTACATTCTTCATATTCTTAAATTAAATTAAATGCCAGTGTTGTGTAAATTCTCCGTGTGTTGTGTAAATTCTCCGTATCTCTAGTAAATTGTTGTTAACTGTCAATTTTGATGAGGAGGTTGGATTTCAAATTTCAACCCTAAGTAATTATTGACTTCATTGTTTAAAAGTCACATATATGGTGTTTCATAGAATCAATGTATATACATTGATTAAACATATCACACAACTCAATACGAGGTCAATGATGTGAACGTTTGTCTATGTAGTCTATGAATGGGGGTTATTGATTGATTGGCTCCCTACACATGGTTACTGATTGAAGGAATCAGAGAGCAATATCCAACCTGCTGCAGAGTCTTTAAGACTATGGAAGGAGGCTTCCCATCCATGCTATCATGGAGCATGACCATCCAGCTGCCACCCTCGATGTTTGTGCTTAGTTCGACGACCTGTGTTTCCATTTAGGTTGTCTTCCACCAAGTTCTTCCTTGTACGCCAATCAAACTATGGATGGTATGAGGTATGCGATGACCCTGCAATGGCTAGCTGCATGGTCCAACCGATGCATCCGTTAGGGCATGCCATGCATGCATTCTCCATCTAGCAGCCTATCGATGCCAAGGACCAGATCTCTAATGAGTCGAGTTGTTTCAGTGAGTTAAGTACATTGAATTAATGGAGGGACTAAGATGTTAATACCTCTCATAAACTTCCAACAACCACCATCGTGCTTCAATTGAAAATTTGAAATTTAAACTAGTGTGCGCTTCGGGGGAAAAAAATGAAAATTGAAAATTTCAAAGCTGCAATTGAAAATTTGAAATTTAAATAGTGCGCGCTTCATGGGAAATAATTGAAAATTTCAAATTTCAAATTTAAACTAGTGCTTCACTGGAAAGAATTGAAAATTTCAAATTTCAAATTTAAACTGGCACTTCATTGGAAAGAAAGTTGCAATGAGACATGGAGTTTTTTTTTTAACAAGCTCATACAGGGAGCAATCCGGAGGCCAGGAATAAAACAGAAGGACGGGACAAGATCAACAAAGGGGAGGAAGGAGGAAAGTAAAAGACAAAAGCTAAAGAAGCCAGGGAACAAGCAACAAATGAGGATACAAATAGCCCAAAAAGGGAGATGGGACAGGGGGGTAGTGCAACTCCTATGGACGAAGAAACCAGAGATACCCCTACCCCCATGCAGGAGGTAGACAGAGACGTGGAAATGAATCCAAGCAAGGTAGGAATAGAAGATCCTGATCTCAGAGACATTGTGGAAAGGGAAGGGATCGATCTCCCAAACATACTAGAGCAATGGAAAAGGCAGGGCGTAGACAATGTACCAGCGGAACAACTAGACCACATCCAATACATGTTCCTCCTAAGGGAGGAAGCCAAATCTAGAGGGCTCAAGCGCACACATGGGGAGATAGGACACCTAGGAATCAAAGCATGCAAAGGACAACCGCAACTCTCACCCAAACTGTGTTGGTTGTGGACCCTGATTATCTTCTTGATTTAGAGGTCTTTTACTTTCAGCCGTGTTTATACCCCATGAAGTATTTACACCCCAGAAGTATGTACACTCTTCCACACAGGGGAGTGCAGAGCGGGGGTACCCCCTCTACGGGGTCCGGGGGGGCTATCCCCCCGACTGGGGAGTCTGGGGGCAAGCAGGCCCCCGAAGGAAAAACTGTCTTGTAAATGTATATTGTAATTTCATTGTAAATCTGGACCATTCATTATAAGGTCGCAGATCTAATGATAGAGATTATGTTAGGGTTTTTTGCCCTAGAAGGCAACCCTCTTTTATGAGAGAAATGTATTGCGGCTATGATTGATGGCGAATATTGTATTCTGAGATAGGAAACTGTGAGAGAAAGAAGAGGAAGTTATAGCTGGTTTGTTGTAGGTTGTATCCCTTCATATGTTGGATAATAATAAAGGAAGGACCTGGCAATTTCTTGGGTGGACGTAGCCCACACTAGGTGAACCACATAAATCTGTGTCTCTATTGTATTGTGTATCTTCTGTGTTTTGTTTCTGCATTTGTTTTATTTTATTGCTCCACGGTCTTGTTTTTCTAACAAGCAGACGAGAAGGAAAAAAGGCAGGAAATCAAACAGCGTAACCCCACAGGAACTAGGAGCTCTGCTGATAAACTCAAGTAAGATCAAAAAGCTCTTTCCCAACTCCCCCCCACATGTTTAAATGAATATTATAACATGGAATATAAGAGGCCTAAACAACCCACGAAAGCATAGAATTCTTAGAAATAGACTTAGGAAGGAACAACCGGACCTCTATTTCATCCAAGAGACAAAATGCACTGTAGACAATATGGAAACAATCAACAAAAAACAATGGAGCAAGTACAAGATGTTGGTTGTCGAAGGACAATAGATGGAAGGAGGTATCCTCGCCTTATGGAACTCACAAATTATGAACCTAATAGCAGTCGAGGCTACCAGGCACACACTTTAAGTTAACATGCAAATCATTGGGAATACGAAGATGATTCTATGCACTAATGTGTATGGACCCCATAAGCTAGAGGAAAAAAGAAGAATGCTTCTAGACCTAGAAGACCTAAAATCCCACTCCAGCAACCTCCACTAGATCCTGGCAGGGGACTTCAACATCATCACATCACTTGCAGAGAAAAAAGGAGGCACCAGGAGATTGGATAGATATGCGGAGGAATTCTCAATATTCATAGACACGATGAAGATGGTGGACATCAAAACCAATAACGGACATTTCACCTGGAACAATAAATGGATAAATCAACATCAGGTTGCGACAAGACTAGACAGATTCTTGGTGTCGAAATCCATCATTATGCAGGGGTTAACCTTAGATTGTAGCATCCTTCCCTGGGGGGGGTTCTTATCACTGGACAGTCCAACTAGAAGCAGACTTCCCAACCACGCCGAAGAATAGACCATTCAGATTTGAGAAATTCTGGATTGAACACCCCACCTTCAAGGAGAACATCAACCAGTGGTGGTGAGAGGAACAACCGAAGCAAGGGACACGGATGTTCAAACTCTATAAGAAACTAAAGTACATCAAATATAATCTCAAGGAGTGGAATAAGGAAATCTTTGGCAACATAAACCAAGAGAAGAAAAATATTGAAGACAGAATTAGAAGACTCCAGGAAGTTTGCATAACGGCGGTCTATACAGAGGATCGAAAAAAGGAAGAGATCCAAATGACCCAGAAATGGGAAGGAAGATGTTAGCAGGAAGAAATTCTATGATGCCAAAAGTCCCAAATCAGATGGCTAAAGGAAGGAGAGAGGAAAATCAAGTTTTTTCATAGAACAACCATTGCCAGAAGAGCCCACAACAAAATCTTGAAAATTAAGGATCGGGATGGGATCGAGCGAGAATCCCACAAGGAGATTGAAAATACCCTGGTAAGCCACTTCCATGGGATAGCCCAGGAACCTAACAAAGACCGAACAGAGGCCATCCAAAGGATAACGCAGCACATCCCACGTCTAGTCACCAAGGAATAGAATAACAACCTAAATGAACCCATAGCTAAGGAGGAAATTGATCAAGTGATCCAGGAGATGCCCAACGGGAAATCCCCACGTCCAAATGGTTTCACAGTGGAATTCTTCAAAGCCCGCTGGGAAGTGGTCAAGCATGATGTTTATAGGGTGGTGGAGGACTCTAGACAGTCAACCTCCATCCTAAAAGTGTTAAATGCCACAATGATTACTCTAATCCCCCAAGAAAATGAAGCAAGGACCCCTGACCACTACAAACCCATAGCTTTATGTAATGTGGTTTACAAGATAATCTCCAAAGTCATAGCCAATAGATTGAAACCCCTCCTACCCACACTGATTTCACAAGAATAGGCAGGTTTTGTGGAAGTACGACAAATCATGGACAACATCATCCATGCCCATGAGCTAATCCACACCTTGAAAATCCAGAGGAGAGGGGGGATGATAATACAACTTAACCTAGCAAAAGCCTATGACAAAATTAACTGGCACTACATGGTTAAGACCCTGGAAGCCTTTGGTTTCACCCAACACTGGATCAAATGGATTATCAGCCTAGTCTCAACGACAAGTTACTTGCTCCTGATAAATGGAGCCCCATCCAAACCCTTCTAGCTCACTAGAGGCATCAGACAAGGAGACCCGCTATCCCCCTTCCTGTTCATCTTGATGAGGGAAGGTCTCAGTCGAAGCATAAAAATCACAATAGCAACAGGAGAAATAATAGGCCTCAAACCTTTTGAAAATTGCCCTACTTCCACACACCAAAAGTTCATGGATGACACCTTACTCCATGGCATACCCACGGTCAAGGAAGCAAAAACTTTCAAAAGGATCTTAGAAGAGTTTGGGGAAGCCTCGAGATCCGAGATCAACCATTCCAAATCAATGATCTACTTTTTCAACACCAACCCTGCAATCCAAAGGAACCTGGCAAATATTTTGGGCTTTGAATGCAAATCTCTCCCAACTAAATACTTGGGCATCCCCCTGACGAACAAAGCATACAAAATGGAAAGTTGGGAAGGATTGCTCAATAAGCTACAGGAGAGGGTGAAAAACTGGACATACAGATCCCTCAACCTTGCGAGGAGACTTGTACTGACCAAGACGGTTCTGCAAGCAATTCCAACCTATATGGTGTCTATATTTCCCGCCCCCAAAGGAATACTACAAAAAATAAGGACCATCCAAAGGGACTTCCTATGACGAGGAGCGGAAACAAAGAAAAAATGGTCCCTGGTGGCTTGGGAGAAGGTTTGCAAGCCAAAATGGAAAGGAGGACTGGGGCTACAAGACCCACAAGTAACCAACGAAGCCTATGGGGTGAAATTCTGGTGGTGATAGGTTAAAGAAACTTCTACCGTGTGGGAAACCCTCTGGAAGACCAAGTATGCCCTGGACATAAATGACCAAGACCGAATTCGTTTTATGGGAACCAGGGAGGGATCAGCCATCTGGAACATAGCTTGGCACAACAAAACCTGGGTCTAGACACACAGCTTCTGGGAAGTAAGGAATGGTAAATCAACCAGATTCTGGGAGGATGCCTTGCAACAAGAACCCAAAATGGGAAATCCGGATAGGGAGGAACTCCAACAGGACATGTTCACACAAGGAAAAACCAAAGTCCACCACTATTGGAAGCAGAAAACAGATTGAAACAAATGGAGAATCAGGGGCAATCTCAATTCCCAAACTAGAGATCAGACCAAAACAATCGCGAAAGAAGTAGAGGAGGAACTAGGGAAAAGGAAAATTGCAATCTCGGAAGAAGAAGACCAATTAAGATGGGGCCGAAAAAATGGTGGGGAATTCAACTTGAAGGAAGATAAACATTACATCGTGGACCAAGACCAAGAAGACCCAGCGCAACTATGGGATAAGCTCAAGAGAAGCCCCTAGTGGCCAAAAATAAAAAATTTCAAATGGTTAGTACTTCACAACCAAATTCTAACCTGGGAAAATCTAAGGAAAAGGGGCTTCATAGGCCCATCATGGTGCCACCTCTGTCAAGATAAGGAAGAAACTCTAGTAATCAACACGGTGAAGAGACTACAAAATGGCACCAGAGTGGGCAAAGTTCAGAGACATTGGTGCTTGGCACACTCCCTGCAAAAAATCCAAGAACATCTGCAAAATATGAACATAGTGGAGTTGCGCTAGGTATGTAGGTCAACGAATGGCCTGGTGGATAGAATCACTAATGAAGTGGTCAGAAAGGAAGGATCAAAGCTAGACATGATCCGGATTATTTTCGGCACAAGCTAGACATGATCCGGATTATTTACATCAAAATGAGAGCCGAGATATAATAAAAAAAAATTGAAAAAAAAAAAAAAAAAAAAAAAAAAAAAAAAAAAAAAAAAAAATGCAACCATAAACACAGATATATAGTAATACATGATTTCGTTAATCAAAGTAGGTACAGAGATCAGAAAATACGAGTGAAAGACCTCAGAATGGTAGCCCATTCCCAGAAGAGATGTACTTTGCTACTTCCCGCAGATTTGTAAGAAGATGGTTGCAATGAGGCACTCGAGGCCTTTTTACACAATTGGGAATGCTCCAAAAGTCCTAGACATCCAAAAACCTAACCCTAGGAGATGAAGCGCCAAAAGTCATGTGGGCCCCGTTTGGGTAAGTTGGTGCATCAACTTCCCGGGGTCGTAACTTTTGCATACGATCTCCGTTTTAGGCGTGTGATAGATTGTTGGAAAGGTATCGTCGAGGAGATTCATTTTGGGGGATCAATTATGCCTTTAGCTATCATTGAGAACCTCAATCTCAAAAAAACTTCATTTAGGCCCTCAAAATGGCCCCGGAAGTAAAAACCTGCTAAAAATAGTAAATTGCCAAAATGGCCAGAAAACTATTTTGATCCATTTGGAAAAGGTGGGTGGCCCCCGATATCCACCTGGATCAAGACACCACCTAGAGAAACATCCCAAATGGTCAATTCATAACAAACTGCATACAACTAGCGACAAAAGACCGTGATGACAAATTAAATATGGAAGGTCACATCGAGAGGAGCGGTACAAGACCAATAGGCAGGCACAATGAGTCAAGGGATAATATTCATGGACAACACCTGATTACAAGTGACAATGTGGGATCGGAACACACAACAGATGATCATATGACATCAAGGTCACATCAGTAGGAAAAAGCATAGAGTTAGTGCAAGGGAAAGTACAAATGAGACTCAGCAAGCCATGAGTGACGTAGGACAAAAACTTTTACCACACACTAGTAGGGTCACACCTCTCCCAGGAACAGGTACGAGGAAGAACAAAGTTGGTTACACAATGAGAAGGGGAAATGGTTGGCATAGGGATAACAGACGGATTGTCATGTTCACACATACCGATACAGAGAAAAAGGACAGGAAGGTCCACCTCTACAGAGAGACCATGATTGCAAGGATGAATCCGCAACAAGAGAATTTACATAAGAGGCGAAGCATTAGGAATAGATGCAGCCGGGAAAAGCGCAATAGCAGAAGCCACCACAAAAACAAGGGCCCGGAAAGAAGGAACCCCTGGATCGATAGAAATAGGAGAACAATTCAGGGAAAGAACCGCCACAAGCTAGCCAAGATGGTGCGTATGAAGACAACGCACATCAAAAGAAACACCCAGATGGAAGAAAATATGACAATCCATAGGAGGATTTCAAGGATGGAGCAAGCGGCTCGAGACCGCGTAGCCCAGGGAAACCCTCTACCATAAGACAATAGATATGGCATGGTGGAAAAAGATGTTAATAGGAAAAGTGAGCATAGAAAAAAAAGTTTCCATTCGGAAGGGTAACAAGGGCCAAAAAAAATTGCTAAAATAAATCCTAAGGCGCCTCAACAATTTGGACGCTAGTACAAAATGAATTGCAGAGGACCAGAAGAACCAGAAGGAGAAGCTGGAGTGAATGGCTTCCCAATTCCACTTATACTTGCGCTATGCCCATCATATGGACATCACACCAGCTGATGGGAATGGAGCACCAGCCCGGATCAGGAAGACCCACACGGTGGCCCAGAAGGAGGAGAGCAAGGACAAGTCGAAATATGGAAAGAAGAATCTCATAATCCTGGACTAGCGTCGAGTTAGCCAATGATCAATGAATGTTACTAGGTCAGTCTTAATTGTTCTCTTTGTGTTTTTTATGTTTCTGTTATGATTAGCTTGTCAAAACTGGATATGATGGGACTGGACCAGTTTCCCAATTTGGTGGTCCAACCACACCCCTCTACTATCTCAAAGAACGCAACTCTGGAACCGTTGGGCGGGTTTCCTTTTTGGCAGACCAGGGAGTTCCTCTTTTTTTATATTAGTATTTTTCAGTAATACAGATACTCACACTCACTTACAAAAAAAAAAGTGTGTGTACAGAATGAGCATTCAATGTATGATGCGATAGCAAGAGTCTTATTTTTTTTAAATAATGAGCCCATAACACCTCAATTTTCCTTCACGTGGAATCTATATTAATATGAAATTTATGATATTAATGCTTTGTACTTTAGCACGAAGAAACTATATACACAATATTTCACAACGCCAACATCATATATATGGATCTTGGATTTGTGAATTAGTTAAATTTAATTATGTTCATTTTATACAAATTTTTAATGTTATTATTGACTTCATAAATTAGGTTGTCATCTCATTTTTTTCCAATAGAAAATTCTCTCGAAAATTATATTAAAGTATGATTTCATTTACATCATCAAAATTGGTCCTTTGTAATAGACAAGTCGAATCAGCAAGTTCCCAAAAATGTAAGTCAAGTACTATGCAGGCACTATGATGCCTCACGAAGATAAAAACACAAAATACAAAGAGTGATAACTCAGGAAAAAAGAGTAATTCTACTACAATACAGAACCAAAATAAAGGCCCATCACCCTTTATGATATTTCGAAGATGTCAAGATAGGTGTGAGAACCATCAACCCCATTACTCCATTGATAAAAAGATAATCTTCCTTCCGGTTCCCGTAGCGCCCGTTTGGATAAAATGTCGACCTCTTTGTTGAAAGTCCTGTATATATGATGAAAGCTAATATCCTGGAAAGTATTTGCAAGTTCTCTATTTTTTTTCTTCCAGCCTTCAAGGTCTACCCCCTAAAGATTGCGTTTTTTATTTATCCAATCAATAATTACATGTTAGTCTCCTAGAATCTGAATTTTTTGGATATATCACAAGGAAGCCATAGTAAGAGTAGCCCAACCGCCCATGAGTTACGCCTTTGTATTGGTACCAGCCCCACAATTAATATGTCATTTGATAACATTCAACTCTAGATTTCTGATGATACCTCCAGCACCGCAACACTTGCCATTTGATAGAGCCACACCATCAAATATTGCAATAGAGTAACCATCTTTGAGCGTAATATTGCAGACCATGTTTGGTATAGATTTAAGG
This sequence comes from Picea sitchensis, assembly GCA_010110895.2. Taxonomy (NCBI): domain Eukaryota; kingdom Viridiplantae; phylum Streptophyta; class Pinopsida; order Pinales; family Pinaceae; genus Picea; species Picea sitchensis. The sequence goes on from SNQJ01S0011015.1 coordinate 90,671, forward strand.
GAAGGAGGACGCCAAATAAAGGACCCTGAAATCCTGTGGACCACTGCAGGATGAGAGGGAGATTTGTCTTCAAAAATAGATTTATTTCTCTTGATCCAAATATGCCAACAAGTATGAGCCTCCAGACTGATCGGTGTAGATTTTTCCTTTGTCCATATAGAAAGACAATCAGAGACTATAGTGCCATTCCAAATTATTTTAAAATTGTAGAGAGTGTGTAGTCTAGCCCAGATTGCCTTTGTGAAGGAACAATGTATGAGCAGGTGATCGATATCTTATGAATCTATTTTACAAAGGATGCATATCCCCAGACCTTCCCATCCTTTGTTATGAAGTGTGTTCCAGGTCAAAACCTTTTTATTTCTAGCCAACCATATAAACAATTTAATTTTTAATTGTATGTTCCACTTCCACAGGTCTAATTTCCAGCCTCCTACCGCCAGGAAGTCCAGAGTTGAAATGAGATCATTATACACATTCTTAACAGTCAGGTTTCTGGATGAGTCCCCTTCGGTCCACACAATGGTGTCTACGAAATTCTGAATATTAATGCCCACGCTAAGAAGCGCTCTACGATACCAATCCCACTCTGAAGCAATTCTACCACTTAAACCCAAAGCTTCACTGCTAAGCCAAGTTTATGTAATAGAGTCCACATTGTTGGGGGCTTTAACTTGAGCCAAGACTGTTTTCCTAAGAGCAATAAGATGAGAAATCAAGGACTCTGAGAGAAAAGAGTTGCCTCCCATACCAATAATATGATCCCTACCTAAAGATATTAGATGACACAATCCCAAGCGCCAACACTGCCAGTGCAAAATCAAGTGATTAATACTAGTGAGGCTATTCCAGATTCTAGATGCTTCGGGTTCCCTATGGGGGGCCTGTCTGTACCAGTTGATCACAGTTGAGTTATAAATATATTTATCTATTATAACTCTATGCCAAATACCATCCTGCGTCAGAACTCTCCATAGAGTATTGACCAGTAAAGCCGAATTAAAAAGTGAAAGATTTATAAGGCCCCAACCGCCACATTTCTTCGGTCTGGATAATATGTCCCATCTGCAAAAATGAAACCGATGGTTAGACTTTCTCCCACTCCATATAAAATCAAACATCAAATTGGGAATTTTGTTTAGAATCGAGCGCAGAATGAGCTCCGGGGACATCTAGTATACAGGTTGCGTTTCCAACACCGCTTTCACCAAAACAAACCGGCCACCTAAAGAAAGCCACTTATTACACCAAAGCTCGATCTTTCTTTCCATTTTAGTCACTAACCATATCCAATCTTCATTCTTATCATCTCATACAAATTGTTAAACATTAAATTGTCATATTATATACGATAACTGCACTAATGAAGCATAAGCCTGCAACATGTACCACGTTAAAGTCGATTTCGTGCTTCCTCGCCCTATCGATCATGTGAACTCAGATATTACATAATCACCTATCCAGAAGTGTTAGTAGCATAAGTTTGACAATCTATCATTTTTCAGAGGCGGCATATGTATCCAGCAAATAAGATTAAACAAGTGGACAAGGACTTCAATACACAGTGTTATCTATAACAAAGTGTATTCAATAAACAGTGTTGTCTATAACAACGTTTATTAATTATGTATTTAATATTAAACATTGAATACACAATGTTATCTATAACAAAGTTAGTTTATTAATTCTGTAGTTAATATTAAATATTGAAAAACCCGGAGGACAAAATAAGACTCTAAATATATTAATCAATCATAAATTAAAAAAAAAAATATTTTTATTATATCAAAAAATATATATTTAGTTTCTTAAGTTAAACATTAGATTTTATGTAAAATTTAAAAGTAAAAATCAAATTAATGTCAAATCAAGACAAACTCATTATAGTTATTCATAGAGATTAATAAAGATAATTAATATGTAATTGATTCAGTTAAAACCTAAAAGTTATAGAGAGAATACTATTGATTATAAATTTTGTTGAAAATAATATTAACACAATATAAAGTAATTAATATATTTTGATAAAGATAACCAAAGGAGTTCAAAGAATTAATTTAATTAAAAATAATATTAAATTTATAATTAAAAAGGCTTAATATACATTGATAAAGGTACACCAAGCATCTCATTTAACTTGATTTTTAGAATTTAATTCATATTTAATTTTTTGAAATTTTGTTATTTTTATGTCAATATGTCAAAAATAATTAACATATTTGGATTTTTGTCTTTTAAGGTTAATATACATTGATAAAGGTACACCAAGCATCTCATTTAACTTGATTTTTAGAATTTAATTCATACTTAATTTTTTTGAAATTTTGTCATTTTTATGTCAAAAATAATTAACATATTTAGATTTTTGTCTTTTCTATATTAAACATAATTAGTGTATCTTAAAGTTGAGAAAAAATAATTAGTGTATCTTAAAGTTGAGGATATGAGGATATACCTAGTACATATAAGAAAGGCATTTGACATTTTTTTTTTTCATTTAATGCACTTTTCTATTAACAATGTAGCTTATCTTTTTATAATTTATATAATTTTGATTTAAAAAAATACAAGGAAAGTTCCATTGCCTTTAGTCTCACATGTAAGTATGATGATATAGAATGTTTTTTACGGTTTTGTAAGTATGATGATATAAAATGTATTTTAAGGTTTAAAAAATAATATGTATGGAGTAAATAGTCCACGGGACCATTTATTGATAAAAATTGAATAATAATAAATTTACTATTACATAGGATGCATTCATCTCTAGCATTAATTGAAGTTAAATTTCATCAAAATCAGGAGTGTTAAAAGAAGTTATTAAAATGTTTGAATAGATTGCAATGTCCAAGATAACTAAAAAGTGGTTATTCATTTGAATCAGTACAACATTTGCTAAGGGGTAATGGAGTCACATATTATCTGAGAGATAACAACCTATAATGTGAATTGGTCAAACACAAGGTAAGAAAACAAACAAAATGACCATATAAAAAATAGTGAAACTTTTAATTTATTAAGCACACAAAATTAAAAAAAAACATATATGTTAGGACAAATATCATAAACTTGACTATAAAATAACTTTATCTCTAAGTTTTCCATCTTCCTAACTTTTATTCAATCTTTTATTCAATGATCTTGATAAATGAGAGAGATCGGTTATAAAGACCCTTGATTTGAGTCGATTTAGTTATGCATTATTATTACTTAATAAGCTAAACAAATTGATGAAGGTGAGTGAATAATATTAATAATGGCTTCTTATGACACATTAATTTTAATATAAATTAAATTGAGAGAATATTTAAAGTACTTCCTATATATATTCATTAATTTTGTTAACATTAAATTTATCATAGCATATTTATTTTCTTTTAACATTCAATAATCATATATTGAAATATATAAGCATCATATAAATAAGTACAAGAGGACATCAACAAATTCTGGGAAAAACCAAGTCAACTTTTTTAGAGAACATTCCAATACAACCATGAACATTCTTTAATCACAAGAGAAAACCAACAATGAAGAACCAAATACTTATCTCTTCTTCTTGTCAAACCCTAGCAAGGGTAGACAACTAAGTCACCATAGAACTGGCGCAAGATAAGCACATCATTAACACACCACGGAACTGACACAAATGGTAACTGCAGCTACGATTGTTATTGCAACTGGAACTGCTATTGTAACTGCAACTACTACTACAGCTGCAACTACAACTGTCACAAAGCAATTGGGTAGCACCACACAACCTTAGTGCAACTCTTCCAGAAGTAGTGCACAAGAGAGATCACCAAGAACCACCAAGAAACTGCAGTTGGAGCTACAACTGCAACTTCCTAGTGCGCACTATAGAAGGAGAACTGTGGTTGTACAAATGAACTGACCCAGAATTGTATTTATACTAATTTGGGCACCTGTCTAGGGCCAACTTCTTATTATGGGTTGAATTCTCTTCCTGGAAATTATATTTCCACTTTATTATTATTTCTTGTGGGCTGATTTCTCTTATGTGGTATTCTATTTTACTTTATTCTTTTCCGGGGTGTTCTTCAACTGTTCAATGGTCTTCCTTTGACTTCTTGGAATCTTCTTCTTCTCTAACAAAAGTTGTCCGGGAGGAAAATTCCTCCTGCAGCTACCAAAACATCAACACTCCCTCTTAACTAGGGAGGTATCTTTCCACGATGTCTTCATCTAGTAGTCCATTGACTTCTCTGCAATCAATTAGTAGAAATCAACTACTGCCATGCCATCGGTAGTTCAAATCGTTTGTCACGGTCTCCAATACTATGTTGCAATCATCCAATAACACACAACTAGCCATATTGTCTAGTAGTACACAACTACTATCGTAGTCCAGTAGTACACAACTACTTCCATAGTCCTCCTAAATGATTTAGCCTCCCTACGCTAAATCACATAGGCACTCTAGCCTCAAAACATATATACAAATGCTCTATGGCCCAAAATATCCTAGCTCACTAGCATATAAAATGTATGTATATTTACAACTGGGGTTCAACCTAGGGGTATTACATTCCCCTCCCCCTTATTTACACACTGTCCTTAGTTCTTTATATTCACATGTACAAATAAAATGTTTCAAAAATCTTCAAAAATATGTGGGTACTCTTCCCACATTGCATCCTCATGCTCCCAAGTTGCATCCTGAGGACCATAATAGGTCCACTGGACTTTTACCATCCTTATTTCTCGATTCTATAGCATCTAAAATTTCTTATCCAATATACACACTGATTGAACTCAGAAGTATCCTTCTTGCTCCACCTAAATCACATTCCAATCGATTACATGATTAGCATCAGGCACATATTTTTTAAGCAAAGACACATGGAATACATTATGAATGCACATGGATGTAGGTAGTGAAAGCATGTATGCAACATGACTAATCTTCTATGGGACTTAAAGGGCCACATTATCTTGCTGCAAGATTTGAATAGTTTCCCAACTTCAGGGAACTTCTCTTGGTCTTCACTTTTAACAATGCATGGTCACCACTTTAAACTCGATGTGAGTTTTGCACTTATCTGCATAGATTTTCTTCATGTCCTATGCAACCTTTAAATTCTTCTTTATCTTCACCATTTATTCTTCCATTTCTCTGAGAAATTTTGGCCCAACTACTCCTCTATCTATTGGGTTGTCCCAACTCACTAGAATATTGCACTTTATACCATATAATGCTTCAAATAGGCTTATATTAAAAAATTCTTCATACCCATTATTATAAGAAAACTCTACTAAATGAAAATAATCTTCCCATTTCGATGTTTTATCCATCACTTACATCCTCAACATATCTTCAATCACCTTATTGACCCTCTCTGTCTACCCATTTGATTCTAGGTGATATGTTGTACTAAAGTTCATATTTGTCCCAAATCCGTTAAACAATCCCTTCCAAAACTTTGAAGTAAATTTGGGATCTTTGTTAGACACAATTTCCTTAGGCACTCCATGTACCATGGAAATTTCTCTCATATAAATCTTTGCAATGATAGTTACCTTGTGAGTGAACTTCACTGGAATGAAATGTGCAACTTTTGTTAGCTTATCCACCACCACCTTGATGAAATCATGTTGTTTTATTGTTATGGGAAGCTTGGTGATGAAATCAATTGTCACAACATCCCATTTCCACTCCAGAATAGGAAATGGTTGTAGAGAACCAACTAGATGTCTATGCTCATCCTTGACCTTCTGACATTTGAGACATTTGACTATATAATCAACCACTTCATTCTTCATACCTGGCCAATAATATCGACTCTTGACACCTACAATTATTTTTCGGTAACCTGAGTTCCCAGCATAAGGCACATTATGCATTTATCTTAGCACCATATTTTTCATTTCATGACATTTAGGAACATATACTCTTCCCTTGTTAGGGATTATTTTAGGGGCTAAATTTCGCTCATGGGCTAATTTTCCAAAGTTTTTCCTCAAAAAAGATTGGCTATTCTAATAATGATTATCCCAAATTCTATAGGATAAAATTATTTTACCTTAAAAATCACCAAAATTTTATACAAACTATATAAAATCCTTGGAAATTTGAATATTTTTACAAAAATATAGCCAAACATTTTATAGTTCGCATATGAAGGATTAGTAAGATTCACAAAGGTTTCTACATTTTAAAATAAATTTCCATCCTTAAAATCATCCATGTCCCCTGTACATGAGGATTCCATCCTCTCTCAGCTCATAATATTCATTTTTCTGCTGTGAATTACCTTGTCGTAATTTCCCTTTTATTTTCAAATAATGTTGATCTAATTTTGCAGGTATCAAAATTATATCTTTTAAATTATATTTATACATGATAATGGTTGTATCATGCATATCATGCACCCTCCTACTAATTGCATCAACCACCTCGTTCTCTGTGTCTTTGATATGGTTTATATCAAAGTCATACTCACTTAGAAACTCCAACTATCTTATTTGCCTAGCATTCAGAATTGGTTATCCAAACAAATATTTTAGACCACTATTGTTTGTCCTCAACTAAAATAATTTTCCCATGAGATAATGCCTCCACATATTTAAGGCCTGTACCATAGCTTCCAATTCCAAATCATGAGTGGTATAGTGTCTCTCATGTTCTTTCAACTTTCTTGACTCATAACATATCACATGCCCATTTTGACTAACGACTCCTCCAATCCCTTCTTTGCATGCATCAGTGCACATAATGAAATCTTCATTGGGATAAACAATATTTAATATTGGTGCACTTGTCAATAAACACTTTAAGTGTTGAAATATTTCTTCACATTCAAACTTTACACCCTTCTTTTGCAAAGAAGTGATTGGATGTGCAATTCTTGAAAATCCTTCAATAAATCTTCTATAATAACTTGCTAGTCCCATGAAGGATCTCACCTCTAAGACATTCTTTGGTGTTGGTCATAATTCAATGGATTTTTTCTTCTCCAGGTCTACTGCAATCCCTTCTTTTGAAATGATATGGCCCAAATAATATATTTTCAGTTGATAGAATGAGCACTTGCTCAACTTTGCATACAACTGATTCTCTCTCAAAACGTTTAGCACCATCCTCAAGTGTTTCTCATCCTCTTCTTCATACTTAGAGTATATAAATATGTCTTCCAGGAATACAATGAGAAACTTAAGTAATTTATGAAAATACCATTCATCAAACACATGAAGACAGTGTGTGCATTTGACAACCCAAATGGCACCACTATAAACTCATAATGGCCACACCTTGTTCTAATTGATGTCCAGTTGATATCTTCTTCTTTAATTCTCACGTGATGATAACCTAACCTGAGGTAAATCTTAGAGAATATTCTTCCATCCTTCACCTGATCAAAAAGATCATCTATCCTTGGAAAAGTATAGTTGTTCTTCATAGTGACCTTATTCAGATGTTTTAAATCAATGCATAACCTCAACTTACCAACCTTCTTCTTGAAAAATAAAACTGGGGCACCCCAAGGTGATGCACTTGGTCATATATACCCATTCTTCAAAATCTCTTCAAGCTGCATTTGTAACTCCTTCAACTCTGGTGTACTCATCCTATAAGGATTCTTGAACACTGGGGCTAATCCAAGCATCAAATTAATGGATATATATATATATATATATATATATATATCTTGGGTGGAAACCCTGGTATTTCTCTAAATTCATCCTCAAACTCTTTTAGGACTTGGTGATCTTCAATATTTGGAACTTAATCCTTAGTTTCCTCTTCCATATGCACTGCAAATATTTGGCATCCTTTCTTGAAGCTTATTTTCAGTTGCAAGGCTGAAATTTCTATGATAAATATTTCCCTTGGAATACCTTGAATTGTTCTCAAGTTCTCTGCATCATCCAAGCAAGTAAATTCCTTTTTATAGTAGTCTAGGATAGCATGATGCTTGTCCAACAAATCCATACCAATTAGGAAATTGTATGAGCTTGAAGGTATGATATTCAAATCTTCCTTTGTGCTCAATCCATTCATGTTCATTGGATATTCCTTCACCAACTCATTAATTCTTATTTTATGATCCAAATGGATCTCAGTGGTCATCCACCTTTTCCATTGAATCACGATTTTGAGTCTGTGGTTTTCATAAACCATGATATTCACCCTTTTGATGGGGAATGTAATGTAATGTCATCTTCATTTGTTAGTTACAGACATCATGTAATGATTTCCTAGTGGTCTTATGTACATGCCTACAACATAGCGTTAATGCACCGGATCCCATTAGAAATCCATAGTTAAGCACGCTCAAGCTAGAGTAGTACTAGGATGGGTGACTTCCTAGAAATTCCTAGTGTTTTACATGCCTATGGCATTTTATAAACCTAGTCTAAATGATCTCACATGCATCATGGGAATTGTTCTCCTCTCACTCTCTCATTAATAATTGGGTTGAAGGAGGCCCTTTAAGCATGCAATGGAGTGTGATGTAAATCTTGTTGCGAATGAAGTGTAGCCAACACCTCTTTCTTTTCAGAGATATGCTACCCCATTCTGCCAGTTTTTGTTCTACAATGTTTTTCTATATTATGTAGTAATAGAAGTTGGGTTTCATTGTATTTTTGTGTATTTCATTGTTATATCTCATTTATATTTCTACCTTCATGTCGTTCTCAAGATAATCCATATTAGTGGTATCAGCGCAGACAGCTCATTGTCGTTTCTCATAGTAGGTCCCCGACAAGGTCAGTATATAGAGAATTGGGTCTTGAGCTAATTTCTCTTGAGGATAACTTCTCTCGCCAACCCAAGCATCCTCCCATAGTGGAAGAAAAGAGAGATGACAAAGCAAGAGATCCTTTCAAGATGTTTCTTGAGGAATCTCTCATGTGACATAAGAACGAGATGATGGACAACTTTACTCAGATCCTTTGAAGACTACCGATGGCGACGAATAAGGAATCTTTGACAAGAAGCCATTTCGCAAGTGCGGCACACTTCAAGGTACAAGTCAATTTTGATATTCCCTTATTTGAAGGCCAGATAGATGCATATGCTCTAGAAAAATGGTTGAATCTGCTAGAAGGTTATTAATCTGTCCAAAAAAATTTCAACAGTGAAAAGATCACATTCACGCTCCTTAAATCCCTTCCCCATGTCAAATCTTGGTGGGAAGGTTACTCAGAGAGGTACACCGTGGATGAATATACACTATTTGGGAGAGAAACCACTTGGGTGGCCTTTGTAGATGCCCTAAAGGAGTTCTATCATGTCGGAAATTATGATGACCAATACATGAGATGGACAACTCTACGTTAGAAAAGAGATTAGACGGTATTAGAGTAAACCAACATATTTCATACCTTGCACTCAAATTTGGGTATCAAAGACTCTGAGCGGCACCTAGTTTTGAAGTACCACAATGGTCTACACAGGTACATCCAAACAGATATGGATTTCTTAGACATATCCTCACTGGGAGATGCTTATCAATATGCAGTAAAACATTGAGCAGAAATTCAAGCAACAGAGTAAGTGGGAGAAGCATGGCAAAGGAAAATCTAACTCACATAATGAAGGACATAGAAAGGAAGTTGAACCTCAAGAGATCTACTCCCAGATGCAGACAAAGAAGGGTAACGAGAATTCTAAGAAAGACACCAGAAAGTGGTGTGAGTTCCACAAGAGCCCTTGGCACAACACTGATGAATGTCGCTCAATACAGTCATTGGTGATCGAGCTCAAAGACAAAGAGTCGAACACTGACTTGGACCCTGATTTAGCAAATAATAAAAGGAGATAGATCATTGATGGAGAATCCACTGTTACTATCGCAACTTCAACAATCCAACCAAAAGAGGATCCTGAGGAGGGGGAGTTATTCTTCCATTCATAGATGTGGGTGAAGGGAGCCCCACTGCATTTTATTGTTGATAGTGGAAGCCAAAAGAACATCATCTCGATAGAGGTTGTCAAGCAGTTGGATTTTCCAAAAACACCACACCGGCAACCATACAATATCGGGTGGCTTTTCCAGGTGTTGAGTTCTGAAAAAGGTACAAATGTCCTCCTTATTTCCATGGTTTATGATATAATATCTTGATTGAATTTTCTATTAATTAGGAATAATTAGGATAGAAAATGATTAAAATGTCTTCTAGAAATATTATTGAGTAATATTAGATAAATTCTAAAATTCAGTTGGAATTGTTTGATTTTATTGCAGGAATGGATGAATATTGTTAAATCCAAGATAGCTAAGGAGATGTTGAAGATGCATAGGCTATTGGAGGTTGAAGACATTAGGTGCAAAGTAGTTTCGAGGAAGATTGATTCTCTATTTTGTAAATTTTATAAATAGAAAAATTGATCCTGAGGATCTCTCGATCCTCAGGATAGCTTAATTTACCCATATCATTGTAATATATAGAGGGTAATGAATCCTAGAAAGGATCATCTAAGAATTTTATCCAAGCATTCAGAATTTAGAATTGCTCTGCGAAAGCAGTCTTTTGTAAATGTTGTACAATTCATGAAATTAATATAAGCTTTTGGTGTTTTCACCATTCTTGCATACTGAGTTTCTAGTAGTAGTGCTTCTAAGGACTGAGGGCCCAATCTGAAGGAGTTACTGTCTCAATCTGTAATTGTATCAGTTTGATTTTCGTTCTGTGATTTAAATCTCTTTTGCAACAGTTAAGATAAATGCATGAGTGTGTTGATGTTTTTATATTGTTTGCTTACAGAAGATAGGTGTTTCATTTGAATGTTATCGATTGTTATTCCTGTTTCCATTGTTGTAGTTTACTTCTTGACAGCTCCTCTCATTTTTCATACACGTTGTTCCTTTCGCTTAAATTATCATTTAATGTTCCTTTCAATTAGATTACATTTTATGTTCCTTTCGATTAGGTTACATTTTTTGTTCCTTTCGATTAGATTACATTTGTTGTTCATTTTCACAGATATAGTAATTCATTGTTTCTTTTCCAACAAGTTGATTAATAGTTGATAGATTAGTTCTGTAAGTATTTTCCTAGATTAGATTATTGCTTTTTAGTAGATGAATTCAACAAATTAGTTAATTCATTTAATTCACAACATGTTATTAATCAAATTTCAATTATATTAAGTAAGATCTTACTTTCATAATATTTAATGAACATTTGAGGAACTTGATTATCGATAAACTCAGATTTTCTTTAACTACACGATTTTAGCCTCTACAGCTATCTACATAGACTTTGATGATATTCTTGAAATAAAAGACGAATCCTCGATTTGATAAATTAATGTTAAAATAAGGTTTTTTTAGGACATCTTTAGAGCCCAACATTTTGGCGTCGTTGTTGGGGAGAGTGTGAAAGATAACATAGATTGTGTCTCTGGAGGATGAGTTATTGAAAACGGAAGGTAAGAACCTACGTAGGCAATAAGTAAAATGCTTATGCTAGCGCCTACCTTCAGCTGATGCATAGAGGTCACATAGGTACTTAGAATTTTGGGTGAAGTGTGTATGACTAAGAAGAAAGAACCTGAAAGAACAAAACCCCCGACAAAAGCTACAAAATCCCTTTGCAAATTTTGCAAATTTGCTAACCTAAAGAAACCACAAGGTTTGCAAATTTGCTAACCCTTTGTTGCATATTTTCACCAACAATTTTAGCAAAGATAAATGCAAGTGGAATTTATCTCCAACATATTTCAATATGAAGTAATTTTTAATTATTTCTCGAGTCTCATTTAAGCAAAACTTTGTTTAGATAACTTACTTTCAAGGGAATGTTTGAGACTTTCATCCACATGGAAATGTTTTGGAGTTCTTTATTTCACTTGGGACAATGGGGTTAAGGAAATTTCATATGTAGTATGAATCACATCACTAAGAGGCTGTGGAGATTCAGTAGGGGATTGTAGCCTTTAATTCCCTTTCTAGTAAAAAACTAGTGGAAAATAGACATCTTGGTGGGAAATCTCAAGAACTTCTATTGTTCAAAAAGAGGTAGAACCCTAAGAAAATTTTCACCAGAAGGTTCTATAATCATTGCCTCTCTAATTCCATCATCTATATAATTGCAATAGGCCAAAAGTGAGTGCATTGCTTCCTCCAGTTGATAGTTACATTATAATATATTTGTTTGAAGTTGACTTGATGTGGGAATTGAAACGAACCTTAATGAGTAGCGATGCTTCACTTGTCCAGTAGGGATATGAGGTGATTTTTCATCCATTGTTGTAGAAAATGAGGCCCCCTCTATTGAATTCATATGTGTTCGCTCTCGAGGCCCCCTCTATTGAATTCATATGCTTTCCCTCTCGAGCCCCCCTCTATTTAATTCATATGCTTTCCATCTCATGAATTGGTAAAAAGAACCATGGCACTAGTTGTGATCATAATTGAAGCAATCCCAGTTGAATGCAACTAATATACGATGTCTAACCTTGCTTTGTCTTTAATTTCTTAGAATATTTCAAGAGGGTTAATTATCCTTATTGATCTTCTTGCTCGATTATGTAAGTTTCCCATTATTCCAAAGATTCATGTTGATAACTTGTAAAAAATGTTCCTTTAATCATGCACTAAATGATATAGAATTTTTTGTATCAAGTATATTCCTAGAATTTTTTTCATCAAGAATATTCATGACAGTTCATTGTAGTTGTGCATTTTTAACAGGTTTTTGGACAAAAATGATATGGGGATCTATGGTTTTTTGTTTTTAAAAGTCAAATAATGTGTACATGTTTCTACATACTAAAAATGTCCATGCATTATGGATTACATAAGAAATGTGCACATGTCATTTATAATTAGAAATTGCAAGGTTTTTGATGTGTTTTTTAAATAAATGAGGTATTTCAAAGAAATGAGGCATGACATGCTATGCAATAGAAATTTCTAATCATCACACTCTTCATTACTTTAGTTCTCTCAACTTATCAAAGCCTTGAGGAAAATAACCAAAAATTGTGTAACTAAAACCAACCCAAGATTGTGCACACTAATGTTGAATCTTTTTGTAACCAATATCTCTCATACATAAAGATGACCAAACAATTACAAATTTATAGTTTTGCACCAACATGATAGCCAATTTTTAGTTAATTGTTGTAATTTCAACAAGGAAGCTTCTTTCATTCTTGTATCCAAAGGTGTACAAGAGAAAAATTGCCATTATGAGAAACAAAAAAAAAATATATTCATGATCTAGCTTCCGTGAGAGATAACAATGAGGGCCATTCTAACTCCTCCCGCTTTCCTTTCTATGACCCGAACATTCTACTTTTGAATGCAAACCAATATGTCAAATTTTTTTAAATCCCAAAAATTGGTTTCACAATGATAATGGCATGGGAGAAAAAGATTCTTTCAATGGAGTTTCAATTTCAATGAACAAAGCTCATTTTTCTTTCACATTTCTCTTCGAAATAATTCAAAAGGATAACTTTAATCATCATATGATTTTCTCCTCTTTTATCTAAAAGAGTTTAAATTTCAATTTTTCTTTCACATTTCTCTTCGAAATAATTCAAAAGAATAACTTTAATCATCATATGATTTTCTTCTCTTTTATCTAAAAGAGTTTAAATTTCAATGAACAAGACCCATTTTTCTTTTCCATCTTCTTTTGAAATAATTTGAAGGGATAACTTTCCTTATATGATTTTATTCTCCTTTATCTAAAGGACAATATCACAAATTTTCATTTCCTAAAAAGAATGAATAAACATATTTTGGTAAAAGAAAATATTGAGAATTTTCAGAGTTATACTTTGTATATTTAATTAGTTTATTGAATTGACCCTCCTCTCAATTTGAACTTGTGACCTTTTAGGAGGAAACCCATGTTCTTAACCATTAAGCCCACTCAAGCTATATAGATATAACAAAGTTGAAGATAAAAACATAAATAAATGTTGGTGATAAAAACATAGATTACAAATATTGTTCATCGATCATAATGCATACATTTTTAGAAATATCTATAAATTTCTTGGAGAAATAGGTAAAATTCATTATACCACAATTCCCCATATCCCCAACCTTCTTCTTTCCACTTTTGTAAAAGTTTTGTTGTTCTTGTAGTAGACATTGTTACCACTTCTACATTCGTATTTCCTCTCTTGATTATCTCAAGGTTGTCTAAAACTTTAGAACAACCATACACTCTTATTTTTTGGAGTCTTTTGAGATTTGAATAATTTTCTGGCAACATCGTTAATGCTTCACAAAGCATTAATATAAAATTTTCAAGTTTGGGCATTGCACCTTCTTCTATTATTGGTAACTCCTCTAATTCATGTAGATTAACCATTGAAAATGTCTTCAACATAGGAAATGCTCCAATCTCACCAAATTCCTTGGAAATCCTTTTTAACTTGAAACACTCTATGATATCTAATTTCCTTAAACTTCTAAGATCATGTAAATGTGGAAGTTCTTCTAACATATTACAATTCCATAATCTAAGATGATACAAATTTTGAAATTGGCAAAACTTATTTTCTATTTTAACTATGTTAGAGCTCTCTAATGAAAACTTCTTAACATTGACATGTTAATAATATCGTTAGGTAAAAAAGTTGTCATGGTGATTTTCAATTCTAATCTTTCAAGTTGAGCCATCCTCCCTAAAGTGCCCTCACTAATGGTTTCTCCATTGTTATCTAAGAAAAGATATTTTAGTTGTGTTAAATTGCCTACATCACTAATACAAAGCCACTTTCTGCCCCTTTTCAACTCATGGTTTGTGCACATGGGGAGGAAGAGGTATTGCAAAGAAGTGAGGCGTGACATGCTATGCGGTAGGCATTGCAACTCATCACACTTAAAAAGACTTAGATACTTTAGTGCTCTCAACTTATGAATGCCCCACGGTAATTCTGGAATTCTACACAGATCAAGATGAAGGATTTGGAGACTTACAAGATTGGTAAGAGATACTGGTAACTTTTTTATCGGCACGTCTATTAATCTTAGGCATACAAGTTGTTTCAAGCACCCGATACTCTCCGGCAATGATTGGATGGACGTGCGACTCAAATCGAGAACCTTAAGAGAGATCATGCTCCTAATCACCCTTCTTGGAATTTCTCTCAAATCTCTGTTGGCATAGAATGAGAATGTCCATATTTCTGGAGCTCTGAAAGAGTCGGGAATAAACGTCAACTTGTTGCCAGTCAACAAAATCCGAGTGCGTCCTAAACATTCATTTGCATCCAACGTTGTCAAACCCTGACCTACGCCACAGTAGAAGTTCTCTTCCTGCTCAGTTGTCAAACCCTGACCTACGCCACAGTAGAAGTTCTCTTCCTGCTCAGCTATTTGTATTCCCAAACTACGCACAACGTCGTGCATCCTGAAAAACTGTACGCGCCCATCAATGTCTCTCACGGTCGGTTCAATCAAACAACGATCGGCTAAATTGTTGACGTAGATTCTTCCGATCTCGAATTGGTCGTGGCCAGCCTGATCTTGCAGCAGCCCTTCTCCCAACCACAACATAATAATGCCCTCTGCCCAAATAATTTGGTCTTCTGGGAAGGCAGCAGCTAAGTACAGAAAGCACAATTGCAGATTAACGTTGTAGTTGCCCAGTGCGTCATAACTCAACCTGACGCTATCATAGCTAGCTTGAAGACCTTGCTGCAGCCTCTGGACTGCCAAGTCCCACTCTTGTGCATCAATAGTGCCTGTCATTGCCCTACCTACTACTTTGATTGACAGGGGATGCCCTCCACATTTTGTACACACAACCTTCGCCTTTCCCTCCTCAATGTTTTCTGGCAGATTTCCACTATTATGTGGAAAAGCATGATAAACAAACAACCGCCAACTATCATCTTCGATTAAATCCCCCACTGTAATCAATGTGGACGCATCTGCATTAACTCCCATCTCCAGCAGCGCTTTGTGATTCCTTGAACTCACAACAATTTTGGAGGAGGAATGGTCTGTTAGCCGGAGTAGACCCAATTCCTCCAGCAATCTGGCACCCTCCTCCCATATATCATCTAGGAATAAGGCAAACCTTTTTCCCTGTATACTCTCATGCAACCATATTTTTATGGCTTTTCATTCATATTTTTTTCTGGATCTATCTTTGTTTGCATGGCTATTTGGGAAGAGAGTTGATTCCGAAGACTTGTAAAAGACGGAAACTGAGAAACAGTGAGCCAAAGCAACAATCCATTGCAAAAGAAATCCCTCACCTTTTTGCTATTGAAGACTGTCTTCAGAAGGAGAGTCTTGCCGGAACCACCCTTGCCAAGCACGCCAATGCGCGAAAAGGAAGACTGAGCCTCTGCCTCGATCACTGAATTCTCTAGTGTTGCAAAAGCATTGTGTTGCCCCACTATAAGAGGTTCGTTGATGAAGAAACCCCTTGAAGCAGGCTGGATGGTCGTTGCAGAAGTAGTGGCTGAAGATGAAGAGGCACCCAACTCATCGATTCTCCCAAGTGTCTCTCGGAGCTCCTGAGTTTGTCCCACAATTTGGACCAAGCCAATCAGAGGAACTAATTGGAGATGCTGTGTGAAATCTGAAATCAAACGAGTAATCCTTCTACTCGTTTTATAACGAGAAACCACGCCATACCTCTATATTGTGCTTGTGCATTGATGAGCCATTGCTGATGCTCGTTGGCGAAGCGTAGCCAACTGCTTAAGCCATATATTAACAGCTGAAGGTGTCAGCGTATTGTTGCTTTGGGGAATATGAATTTTCTTCCTATTTAGATCCAGGCGGTAGTGCTGTATCTTCTTGATAATAGGCTCAATAGGAAGAAAATTCAAGAAAATTTAAATAACAAGATCTGTTAATAGGAAGCATCTTTGTTATTTAAGAGTTTGTTAGATTTAAGAGATCCTAGATCCTATTTAGTTGTGTTGTTGAGATATTTTCTCAATAAATAGATTGTGTGACTAAGATAGTCAACCTATCTTAAGATCAAGCTTAGTATATCTATATTGATTAAATAATATACTTAAAATGTTTTTATGTGTGAAAAAAAATATGATTTGAAAATCTTGATTGCTCTATAGTTTATTATATTCTCCATGTTAGAACTAAGTGGTTCCCAATTAAGATGTATAAATAAAGGACAATGTCATTGTCTCTCACTTAAACTTATGTAGATTATAACACTTTTACACATTAATAAGTTTAATTAATAAGCCCCTCCTAAGTTTAATTAATAAGCCACTCCTATACCGAGAGGAGCGATCATCGAACCCTTTGGGAACAACTCTATATTTCCTTGAGCGCCTTCTCCCCTCAACTATTCAAACCCTTCATGTTTATCCAAGAAAGCACATAATTTCTGCTATAAAAATGGATTATCCTAATCTCAATTCTTGAGATGAATAGGGCTTTCTTACCTGATGTTTACGTACATTCCTGAAAAGGTATCAAGACATGAGATTCCATGGGAGATTAACCTATGAATTCATAAATGCATTTTATGGATACATCCAAAGGATGTCGCAACCATTGTTGTTGCAATTCTACTATCTAAGTACGTGTGCAAGCTAATTGAAGCATTTGTTGAGTATTTGGAAGGCTCTCCACATCTCAGGTTTCTTCTTCCGTGGTGACAAGAGCTTTGCAAAGCCCATGGTCAATCAATTCAATAACATCGTTTTACTAAGTGGCATATAGACTCATACATAGAACATTAAATTAGTGTATGAGATCCTTTTTATAATATATATATCTTATTTCTTTTGGATTTGAATTTGTAATTTTTTAAAGAAAAAACACATATTCTTTAACCATAAAAGGTTTAAATCTTTGAAATTGAAATTAAAATCATAACAATCATATAAAACTTAAATCTTTGAAATTGAAATTAAAGTTAAAATCATAACAACCTAAAATGTGGCTAACTTGCCATTTTCATAACTGTTTTTTAATTTGTTAGAGGTTTGCAATTATTTGAAAAAAATGACAATACTAAGTCCTTGGCTTTATCGCCATGCTAGTAAACACACGTAATCCATCACTTTTTCCTAGAGTTTCAACTTGTACGTCACATGCTAACTATAGCGGAAAATTAGGGGAACTTTGGATTAGTTGTTATGTATCGTGAACCTTTGCTAGAGGAGGAAAAGTGTTTTATTATATTCTCGTTGTGATTATAGTCAAAGCACTAGTTACTCTATGATTAAAAAAGCTATGTTGCGACTTATTCGGGTTGATCTTATGTGAGAATGCAACCTCCCTAAGATTTTCCTCCTTGATTGAATTTTTTTTTTTTATGTGTGAGCAATGCATATGGTGTTGCAAGTAATTGACTTTTTTACCTACAAAAGATGTTGTGGTTGTTGTTCTTCTTGAAAGGCTTTTAATATATTAGAGATGATGTGGTTGTTGTTCTTCTCGAAAGGGTTTTAATATATTAAATTAAATTAAAGGGCATATTTTTTTGTATAGTTTGTGTATTATGCTTTTTTCACATAGCATCATACCAGATAATTTGTTAGGGGTGAAATTTTGCCCATTGACAAATTTCATGCATGGTTGATATTTTTTTTTTTCGCCAAGAAAGGTATCTAGATATAGCATATAAATGTATTTTTATGATGCTATTAGACCTTGTTTTTTATAATGTAATATATGAGGCATATTACAAAGGAAGTAGGGAAAATGGGTTGTATACAAAGTGGGAGAGTTTGGATTCATGAATCCCAACCCCAAGTTAGTCCAAACCATGACACCTTCCACCTTATGATGCTTGAAACCTATTTTTAGGGATACTTTTTTAGTGATAGTGTGGAATTATGGTGGTTCACTTTTCTTTTCATTAAGCTCCGTAGACAATGTGAAAAGCAACTTTGACCTTTTACTAAAACACATCACATTAATATGAAGTCATTCCCTAGCTTTCTAGGATACTCCTCGCAATCAGTGCACATGCTGCAACTCCACCTTAGCCTGAAAGGTTTTGGTGGGATTACATGTCTTTACAAAATATTACCTAGCTCCCTTTATCCAACTTGAAGGCTTATATGTTCACACTAGGTTCCTATGGGTATCTTTAACAAGGAAACCCCCTTTCAAGAAAAAATTCTTTGATGCATGCTATTTTCCTCTAGTGTCATCAATTTATTCTATTGCATACACTGGTGCCTATCCTTTCATAGATCTACAACTTGAAATGTGAAAATTTATGGTTATTCGAGACATTATTGTGGTAGGAGACTTTAATGAAAGAATTGGTTGCATGTAGTGCACGAGGCATGACCTGTACTTGAACCCATTAATGACTCAAGTAGTGGACTTTCAAGAGGATGTTCACTCTATACTTCAATTGATAAAGTAGTGTCACCGTATGATAAACCTTGGTTATCTTTGGAGACCCTCATGATTTGGTCATCCTCAATGGCAGTAGATCCTTTCAATGTTCCAAGGACTCCTTGACATGCTTTCATTTTATTGGTGGCTCTTATGTTCTTGACTATATCTTTCTAACAAGGATTTTCCTTAGAAATATAGGATCTCCAGGTATCTTCCACACCTCCTCCCCTTAATAACCACGATGTCCTATGTTTTGAGGTTCCACTTGCTCCCCCCCCTCAAATCTTAGCRTTAATCAACCCTACCAATATATTATTCAAGCACCAAGTCAATGAACAATACATAAAATTCCTCAAAACAAGGCTCATATGTGTTTATAATACCCATGATCTAACTAAGTGCTCCCTCTACTTCACCCATGTCATTTGGTCTTCTACTCTTAACACCTTCCAATATTTTGTCTTCATTTCTCTCTCCACTGGGAATGATAATTACCCTTGTAACGCTTGGTATGATTTAGAGTGTAAAAAAATCCATAGCCTAACCAAGCATATTATGATGAATATACCCTCCAAATCAAAGAAAATGCAAAAAATTGATATGATCATTATTAGCAAGGAAAAGACGATATATCTCTTGAAAAGGCTCCAAATTATACCCGATTAACTTGTATTCACCCCTAAACTCTTATGGAGAGCCTTAGGAAATGAATGTGTGTAATAGTCGATATCTCTACTTGGTTTGACTATGCTTCTATCCTATACAATTCTCTAAACCAGTGAATCATTCAAATTAACCTGGAACCTATTAATTGATGTTTCTTTTCTAACTGCTTAATACTAGGTGTCATCCTTATGCTTCAATCCAACAAATCCAAATAGTTGGAGAACCTCAAAGATAAAATTTTCAAACATAGTTGATATGTAGTATATGATAAAATTTAATTGATAAAGTAATGTCACCATATGGTAAACCTTGGTTATGTTTGGAGACTCTCATGATTTAGTCATTCTCAATGACAGTAGATCCTTTCAATGTTCCAAGGACTCCTTGACATGATTTCCTTTTATTGGTGGCTCTTATGTTCTTGACTATATCTTTCTAACAAGAATTTTCCTTAGAAATATAGAATCTTCGGGTATCTTCCACACCTCCTCCCCTTAATAACCATGATGTCCTATGTTTTGAGGTTCCACTTGCTCCCCCCCCCCCTCAAATCTTAGCCTTAATCAACCCTACCAATATATTATCACCATTTCAAGCACCAAGTCGATGAACAATACAAAAAATTCCTCAAAACAAGGCTCCTGTGTGTTTATAATACCCATGATCTAATTAAGTGCTCCCTCTACTTCACCCATGTCAT
>SNQJ01S0011015.1:112287-159416 GCA_010110895.2 Picea sitchensis
ATTACCCTTGTAATGCTTGGTATGATTTAGATTGTAAAAACATCCATAGCCTAACCAAGCATATTATGATGAATATACCCTCCAAATCAAAGCAAATGAAAAAAATCCATAGGAGCATTATTAGCAAGGAAAAGAGGATATATCTCTTGAAAAGGCTCCAAATTGTACCTGATTAACTTTGATTCACCCCTAAACTCTTATGGAGAGCCTTAGGAAATGAATGTGTGTAATAGTTGATATTTGTACTTGGTTGGACTATGCTTCTATCCTATACAATTCTCTAAACTAGTGAATCATTCAAATTAACCTGAAACCTATTAACTGGTGTTTCTTTTCTAATTGCTTAATACTAGGTGTCATCGTTATGCTTCATTCCAACAAATCCAAATAGTTGGAGAACCTCAAAGATAAAAATTTCAAACATAGTTGATTTGTAAATTATCATGGATATTCCACTGGAACAGTTTGTTACAACAAATTTGATAAATGAAATTGAAATCTACACTATGAAGGTTAAATTCCTTTAGATTCTATAATATTTAGTTATTGATTTTCTGCTTAAGCATGAAATAGATAAAATGAGGAAAACAAAGAACGATAACATACAATCACACACCATCCACAAAATAACAGAAATATTTTCTCTAGGAAACCCTTACAAGAGAAACCCCAAATAGAAGGTGAGATTGCTCTACTCTCTTTTCTTTGGTATGGAAATAATGAAAGTACAAAGGAGAGGGTACTCCCTATGTATTTATTTGAGACTTGTGGCATGTTAGGATACTACAGAAAATTAACCCCCTATGTTATTGTAATGTACCTCATTACCAGCAAACCCAAAAAATTTCTCTGATACCACAATGTAACATCCTCAACCCCAAGTTGAGCCACACCACACCAAACATCTTCTTCTCTGATGCCATTTTTAATTAACTATGTGCCCTGCATATGAATGCAAATATGAAATACAAGAAACATACAAAATCATGCATAAACATATACGTTTAAAGCATATAGAGTTAACATAAATGTATATTCCAAGTGTACGTTTCCTGTAAACACCCTCATATTATATACATGTACACCATCCAAATTTGTCTTCTAATTTGAGACATTTCATCAATAATAAAAATTTATAAATATGAATCATAAGGTTGAATGTCTAGGAAAAATATCAACAAGCCTAAAAACCATAAAAAAACAATTTTTGACGGAAGGTCAATCTGAGAGATGTATCAGGTGTGCTAGGGAAAGGAAAGTTGATCCCTGATGGATTTTGTCCCAGCAACTTTATGATAAGTGTTCAACGAACTTGACAGGTTTAGGTCTTTGCAACGGTAAATCTTATGATCTTCCTTCCAGTGGTTAGACTGTTCTGAAGAAAACCTGCTCTGACACCATGTTATATTTTCATTAGTTTCATTAAAATTAGATTTACCATAGCATTTTTATCTTCTTTTAACATTCAATAATTATATACTGAAATATACAAGCAACAGATAAACAAGTACAAGAGGACATAAATATTTATGTTGGGAAAACCCCAAACTCCGGGAAAAACCAAGCCAAATTTTCTTAGAGAGAATATTCAAATACAACCATGAACATGCTCTAATCACAAGAGAAAACCAACAATGAAGAACCAAATACTTATCTCTTCTTCTTGTCAAACCCTAGTAAGGGTAGACAATTGAGTAACCACAAAACTGACGCAAGATAGGCACATCACTACGCACCACATAAATTACAACACTGGTAATTGTAGCTACAGTTGCTACGACAACTACAACTGCTATTGCAATTGTTACTGTAACTGCAACTGTTATAGGGTATTTCAATGAAGCGAGGCGTGACATGTTATGTTGTAGACAGTGCAAGTAATCATAGTTTCCAAGATTTAAATACTTTATTGCTCTCAACTTATCAAAGCCTCAAGGAAAATAAGAAAAAAATGTGTAACTAAAACCAACCCAAAATTATGAACACTAATATCAAAGTGTTTTGTAACTGATATCTCCCATATGTATATATGACTAAACAATTGCAAATTTATAATTATGCAACAACATCATAGCCAATTTTCATTTAATTTTTGTAATTTCAATAAGAAAACTTACTTCATTATTGTATCCAAAGGTGTACAATAGTAGAATTATCATTATGAAAAACAAAGAAAGTGATATTTTTGGTAGCTTGTGTAGTAGCTAACAATGAGGGCCCTTTAAGCCCACATTTTTTTCCCTTTTATGACATGAACCAGAACATTCTACTTTTAAACACAAATCAATATACCACATTTTTTAAAATTCCAAAAATTAATTGAAAAACAACATCATAATTAAATTAAAGGAACAAATGCATAAAACAATAACCCCAAGTGGATATATTGATGATGACAATGTATAGGAGAAAAATATTCTTCCAACGAAATTTCAATTTCAATTAATAAGACCCATTTTTTGTTCACATCTTTCTTCGAAACAATCCTAAGGGATAACTTTCATCATCTGATTTTCTTCTCTTTATTTTAAGGAAAATATTGAGAATTTTCAACAAAGTTTCAATTTCAATTAATAAGACCCATTTTTTTTTCACATCTTTCTTCGAAACAATCCTAAGGGATAACTTTCATCATCTGATTTTCTTCTCTTTATTTTAAGGAAAATATTGAGAATTTTCTAAGTTATGTGTTGTTTATTTAATTAAAGTTTATTGAATTTAATTTAATGTGTATTTAAGATATATAAAATTAATAGTTTTATCAAGTTTTAGTTAATTATAAGTTGTAGTTGAAGAAATAATCATCAAATCATAAAAGTGAGTTGGTATTATTAATTCTGTTTTTTTTTTAAATTGAGATAATAATAACATTATATTGTATGAGACCATTAAAATCAAATTATATTAAAAATATTGGAAATTCAATTAATAAATTAAATTTATAATATTATTAATGAATTAAAAATATATATTATTTTTTGTCCTCAAATACAATATATAGATAAAAAAATGTAGAAAATCAAATAATAAGAGGTCACATATAAATGTTGGTGATGAAAACATAGATTACAAATATTGATCATGAATTATAATACATACACTTTTAAAAATATCTACAAATTTCTTGAAGGAAAAGGTAGAACTCATTGTTCCAAAATTCATCATATCCCCAATCATCATCATCTTCTTGAAGTTCTTGGTAGTACTTTTGTGAAAGTTCTTTTGTGCTTGGAGTAGACATTGTTACCACTTCTAAATTTGTATTTGCTCCATTGATCATCTGAAGATTCTCCAAAACTTTTGAACAACCATACACTCTTATTTTTTTGAGTGTCTTGAGATTCAAATAACTTTCTGGTAACATCATTAATGCTTCACAAAGCATCAATATGAAATTTTTAAGTTTAGGCATTGCACCTTCTTCTATTATTGGTAACTCCTCTAGCTCATCTAGATTAACCATTGAAAGTATCTTCAACATAGGAAATGCCCCAGTCTCACCAAATTCCTTAGAAATCTTTTTTAACCTAGAACATCTTATGATTTCTAATTTCATTAAACTTCTAAGATTATGTAAATGTGGAAGTTCTTCCAACATATTACAATCCCATAATCTAAGATGATATAAATATTGAAATTCACAAAACTTACTTTCTATTTTAACTATGTGAGAGCTCTTTAATGAAAACCTCTTCAACATTGACATATTAATAATGTCGTTAGGTAAAGAAGTTGTCATGGTGATCTTCAATTCTAATGCTTGCATTTTAGCCATCCTCCCTAAAATGCCCTCACTCATTGTTTCTCCATTATCATTTAAGCGAAGGTATTGTAGTTGTGTTAAATTCCCCAAGTCATCAATACAAAACCACTTTTTGCCCCTTTCGAACTCATGGTTTGTCCACACACCACTACAAACGGGCAGAAAGAGGATTTGCAAAGAAGTGAGGCGTGACATGCTATGCGGTAGGCATTGCAACTCATCACAGTTAAAAAGGCTTAAATACTTGAGTGCTCTCAACTTATAAATGCCCGACGGTAATTCTCTAATTCTAGACCCACAAAGATCAAGGATTTCGAGACTTGCGAGATTGGTAAGAGATGCTGGTAACTTTTCGATAGGCACGTTCAGTAATCTTAGGCATACAAGTTGTTTCAAGCACCCGATCCTCTCAGGCAATGATTGGATGGACGTGTTACTCAAATCAAGAACCTTGAGAGAGATCATGCTCCCAATCACCCTTCTTGGAATTTCTCTCAAATTTTTGTTTGCATAGAGTGATAATGTGCAGATTTCTGGAGCTCTGAAAGACTCGGCAAGAAAAGTCAACTGTTTGCCAGTCAACGAAATCCGAGTGCGTCCTAAACATTCATTTGCATCCAACGTTGTCAAAGCCTTACCTACGCCACAGTAGAAGTTCTCTTCCTGCTCAGCTATTTGTAGTCCTGAACTACGCACAACATCGTGCATCCTGAAATACTGTACGCGCCCATCAATGTTTCTCACGGTGGGTTCAATCAAACAGCGATCGGCTAAATTGCTGATGTAGATTCTCCCGATCTCGAATAGGTCGTGGCCAGCCTGATCTTGTAGCAGCCCTTCTCCTAACCACAAGATAATGATGGCCTCTGGATAAATAATTTCGTCTTCTGGGAAGGCAGCAGCTAAATACACAAAGCACAATTGCAGATTGACGTTATAGTTGCCCAGTGCGTCATAACTCAACCTGAGGCAGTCATAGACAGGTTGAAGGCCTTGCTGCAGCCTCTGGACTGCCAAGTCCCACTCTTGTGCATCAATAGTGCCTGCCAGTGCCCTCCCTACTACTTTGATTGACAGGGGATGCCCTCCACATTTTGTACACACAACCTTCGCCTTTCCCTCCTCGATGTTTCCAGGCAGATTTCCATTATTATGTGGAAAAGCATGATAAACAAACAGCCGCCAACTATCATCTTCGGTCAAATCCCCCATTGTAATCAATGTGGACACATCTGCATTAACTCCCATCTCCAGCAGTGCTTTGTGATTCCTTGAACTCACAACAATTTTGGAGGAGGAATGGTTGGTTAGCCGGAGTAGACCCAATTCCTCCAGCAATCTGGCACCCTCCTCCCATATATCATCTAGGAATAAGGCAAACCTTTTCGCCTGCATACTTTCATGCAACCATATTTTTATGGCTTCTTCATTCATATTTTTATCTGGATATATCTTTGTTTGCATGGCTATTTGGGAAGAGAGTTGATTCCGAAGACTTGTAAAAGACGGAAACTGAGAAACAGTGAGCCAAAGCAACAATCCATTGCAAAAGAAATCCCTCACCTTTTTGCTATTGAAGACCGTCTTCAGAAGGAGAGTCTTGCCGGAACCACCCTTGCCAAGCACGCCAATGCGCGAAAAGGAAGACTGAGCCTCTGCCTCGATCACTGAATTCTCTAGTGTTGCAAAAGCATTGTGTTGCCCCACTATAAGAGGTTCGTTGATGAAGAAACCCCTTGAAGCAGGCTGGATGGTCGTTGCAGAAGAAGTAATGGCTGAAGATGAAGAGGCACCCAACTCATCGACTCTCCCAAGTGTCTCTCGGAGCTCCAGAGTTTGTCCCACACTTTGGACCAAGCCAATCAGAGGAACTAATTGGAGATGCTGTGTGATATCTGAAATCAAACGAGTAATCCTTCTACTCGATTTATAACGAGAAACCACGTCATACCTCGGTATTGTGCTTGTGCATTGATGAGCCATTGCTGATGCTCGTTGGAGAAGCGTAGCCAACTGCTTAAGCCATATATTAACAGCTGAAGGTGTCAGCTTATTGTTGCTTTGGGGAATAGGAATTTTCTTCCTATTTAGATCCAGGCGGTAGTGCTGGATCTCCTTGATAATAGGCTCAATTTCCATTAACAGATGCTTCAGATTGGCCAATTCTTTCCTGCGACGGAGCGCAATATTAATGTGATCAAGAATTTGGCGGATAACCATGTCTATGCCCAAACTAATAAATCCAGATACGAAACCAGGATCAGGCATGATCTGATTTTCAGTACAAGGAACAGAAATATATGGGATCCTCTTTAAAACACAACGGAAACACAAACGGCTGAATATCTAAATTGAAAAATCTCAAAATGAAGATTTCTTTCCCACCAATCGACTGGTTCAGCAATACCAACACTGCGACAGCAAAGCCTCGAGGAAGGGAAGCAGTAATTGTGTAAATAATGCCGAAGCTTTTTTGGTAACTGCCATCTCCCATTGGATACTTGTGCGGAATTTATAGCCAATTTTCCTTAATCGATGAAATTTCAATAATGAAAAAGAGGAATCTTCCTTTTCTTTACATCAAAAGGTGGATGAAAAGGACTGCCATTTTATTCTTCTGTATTGATTTTTTGACTTAGTTCATACATAATGATATAAATTAATGTGTAAGTGTGAGCAATGTAATTTTTGTTGTTTAAATTGCATTTCTGAATGCATAAATAGATTCAGTTTAATAAAAAATTCTTAAAGCACTTTGATTATACAAACTAAACCACTCAAATCTACAAATCTAATCATTCATCACTAGATTTTAGACAAAATCTAAAGAAAAAAATTGTCAAAAAACATTAAAATAAAATAAAATAAAACATTTAAACAACTGCGTTAGGAATTATGAAGGTAAAGGTTAGTCAGAAATGAACCCATCAATCAATCAACTACTTCGAAAAAGAAAAACAGGTATAATAGTATCCGCACTATCATTTTTAATGGAGATCAAATGAGTATCTTGAAGCGTCGGTGGGAGGGTAGGAGATTGGAAGACCGGATGAATGGCCGTTATCCTACGCGGGGAATTTCTGCAGAAATTTCACGGGATAGAAAACGAAAGAATGTTCTTAACCCACTAGAGTGGTTGAACGTCAATTGGTGGGTCATGGCTGCCTCTGCAACCCCTGGTTGAATATCAATTCCAACTCAAAAGTGGACTCGATACGCGAAGATTTTGTGACTCGGATGAAGGAAGCAACAAAGAAATTGTTGACAGTCTGCATTGAAGTGGAATAACAGCACCATTGTAGATTTTTTCCAACTCGAAATTCGACCTAAGGTATATTTTCTGCTCATCTTGCGTAATCCTGTAGCAGTTTGGTCCAATTTCGTGTCGTGCCACGCTCGGCCAGAGATTTGCGGACCCCCTCCTGCACGATGCGCGTATGGGCAAGTAAATCCCCCGGGAGATTCGGGCAACAACGAGGAATTGGATACTGGTCAAATCATGAGGAGTACAAATCACTAGACAGATGGTGAATTCCTAGAGGGCGGTCGCCTTGGAGAAGTTTGGACAGACGAGGAGTTTTGGTAGATGAACCGGGAGTGGGCTAACTCGGAAGCAATCCTCCGGAGTTACCTTTCAACCATGTCTGTCTTTTGGCAGTTTCATTTTAAATTTTCGTCTAATCCAGAATTTTAATTAATTTTCTGATTATTTGGGTTGGTTTAAAATGGGGTAAAAATTCTGGGGCAAGGTTCTAAAATGTATGGAACTTTGATCTATGCTAAACTCAGACTACTATTTTTTGATCATTTGAATTAATTTAAAATGAAACAAAAATCTGAAATGCATGAAACTTTGATCCATACAAAACTCAAACTACCCCTGAAAATCTCACTGAATTCAAACCCATTTTTTTATCTAAAAAGAGGTTGCTCCAGAATTAACCTACTCCAATAAACAAATGTAAAGATTACTGAGAAATGAACCCATCAATCAACCAACTACTTCAAAGAGAAAAGCAAGTATAAGTATAATAATATATTCATTATCATTTTTATCAATCAACCAACTACTTCAAAGAGAAAAGCAAGTATAAGTATAATAGTATGTTCATTATCTTTTTTAATGGATATCCTTATCAATCAATCAGGACGAGGGGACGGTAGCTTTGCTTATCAATCAATCAGGACGAGGGGACGGTAGCTTTGCCAATCCACCTAGAAGTTTGACTAAAAGATTAATTAATTACTTGGTTGATATGGGAAGGGAAAAGTAACTTGGAAGTCTTGAACTTGTTTCTTTCATTCAGTGGGTTCATAGCTTTATTAAAAGTGGTATATAGGGAGTATTACCTATAGTTATGTGAACAGGTGATAAACATTTCATTTTGATCAATAATTGATAAGATAAACATTTCATTTTTGTTGTAGAATTTTTTATTATGTTTTGATTATAAATATAAGAATAAATGCATTAAAGTTATTATAAGTTTTGATAAATAAATTTGATTTTCTACTATTGTATAAATGAATTAAAGGCTAGGTGAAAAGTCTTTTAAATATATAGTTCACTTTCCTTGCATTCACCCCTATTGAATGGGGTCCATTTCTATGCAGGATGGCATGGCTTTGTTTGGTTATGGTATAAATCCTTTATATAATATGTTTCATGTTACAAATTTCTAAGATCTGCGTATATATGGATTATCTTCTTCAAAGTCATTCACGGTGTTGAGGTGATTGTTGGTTCTCATTTTGAGTTTGAATTCTAGAATCAATTGAATGAGTTATGATTTGGAAGTTGTGATTGATCTATTGTATATTCTATTTTCCATGTTAGAATTGTTGGAATAATTCCTATTTGTCTAGTTAATTAAATGTTGGAATAATTCTTATTTGTTTTTGTTAATTAATGTGAAATTATTTATCATATTATAAGATTATAATTTATTATTGAGTTTGGTAAATTGGAATATAGAGGTTATTTCAGTATGAATAATTTGTTTTGTTATTTAGGAATTTGTTAGATCTAAGAAAGATTTTAGATAATATTTAGATGTATTGTTAAAATATTCTCTCAACAAATAGATTATTTGATTAAGATAGTCAATCTATCTTAAACCCAAAGTTAATATATTTCTATGTACCTATGTTGATTGAATAATATACTTAAAACTTTTCAAAGTTAATGTATTTATATGTACCTATGTTGATTGAATAATATATTTAGAACTTTTCAAACTTAATGTATTTATATATAACTATGTTAAAAGTTAATGTATTTATATGTACCTATGTTGATTGAATAATATATTTAGAACTTTTCAAACTTAATGTATTTATATATAACTATGTTGAATGAATAATATACTTAGACCGTTTTGGGTGTGTGAAAGAAAATATGTATACTCTCCATTTTTCTTTCATGATATCAAAGTTGGTTTGGTTTAACTCCCTCACGGGAGGGCCCAGAAATATGAGAAAAATGTGAGATTAATCTACTGAAGGGGTAGACCAGCATAACTAGTTTCTTGTTCGAGTGTTTTTATTATGATTTTGTGTATTTCCGGTTTGTCCACCGTTTAATAAGAGCTGCTACTGTGGGTTGAAGGAGTTGCCAAAGGTATCATTGCAAAGGATATTGCTAGAGCTCACAGAAGGCACATCATGATAGGTCGCCCACTATGAACAGAGGAGATTTGAACTTTAGATTTGCAGCCAGATTGTTTCGGAATCTTCAGAGCCACCATAGCATTTTACATAGGGCTCCACAAATCTAAAATAAGCAATCTAGTCTCAGGGTTGCGTTTGGAGAAAGGATCTGAGAATAATGTACCCAACCACAATTGCTATAGCCGCTAATCAAATTTCTACCGGTGAAAGCCATGAGTCAACAGAGGATCGATGTTTGCATACTTCTTGCTGAGCACAGATTGGAAGAGCAAGGTAAATATATTTAAATTTTGACTGAGTGGGTTTTGTCGTTGGTTTCTTAAGGCATAGGCTCTACAGAAATATGGATCATGGTGATTCTGGATGGAAGAGAAGGAGGTTGCAATTTCAGTTTCGCTCTGCATGAGGATAGCACTAGCAATGTGAATGACGCGTGGAAGTCATTATTTTATTTGGTGTACATATTTGTTGACTCAATCATTGCATTTGAGTTGGCATGAAGACAATGATTAAAGAGAACCCGATGTTATACATCATGTGCTGCCATGAATCGAACCATAGAGAGCCACCGCCATAGAATCTCCAGGTATCTTCCACACCTCCTCCCCTTAATAACCATGATGTCCTATGTTTTGAGGTTCCACTTTCTCCCCCCCTCAAATCTTAGGCTTAATCAACACTACCAATATATTATCACCATTTCAAGCACCAAGTCGRTGAACAATACAAAAAAATCCTCAAAACAAGGCTCCTATGTGTTTATAATACCCATGATCTAATTAAGTGCTCCCTCTACTTCACCCATGTCATTTGGTATTCTACTCTTAACACCTTCCAACATTTTGTCTTCATTTCTCTTTCTACTGGGAATGGTCATTACCCTTGTAATGATTGGTATGATTTAGAGTGTAAAAACATCCATAGCCTAACCAAGCATATTATTATGAATATACCCTCCAAATCAAAGAAAATGAAAAAAATCCATAGGAGCATTATTAGCAAGGAAAAGAAGATGTATCTCTTGAAAAGGCTCCAAATTATACCCGATTAACTTTGATTCACCCCTAAACTCTTATGGAGAGCCTTAGGAAATGAATGTGTGTAATAGCCAATATCTCTACTTGGTTTGACTATGCTTCTATCCTATACAATTCTCTAAACTACTGAATCATTCAAATTAACCTAGAACCTATTAATTGATGTTTATTTTCTAACTGCTTAATACTAGGTGTCATCCTTATGCTTCAATCCAACAAATCCAAATAGTTGGAGAACCTCAAAGATAAAATTTTCAAACATAGTTGATATTTAGTATATGATAAAATTCAATTGATAAAGTAGTGTCACCATATGGTAAACCTTGGTTATGTTTGGAGACTCTCATGATTTAGTCATCCTCAATGGCAGTAGATCCTTTCAATGTTCCAAGGACTCCTTGACATGATTTCCTTTTATTGGTGGCTCTTATGTTCTTGACTATATCTTTCTAACAAGGATTTTCCTTAGAAATATAGGATCTCCAGGTATCTTCCACACCTCCTCCCCTTAACAACCATGATGTCCTATGTTTTGAGGTTCCACTTGCTCCCCCCCTCAAATCTTAGCCTTAATCAACCCTACCAATATATTATCACCATTTCAGGCACCAAGTCGATGAACTATACACAAAATTCCTCAAAACAAGGCTCCTATGTGTTTATAATACCCATGATCTAATTAAGTGTTCCCTCTACTTCACCCATGTCATTTGGTCTTCTACTCTTAACACCTTCCAACATTTGTCTTCATTTCTCTCTCCATTGGGAATGGTCATTACCCTTGTAATGCTTGGTATGATTTAGAGTGTAAAAACATACATAGCCTAAACAAGCATATTATGATGAATATACCCTCCAAATCAAAGCAAATGAAAAAAATCCATAGGAGCATTATTAGCAAGGAAAAGAGGATATATCTCTTGAAAAGGCTCCAAATTGTACTCGATTAACTTTAATTCACCCCTAAACTCTTATGGAGAGCCTTAGGAAATGAATGTGTGTAATAGCCGATATCTCTACTTGGTTTGACTATGCTTCTATCCTATAAAATTCTCTAAACTAGTGAATCATTCAAATTAACCTGAAACCTATTAACTAATGTTTCTTTCTAACTGCTTAATACTAGGTGTCATCCTTATGCTTCATTCCAACAAATCCAAATAGTTGGAGAACCTCAAAGATAAAATTTTCAAACATAGTTGATCTGTAAATTATCGTGGATATTCCACTGGAATAGTTTGTTACAACAAATTTGATAAATGAAATTGAAATCTACACTATGAAGGTTAAATTCCTTTAGATTCTATAATATTTAGTTATTGATTTTATGCTTAAGCATGAAATAGATAAAATGCGGAAAACAAAGAACGATAAAATACAATCACACACCATCCATAAAATAACAGAAATATTTTCTCTAGGAAACCCTTATAAGAGAAACCCCAAATAGAAGGTGAGGTTTCTCTACTCTCTTTTCTTTGGTATGGAAATAATGCAAGTACAAAGGAGAGGGTACTCCCTATGTATTTTTTTGAGATTTGTGGCATGTTATGATACTACAGAAAATTAACCCCCTATGTTATTGTAACGTACCTCATTACCAACAAACCCAGAATTTTTCTCTGATACCACAATGTAACATCCTCAACCCCAAGTTGAGCCACACCACACCAAACATCTTCTTCTCTGATACCATTTTTAATTAACTATGTGCCCTGCATATGAATGCAAATATGAAATACAAGAAACATACAAAATCATGCATAAACATATATGTTTAAAGCATACAGAGTTAACATAAATGTATATGTATTACTTAGTAGAATAATACACATAGTAAGTAGAATGTAAACACATGAAAATAAAATCATATTTTAATGGTAAATTACCAAGTGTGTGTAGACCTCAAACGTTCCTCCTAGCCATAGAATTTGTTGCCCATAAACTCTTAGCAGTAGGTCACCCCCAAGCTAAGGATATAAACTCCACCCGAAAAGGCTTCCTAATCGAGACTAAGGTCTAACCAACACAATAAAAATCATGTCAAGGTGTTTACTGTTGTAACTAACCTACAACCTCTAACTTCCCATAGCTTGTCCCACCCAAAGAAGTGTACCCATTCTCTGCTCAAAATTCCTTCAGTTGTCTCACTTCCCTTCCAAGGTTTCAACAATAGGTTGGCTAGAAAGTCTCAGAGATCTGTAGCTATTTCCCAACACACAGGGAAGAAATTCCCAACAGTTCTCTCACCTGAAGAGAATTCTCACAGGCTTGGCAACTTGCTTCTTCATAATGCACACAAGCCTGAAAACCTTCTTCTTCAACTCAAATTACCCAAGTTCACTGATTAACATCAACTTTGTAGCTCTAAAGTACATGTATGGGTGACGATGGCAAGAAGGTACGTAGGGAAAGAGTGGATGAGAGAACGAGGGTAAGAATTATGGACAATACACTATTTCCCAACTTTATATTTGCATGTTGCCAACTTGACACTTGTCATGTTGGAAACTACTTTGTCTCCACTTGCCTCCACTTGGTGATATGTTCCCCATCTTTAGGAACTTAGGATAAAATGTCATATAACTTGGACTTTAGGAAATATCAATATAATATTCCCCTGTGATTAAGCCCCCTTGGCTTATCCCCTCTTCCTAGAATCTTATCCCCTCTTTTCCTTTCTAGTGTGAAGTTTTATCCCACAATACTCTCTTTTTTTATTGGTTTGTAGAAGTGATGTATTTTATTAATAAATATGAGTTTGATTACATATTATATTTTCTAGGCTCCCTGGGATAAATCACATAGGCACTCTGGCCTCAAAACATATATACACAGGCTCTCTAGCCCAAAATATCCTAGCTCACTAGCGTATAGAATGTATGTACATTTACAACTGGGGCTCATCTCAGGGGTATTACATTCCCCTCCCCCTTATTTATGCATTGTCCTCAGCGCTTTATATTCACATGTACAAATAATGTTTTTCAAAAATATTCAAAAATATGTGGGTACTCTTCCCACATTACATCCTCATGCTCCCAGGCTGCGTCCTGAGGATTGTAACAAGTTCAATGGAATTTTACCATCCCTATTGCTCAATTCTAGAGAAAATTGACTTTTTGATCCAATATACACACCAATTGAACTTAGAAATCTTCTTCTTGCTCCACTTGAATCACATTCCACTCGATTACATGATTAGCATCATGCACATATTTTTTAAGAAAAGGCACATGGAATAAATTATGAATGCATATGGGTGTAGGTAGTGCAAGAATGTATGAAACATGACTAATACTCTCTAGGATTTAAAGGGTCCACAATATATTGCAACAAGCTTTGAATAGTTTCCCAACTTTAGGGAACTTCTCTTGGCCTTCACTTTTAACAATACATGGTCACCTACTTTAAACTCTTTGTGAGTTTTGTTCTTATCTGCAAAGCTTTTCTTCCTGTCCTATGCATCCTTTAAATTCTGATTTATCTTCACCATTTGTTCTTCCATTTCCCTAAGCAATTTTGGCCCAATCACTGCTCTATCTATTGGGTTGTCCCATCTCACTGGCGTGTTTCACTTTATACCATATAATTCTTTAAATAGGCTCATACTCAAAAATGTTTGATACCCATTATTATAAGAAAACTCTACTAAATGGAAATAATCTTACCATTTTGATGGTTTATCCATCACATACATCCTCAACATATCTTCAATCACCTTATTGACCCTCTTTGTCTACCCATTTGATTCTAGGTGATATATTGTGCTAAAGTTCATATTTGTTCCAAATCCCTTAAATAATCCCTTCCAAAACTTTTAAGTAAAATTGGGATATTTGTTAGACACAATTTCCTTAGGCACTCCATGTATCCTGGGAATTTATCTTCTATAAATATTTGCAATGATAAATACCTTGTGAGTGAGCTTCACTGGAATGAAATGTGAAACTTTTGTTAGCTTATCTGCCACCACCATGATGGAATCATGTTGTTTTGTTGTTATGGGAAGCTTGGTGATGAAATCAATTGTCACCACATCCCATTTCCACTCCAGAATAGGAAATGGTTGTAGCAACCCAGCTAGATGTCTATGCTCATCCTTGACCTTCTAACATTTGAGACATTTGACTATATAATCAACCACTTCCTTCTTCATATCTGGCCATTAATATTGACTCTTGACGCTTTCAATTATTTTTTGGTAACTTGAGTGCCCAACATAAGGCACATTATGCCTTTCTCTTAGCACCATATTTTTTATATCATGACATTTAGGAACATATACTCTACCCATGTACATGGGGATTCCATCCTCTCTCAACTCATAATATTCATTTTTTTGTTGAGAATTACCTTGTCGTAATTTCCCTTTATTTCCAAATATTGTTGATCTGATTTTGCAGATACCAAAATTCTGTCTTTTAAATCATATTTATACATGCTAATGGTTGTAGCATGCATCTCATGCRCCCTCCTACTGAGTGCATCAACCACCTTGTTCTCCTTGTCTTTGATATGCTTTATATCAAAGTCATACTCACTGAGAAATTCGAACCATCTGATTTGCCTAGCATTCAAAGTTGGTTGTCCAAATAAATATTTCATAGCACTATTGTTTGTCCTCAACTTGAATATTTTTCCCATGAGATAATGCCTCCACGTGTTTAAGGAATGTAATATAGCTTCCAATTCCAAATCATGAGTGGCATAGTGTCTCTCATGTTCTTTCAACATTCTTGACTCATAACATATCACATGCCCATTTTGAATAAGGACTCCTCCAAGCCTTTTTTTTCATGCATTAGAGCGCACAATTAAATCTTCAATGGGATCAACAATATTTAATATTGGTGCACTTGTCAATAAACACTTTAAGTATTGAAATATTTCTTCACATTCAAAAGTCCACTCAAACTTCACACCCTTCTTTTGCAAAGAAGTGATTGGATGTGAAATTCTTGAAAATTCTTCAATAAATCTTCTATAATAACCTGCTAGTCCCATGAAGGATCTCACCTCTGAGACATTCTTTGGTGTTGGTCATACTTCAATGGCTTTTGTCTTCTCAAGGTCTACTGCAATCCCTTCTTCTGAAATGATATGACCCAAATAATATTTTTTCCTTTGATAGAATGAGCACTTGCTCAAATTTCCATACAATTGATGCTCTCTCAAAACTTGTAGCACCATCCTCAAGTGTTGCTCATCCTCTTATTTAGACTTAGAGTATATAAATATGTCTTCCATAAATACAATGAAAAACTTTTCCAAATAATTTATAAAAATACCATTCATAAAACACATGAAGACAATGTGTGCATTTGAAAATCCAAATGGTACCATTATAAACTCATAATAGCCATACCTTGTTCTAAATGATATATTGTTGATATCTTCTTCTTTAATTATCACCTGATGATAACCTAACCTGAGGTCAATTTTAGAGAATATCCTTACATCCTTCAACTGATGAAAAATATCATCTATCCTTGGAAAATGATACTTGTCTTTCACAGTCGCCTTATTCAACTATATGAAATCAATGCATAACCTCAAGGTACCATCCTTCTTCTTGAAAAATAACATTGGGGAACCCCAAGGTGACGCACTTGGGCATATATACCCCTTCTTCAAAATCTCTTCAAGTTGCATTTGTAACTCCTTCAACTTTGGTGTACTCATCCTATAAGGATTCTTGAACATTGGGGCTACTCCAAGCATCAAATTAATGGAGATATATATATATATATATATATATATATCTTGTGTGGCAACCCAGATATTTATCTAAATTCATCCTCAAACTCTTTCAGGACTTAATGATCTTCAATATTTGGAACTTTATCCTTAGTGTCCTCTTCCATATGCGCTGCAAATATTTGACATCCTTTCCTAAATCTTATTTTAAACTACAAGGCTGAAATTTCTCTGATAGATATTTCCCTTGGAATACCTTAAAGTGTTCTCAAGTTCCCTGCATCATCCAAGCAAGTAAATGCATTGTTATAGCAGTCTAGGATAACATGATGATTTTCCAACCAATCCATATCAATTAGGAAATCATATGAGCCCGAAGGTATGATATTCAAATCTTCCTTCATGCTTAATCCATTCATGTCCATTGGGCATTCCTTAACCAACTCAGTAATTCTTCTTTTAGCTCTTGTAGCTTGTTGAACCAACCAAGATTTCCCAAGTTTTTTTCTTGGCAAATGAAATCTTTCCACAAAGTTAGGATCTATATAACTATGACTAACTTCTGAATCAATAAAAATAGTTATAGGTTGATCATTTATCTTACCTTCCACTTCAATCATGTGGGATTGAAATTCAATTTACTTCTTGTCTAGGGATGCATAGATCCTTGGCATGCTTCTACCCATGCCCTCAATTGTATCAATATGTTGTACATTGTGAACAGTCCTCACTTTTTCACCTCTATAAGATAAATATCTGTACATATGATCCCCCTCACAATCCAATCATTTGATAGGTTGTTTCCTTGGCCTTTTCCC
Organism: Picea sitchensis; assembly: GCA_010110895.2. Classification (NCBI taxonomy): domain Eukaryota; kingdom Viridiplantae; phylum Streptophyta; class Pinopsida; order Pinales; family Pinaceae; genus Picea; species Picea sitchensis. The sequence continues at coordinate 129,276 of SNQJ01S0011015.1, forward strand.
CAATGACTCTTTCATTCTGGTCTCATTTTGAGCTGGCTTCCCTTGAGAACTATTTCTGAAAAATGGTGGCTTGTCCCCTTTCTTTCTCTGCTCCATCTTACCTTTCTTCTTATATCCCCAAGCCTTTTGGAGAGTTTATCTTCCTTTATGCTAATCATAGAGGAATTTATCTCTCCTTATTTCTTCATCCAATGTCTTGGGATAATCATATTGTATCTTGTCACTAAATATTGATGGAAACCCACTCAGAAACCTTTGAATTTTGACTTGTTCATCCTTGATGAAGTCAACATACTTTGGTAGTCCTAAAAATATTCTCTCATACTCATCCATGGTCATACTCCTAACATTGATTTCAAAGAAATCATGCATTTTCCTATCATAATAACACTTGGTCAAGTATTTCTTCTAAAAGTACTTCTTGGGTTGCCTCCAAGTTATCTTCTTCTCATTAATGTGTTTTACTTGCACAAGCCGGTCCCACCACATTGATGCTTTTCCCTTCAGCTGATAAATGGAAATTATTCCTTCTGCATATGAAGAGTAATTGTGCAACTGAAAATATTTCATCATTCCCAATAACCAAGTCTCTACATCATCATCTTTCTTGTGCTTGCCATCAAAGATAGGAGGCTTGATATTATTCATTTCTCCTTGTAGTTCATCTACTCCAGACCTTCTCTTATGCTTCCCGACAAGAGATCATCTTGGAATACCATGTGCTCTTTTAACTGAATGCTTTGGTTAGTGATGATGGTGTCTACCAACACTTCTAGATTCTTCTCATTTATCGTGAGACTTGTGGCTCTTTGACTTTCTTGAGTCTATCACCTTATCCATTTTCTTCTCAATTATATCCAAGCTCTACAACAAATTGATGTTGAAGCCATCCTGTCACTCCTTAGCTTTCATAAGCCTCTCATTATCATCTTTACAACACAAAGAATATCTTTGCAAACTTTTTATGGCCTCAACCAAATTAATTATTTCCTCTATTCCTTCTCCATGCCCATTTCATTCTTTCCCTGTAATGTCCATGCTTACATACAACCCCCTAACTTCATCTTCATGAATGTAAGTTTTATGAGCATATTCCATGTCTTTGATTTCTCTACTAATTTATTTATTTTTCTATTTTCCCTCAAACCTGCAAAATGTGCAGGAAATAGGATTTTTTATACTACAATAATTTAACAAACCTATAAAATTATGTACAATTCTTCCCCTTTAAGTGCACCCAAAATATTATTTCTGATTTCTTGTGAATTTGGCTACTTGATTCACATTTCTAGGCTCATCACTGGATTCCTCTATCCAATACCTTTCAAATTACTACCTTCTTTCTCAATTCTGAGTTCTGAGCAACAAGTTATATTCATTTGAAAATTACCCATTTCTTCATTTCTACACTTTTTAACCAGGTGTAATTTTGACTATGACCATGCATCGTTTACATCAGATCCTTTAGGATTTTGACAGGAGATCAATTGGGTTTCTTTATGACCATTTTTTGAGAAATTTGGCCAATATTCACTTTCATCCAGCATCCAAGCTATTAGTGACAACCTGCTGAATTTTTTCCTAATTTACCTTTTTAGCACTGAATGCTACATGGATCTTCTACCTCCTCATGTACACTTTTTGGTACTAAAACTTCCAATATAACTCCAAAGATGTCTTCTATGGTTCAATATATTTCTGTAGTCTACTCCTGTGCTAAAACATTACTTTTGATCAAGGATTTATGCCCTTCAAAAGCCAACTAGTACTACAAATTACAATGCATTGTTTAGCCTATAACTTCTTCATACTAGCTTTGTTTGGTGAACAATTTATCTAGTTAGAAATATCTCTTTGAGATATTTCATTTAATATACAATGAATCTATGTGGTTCCTGCAACACTTATAGTCTCGAAAATTAAAAGTCCTAAAAACACCGTTTAGGGCCTATAAAATTCCCTGCAAAAACATGACCTGAAAAATCTTATAATTTTTTGAGAAAAATAATTATTTTCTAATATCTATTGACTTGGCGACTAATATGGAATTATAGGTACACTTGTCACCCCAAGATGATTCCATGATATCCTTCTGGACTACTTGGACCTGCCTCATCAACCTTTTCTCTCCTTTTTATCTCTTTTTCTCTTACACAAGCCTTAAAATTCATTAAAATATTGATATTTTAAGGGCCCACCTGCCCAGCTGACACATTTATGATTCGAATGGGACAAAGGCCCCATGTTGAATGTAAAATTTCCATGTGGCACCCCTTCATTGGTTGCGGGGTTAGGTGTATTCCATTCCACACCTTTTCCTTGGCAACTAGCCTACAACCTCTCATTTCCCATAGCCTGCCCCACCTCAGGAAGTGTACCCCTTCTCTATTCAACATTCCTTCGTCTGACCCACTTCCCTTCTGGGGATTCAACAATAAGCCGAACATAAAGTCTCAGATCTCTATAGTTATTTCCCAACACATGGGGCAACAATTCCCAACAGTTCTCTCACCTGGAGAGAATGCTCATGGGCCTGGAAGCCTGCTTCTTTAGAATGCACATAGGACTGACAACCTACTTCTTCAACTCAAATTACCTAGGTTCACTGGTTAACATCAACTATGTAGCTCCCAAGTATAGGTATGGGTGATGATAGCAGGAAGGTATGTAGGGAAAGAGTGAATGAGTGAATAAGGGTAAGAATGATGGACAATACACTATTTCTCAACTTTATATTTCCATGTTCCCAACTTGACACTTGTCATGTTAGGAACTACCTTGTTCCCACTTGCCTCCACTTGGTGATAGGTTCCTCATCCTCAGGAACTTAGGATAAAATGTCATATAAATTGGAATTTAGGAAATGTTAATATAATATTCCCTTTCCTAAAGTCCAAGTTATATGACATTTTATCCTAAGTTCCTAAGGTTGGGAAACATATCACCAAGTGGAGGCAAGTGGGGACAAGTTAGTTCCCAACATGATAAGTGTCAAGTTGGGAACATACAAATATAAAGTTGGTAAATAGTGCATTGTCCATCATTCTTACCCCCATTCTCTCATTCACTCTTCCTATACTCTTAGCCCCCCTTTTCCCTTCTAGTGTGGATTTCTAGCCTCTCATACTCTTTTTGTCTAATTGGTCTGCAACAACAATGTATTTTATTAATAAATCTGAGTATGATTACATCTTACATTTTCTAGGCTCCCTATTCTTTCATCGCATAGGCTCCCTGACCTAGATCACATAGGCACTCTAGCCTCAAAACATATATACAAAATCTCCCTGGCCTAAAATATATTGGCTCAGTAGCCTATAGAATGTATGTTCATTTACAACTAGGGTTTGTCCTAGGGATATTACAATTATTCTCTCTAATTTACCACTCCCAGTTTTTCTTCTCTGCTATGGAGAAAAGTACAATAACATAGAATGTAATCCCTTCTCCTCCTAGTGGCCCGTAATTTAACATAGCCCGATAACCATCTAGGGGTAGGGTTTTGTACTTCCTCAACCCTCAATTGTGATAGGGTTTTGAACCTTCTAGAATATTCTTGAAATTACATATGTTCTTAGCTCCATATTCATGAGTAATAGGGATGACATGGCCTCTTCTCATACCATGGTGGTCAACATAGTAGGTCAACTTGTGGGAGGCATAAATTTTGCTTACAAACTCTCATTGACGCAATGTTTGAACTATTGGTAAGGTATTAATGTGTAGAATAAAATCATAGTTTCCGAGCTACATTTGGAAAGTTTTAACCCCAAGAAATTTTGTTTGATGCCTCAAAATGGCCCCGAAAGGTTTCAAACCCTAATTTTCCAAACTGGGACCTGCCACTAAAATGGCCCTGCAAGATAATTCCTCCTATTGTTTCCAATCTTAAAGGATCAAGATAGATGAAAAACAATATAATGATCTTGCTATCACATAGAATTTCTTGGGTAAAAAATTCTTTAGATTTTTTATTTTGAGTCATTAGTGTTGTTTAAATGTTTTGGCTTTGTCTTTCTCCTATAGTCATTTTTGGATTTTGACACAAATAGACTAAATATTAGTGTTGAGATTGGTCTATAATCCTTGGGTTATAACTTGATCATCATGATAAGTTAGACAAGCCTTCATATTTCCTATCTTTTATACCTCCACTACCACCCTGACATGCCACCTCTTCCATGATGTACTCAGACCCCTCCATTTTGTCCCTTTACCACCGTTAGAATGTCAAATCATGGTTTGATTTGTACGATGCCAACTCATCAGAGAGTTTGTAGTGCATCCAAAGTACATTATGATTTCATTACCATCATTACACTCATGAGTCTTGTCAATGAAGATCTCCTTGTTTTGTTATATTTAAAAATATGGCAGGGGATTTCATCATAAAAGCTTCTAATTTTTTTTCTCCAAGTTTTCAAATCACTTCTAGCTCGATGGTGCAAACCTGGTGTTTTCAGACAGGCGCTACGGAAGCTGCAAACCTAGTGTTTTCAAACACGTGCTAGGGAAATTGTTGCAAACTGGTTGGAGAAAATGAGTTGGAGGTTAGGCCATATGCAAACAAACTTGTTCAAGCTCAAGGATACCAGTCTTCAAGTCACAACCACTAGGTATTCCATGAGTATTTTTTATCTCATTTGAAGGACAGGAAAGGATTCATTTGTTATTTCTTCTCTTGGGCGCTAGGATTTGGTGATCCGAACTGCAAAATTTCCCACTTACCTTGTTAAAATGTTTCCCAGCCCAATTGCATTATCTCTGAGCCTTGTTTATCAAATTATTAAACAAACCTTTGTTTCAGGCCACCTTTCCTATCTCATATTCAGCTGATTCTTCTTAGTTTCCTAAGCGTTGCGAACCCACTATTTTGGCGCTGCAAACTCTGTGCAGCAAAATTGGCGCTATGAATCCCATGTCCCAAAATATTTTACACATCTCATTCCCATCAAGTTCTCGGTTTTAATTCAATTCTATCTAGTCTGATATTTGAAGTAGTTTTCTTTTGAAGTCATTGTGAATTTTTGCAAGAGGATAGTGAGGTGGTGATCAAGACCTGTCTTACGACAAGATGATTCCTTATACCTTCATGATTTTGTGTAGTATTCCTTCATATCCATGACTATAAGATATTTTTCTTATTCCCGAATGTCAAATAGGCCGATAAACACATAAATCCTTATACAGAACCAACCCTTTGAGAAAGATCATCCATCAAAACCCTAGTCCTCTATTTTTCATGTTTTGCCTCTTGCATCATTAAAATTGGTGGTAGAATTTTATTCATATGACATCAATGTATACTCCACAACAAAATAAGTCTCACAAGGGAGGGGGAATTGTGAGGACTGAGCCCTATGACATGCAATTGTTTATTGTTGAACCCCTGATCAGGGAAGTCTTCCAAAGAGTGGGATGTTTTAGTTTCTGTCAGAAAATGCAGAGGGGGTACCCTCAGGTGGATAGGGAATTTTCTTTGAACTTTGATGGAACCAAAAACAAAGTTGGGACACTAGAACTTGAGGTATATGAAGTGACCATAGAAGCAACTACTAAAATACCTAATACTGGTGAAAGGTGGCTTAAAGCCATGAACCTAAATGCAACCTTCTCCAAAGAATTCCTCAAATCAGAATATCAAGGAGATAATTTATCAAAAGGAGTACCCAGGAGCCACATGATTGAAGGTTTTGATAAGATGTTAAGGGTAATCCAAAGATATTTTACCGGTGAAGGCAGATTCAACATGATTTATCAGTACCACATAAGACTTTTGTTGTACTTCACAGGCAAAGATCTTATGAATATTTATTTCTATTTGTTTAGTAGTATTGGAAAAAGGGCTGACATAGTACAGGCTAAGTCCAAGGCAGTTGATACAAGTGTTTTTAATTTAGGGCTGATTAAAATTCTTGTGATGGAGGAATTAAAGAAGAAAAACATTGGCTGGGAGAAATTCATTGTTTCTTCACACTTTCAATTGAATGTTTCTCCTATTCCACAATCCAATGTACAAAGTCCTCTTCATGCTGATAGTACTATACACACAGATACCAACAAAAAGAGGAAGATCAAAGATATTGTTAAAAATGATGAAAAAACTAAGGAACATAAAGGAGAAGGGGGATCTCATTACTCTTCACAAAGGAAGGTTTCACCCAAACTAGCTCCAAAGCCAGCAGAAACTCCATCAACGAAGGCCACTAGCTCAAAAGGAAGGAGTCTTCTTTTCCCTTCACCATCTGTTGTAGTTAAATCTAAGGTTAGGAAACCTTTCACTAGATCATCAATAAAGAAGGAAACTATTGAAAAATAAGACATAGTGTAAGCTACCATCAAGAGAAAAGGTAAGGTTAAAACTGTACCTATTGAGGAGCACATTGAGGTTATAGACATAACCACTCCTCCAGAGAACCCTACCTTTAAAATGTTGAACAAACAAATTAAAGAGGCCAGAACTGAAATTGCTAATTTGAAAGGAGAGGGGTTGGTTGAAAATAAAAAGTTAAATGATCTTATGGATATGTATCTGAAAAATATTGACAATTCCAAGTTTGTAGCAAAAAGGTTTATGCCTCTCCATAGGAAACTTAGGAATTTATACAGAGAAAATAGATATTTCCAAGCTCAGATCAGAAAACTTAAATTGGAGCTGCAACGTTTTAAGGAAGATATAGCCAAGAGGAATTTGGATGTGTTAGCCCAGGTTGCCACGAGGAGGAGTTCCAGACTCGGAAAGTAAAAGATTAAATGTCTTAAAGAATTTTAGTTTTGGAAAATGCTTGTTTCTTGCATTTTTGAAGATTTTAGTGAAGTATGATGCCTATGACTGATTCTTTCACTCCTACACCAAATAATGAAGTGTTTACAGGCATCTCTAGCCTCTGTAGATTTTTTGGGGGTGTTTTGGAGATCTACTGGATACATTAAGAAGCTACATGAAAGTTCAAAGAACCTGGTGCTGTGAATTGTTTTATGCAGTCAGGTGCTGCGAACTTCGCTGCAAACTGGCTGATACAGTTGGCGCTATAGAATATGATGTGAACTTATGTTTTGGAGATTTCAAGAGGATCAACAATTTTCAGCTGGCTAGAGGAGTATGGGACAAATGCTTGAAGGCTAGTTTAAATCTGGAGGGACACCTGATAAGAAGAAAATGTGCTCAAGGGACATATCATCAAGCCTATTAAAGATGTTGGGGTAGTTACAAGCATTAATCCTAGTTTTTAGTAGTGAGTTATTTTTGTTGAACAACTGTAGTTAGATTAGCTTTAGGATGTGGGAATCCTATGCTAGAGGATGGGGTTCGAATTGTAAAACTGTCATTCATAGCCTAGGCTATAAGAGGGGCATTAAAATTCATTGTAGAGGTTCGGATTGTTTATGTAAGACTCTTTTGGTGATATACATATGTAACAGAGCCAACCCTGGATTTTATGTATGAAACTTGACAAATGTTTTATCTAATAGAAATTAGTTTTCCTTCCTGCCATCTTGTTTCTGTCTTACTCTGAAATTCGTTGTCATTAAATTCTTCAAATGATATTTTATAGTTGTATTGCAATGGAGGTTTGATTGTGATGATGTTATAACTATTCTCAAAGTTTAAGCTTTGATTAAAGAAGTTCTTGTGTCTAAATTTTTTCCTTCATTTGTCTACTAGTAATGCCTGCTTCTTATAGTAGTCTTATTTCATTTTTCTCACTAAAGTCTTCCTTCTATCCACATTACTCTTTAAAACCCTGATCCAAGTTAGACAAGACCTCTTTTGTTGATACATCCTATCTAGAATTTTATGTGATTTACATTGTTGGGTTGAGTTTTACACATTTGACACTTTATCTTGAAAATTACCTTACAAACCTATTGATGGGTATTGAGCTTGCACTTTATCAGTCAAATTGTAACTTTGAGTGCTAACATTCTTGGCACGGTTTCCGGGGAACAGATTGAAAATATTTCCCTGGGATTGAACGACAAAGAAATATTGATTCTGAGGGTGCACAATAATCAATACATTAAAGACTGTAGTTTTCACTTGGTGAGTCCATTGTTTCAGTAGTGGCTCCTAAAGGCAGGCACATGAGTTCTACCCCACATTTTCCTTTGGCTACACCTAAAGTTGACCTAGAGAAGATCATCAAGAAATGAAAATCTTCTCAAGAAGGATTTCCAGTTGTTGTTTCAGGTACTACTAGAAATTTTCCTGATTCTACTTTTAAAACACCAGTAGTTGTATCTAGTTCTCCTCTTTTACCTTTTGTTGAAACTCCTAGAAATTTAAATCTTGAAGATTTCCATGTAGAGTATTCCTCTTTTTCTCCCCAGTTGAAAGAAGAAATTTTTGAAAGTTTTGAAGTGCTTGCCTCACCTGATGTTGTAAGTTGGTTCATAATTGAGAGCTTAGAGGATTTTCCTACCCTAGGTTCTCATTCTCCTCCCTTCCTTAAACTTTCTATGACCAAAGAAGAAGAAGCTTCAATTCCCTTGGAATTTTCACCATCCTCTTCCAAGACTCAGCCTCTCCTTGTTAAAACTAAAACTTCCCCATCCTATACTCTTCCTTATCCCAAGCTACACATCATCTATACTGTAGTTGTACCAATCAAGACCCAGTCTCCTCCTAATTCTCCTATAATTTATAATCCTCCTCTTCATAATCCAATGGCAGGTGCAAACCTTCCTAGAAATAGGATGGATTCCATAGTGGCTGCTAGGTAAGCTCTTCTTGTGCTACCTCAGCCTATGAATTCTCTCACAGTTGGAGACTATCCTAAGTACATGCCCAAGTTTACAGGGGAAGATGACATAACTATAGAGGAGCACCTTGAAACTTTTTATAGCTATGATGACAATATTCATATTGAAAATGAGGATGTTTGGATGCAAGTTTTTGTACAAAGCCTTGATGGTGAGGCTAGAAAATGGTTTAGGGGTTTAACTCTTGGATCAATTGCTGGAATTGAAGCTTTGGATGATGTATTTCTAAGGAATTGGGGTGATAATAAATATTTCTTATATTATATTACAGATTTTGGGTCACTCAAGAGGAAAGAAGGAGAATCAGTTTCAGATTTTTCAAAGAGATTTAACAAAATGTACAATAAAATCCCCACAGAGATTAACCCTACTGAAACCTCTGCTAATATAACCTATGCCAGTGATTTTGAGCCTGAATTTTTCCTCCTATTGAGAGAAAGGAGATCTACCTCATTCGCTCATATGCAAGATGAAGCCTTTGAGGTAGAACCAAACATATTGGTAGCTGATAAGATAAGAGGAAAATATGATAGAGATAGGAGAAAAAATAGGGCTGAAGCTTCAACCTGTGATTCTTCTGGTGTCAACCCTCAAATAGATGAACTAACAAATCTGGTTAAATCACTTTCTGCTGAAATGGAAAAAAAGAAACTTGAGGGAAGACAAAATAAAAGAAACACACAAGATACTAGTAATAGAGGAAATTTCAAAAGACAAAATAATGCCCCTCAGATCCTTCAAAGAGATCAGAGAAATAGGGATGACCAAAAAGTTTAGACCCTCTTCAAAATAGCATGGTTGATGATGAAGTAGGAGAGGATGAAGAAATAGATCCATAAATTCACTGTTTGGGTGATACCTCCCCATCCTCTCATTTAACTCAGTCAACATATGAAGAGTCTCTTATGGAAAGTCAGTTGAAAAATAAATACAACTTGAGGTCAAAAAAGAAGGATGGAAATCCTAGTACATATGATCATCCCAAGAAAATAGAAAATTCTGCTAAAGTTGTGGCTTCTAGAAGAAACGAAAAAGAGGAACAAAACCATCAAACAATGATTAAGGCCCTTGTTCTTGAAATTAAGGAGATTCTGAAATATCCATCTTCCTTTAGTTTTGAAAATGAAATTCAAAAGATCAAAATTCCAGTCCCATTTTTAGAACTGGTTAAAAATGAAGAATTTAAAAGGTACCTTTCCAATATGTTGCAACTTGAATCTTCCTCCAATTCCATATACTCAGTGAATTTACAAGATGAAAAACCAACAATCATATTGGGACCTTTGGTAGAAGATAGGGATGACTCTTCTCCTCCCTTTTACACATCATTGAATATTCATGATAAAGTTTTGCACAACTTCTTGATGGACTCAGGTGCATATCATAACATTATGCCTAAAACTATCATGGATGATCTAGGTCTAGAGATTACTAAAACCTATGATGACCTATACTCCTTTGACTCCAGGAAAGTGAAATTCCTTGGAGTGATTAAATACCTAGTTGTTACTCTGTTTCAATTTCCCATGAAGAGTGTTGTCATGGATATTGTAGTGGTTGATGTCCCCCCTAAGATTGGGATGTTATTGTCACAATGTTGGACTAAGATACTAGGGGGAATATTGCATATGGATAATTCATATGCCATTATTCTTGTTTTTGGAGGAGAGCACAGAAGGCTTTACAGGGAAGAAAAAATAGATTACATCATCAGTGATGAAACTAATCCTACAAACCATCCAATTCATGTAGTTGACACTGATCTGGGATCCAGTATTCTACAACTTATTGATGCTCCTCAATCACCCATTGAAATCAGAAAACGACCTATTAAATCACGTGAGACACCTCCTTAAGATACCCCAGTTTGGAAGATATTTTTTGATGGGGTCTCTTCTAAAGAAAGTGATGATACTGGAGAGGTTTTTATTTCCCCAGCTCAAGAAATCATATCCTTGTCTTATAAACTAGAGTTTGAAACCAAAAATAATGTTCCAGAGTATGAGGCTCTTGTTTTGGGTGTGAGGGCTGCTAAAGATATGAAGATTGAGGAGTTAGCACTTTTCAGAGATGTTGAACTAATTGTGCATTAAGTTAAAAATTTGTATCAAGCAAAACATCCCAGATTGAGAACTTACAGAAATGAAGTTTGGAATCTTATTGAAATTTTTTTCTTAGCTTTTAACATCTCTTTTGTTCCAAGGGAAGAGAATGCTATGGCATATTCTTTGGTTATTTCTGCTAGTAACTTTAAGATACCTTTTTCCCCCCAATCTCAAGTATGATGTGGAAGTGAATTATAAACCCTCTTTACTTGACAATGTCAAACATTAGAAGGTATTTGAGGATGATCTTGAGATTAAGAGATTTGTGGAAATAGTGGAAGAGTTTTCTTCCCTTCGCATTGATCAATATCAAGATGATATAAAAAGCCATTATGTTGATATTTTCCCCAAAAGAATTGTAGACCACAAGATTTTCCAAATGCCCAGTAACCATATTCCCAAAGGATTGGTCCCTTTGGAGAGATTATTTGATAGAAATGATGTGGTTGTGAAGGTTAAAGGTTCAAATGAATAAAATGATGTGACATAATGCAATTTAGGTACATAGGAAAATCCCAAGTATGTCAAGTTGTCTAGCAGTTTATCAGAGGAACAAAGGTCTGAGTATGTGAAGTTATTAAAGGAGTTTGTTGATGTATTTGCTTGGAAATATGAGGACCTAGAAACTTATGATACAAGCATCATTAAACATAAAATTCCTTTGAAGGATGACACCAAACCATTTAATAAGAAACTAAGATAGATAAATCCCATGTTGTTGCCTATTATGGAAAAGGAAGTCAAGAAGTTGCTTGATGCTAAGATCATCATACCTTTAAGGTAATCTAAGTGTGTGGCCAACCTAGTCCATGTGAGGAAAAATAATGGTGAAATCAGACTTTGTTTTGATTTCAGAAATTTAAACAGAAGTTCCAAGAAAGATAGTTATCCCTTGCCCAAGATGGAACATATTTTGTAGAGGGTGATTGGTTCAACAAGGATGTCCATGATTGATGGCTTCTCATGCTACAATCAGATCTTTGCTTTACCCGAAGATAGAGAGAAAACAACTTTCACTACTCCAAGGGGCACATTTATGTATGCCAAAATTCCCTTTGGTCTAATGAATGCAGGAGCAACCTTCCAGCGACCAATGGATATTGCCTTCATTGGGGAAAATGACAAATTTTTGGTCATCTATCTGGATGACATTACAATGTTCTCAAGGTATGATAAGGAACATTATCATCATTTGAGGAAGGTTTTCCTTAAATGTAGAAATTTTGAGTTGTCACTCAATCCTAAGAAGTCTTTATTTGCTATGAAAGAAGCCAAGTTGTTGGGACACATTGTCTCAGTAGAAGGGGTAAGGATTGATCCAACTAGAGTAGAGGCCATAAAGACTCTGTCTCTTCCTAGGTCCAAGAAGGAGATTGAGTCTTTCCCCGGTAAAATAATTTTTTTGAGAAGATTTATCTCTAACTTTGTTGAATTGGTTAAGTTTATCACATCAATGCTTAGAAAGGGAAATGAGGTGAAATGGACTGTTGAAGCTCGAAATTATTTTTATCAAATCAAAAAAGCATTGAATGAGGCACTTGTTCTCACCAACCCTGATTATTCAAAGGAATTTATGATATTTTCTTTTTCCTCACATGACACATTGGTTGTTGTTCTTCTTCAGAAAAACATAGATGGGATGGAGCAACCCATTTACATTTTCAACGGGGCATTAAGGGATGCAGAGGTGAGGTATGATATTATGGAAATGAAGTCTTATTCTTTGGTTAAAGCCCTTAAATCCTTCATGGTATATATTTTTCATTCCAGGATTATTTCCTATGTCCCATCAACCTATGTGAAGGAAATACTAATCCATCCTGACATAGATGGAAAGAGGGGCAAGTGGATTGCCAAAATTCTAGAGTTTGACCTTGAAATGAAGCCTACTAAGTTGGTGAAAGGGAAAGTTTTAGCTAGATTGTTGGTTGAATCAAATTGTAAATCACTGGGGGTTAATCTCATGAACCTAAACTCTGAAAACCAGCAAATTGATATCCCTGATAATAGCTCACATATTAGTCCAAACTTGGTAGAATGCACTTGGTACAAATAAATTATTCATTTCTTGCAAAAGTTGCAGCCTCCTCATGGTTTTGATAAGAACAAAGTGAGAGATTTGAAACTAAAAGAAATCAGATATTGCCTCATTGATCACATACTGTATTGGAAAGATCCTCTAGGGGTTATTTTGAGATGTATAAATCCAAAGGAGGCTCAAAATACCATGATTGATTTTCATGACAGCTGGTGTGGGGGTCATCATTTTTGGGGGACTATAGCATATAAGATTCTCAGAGATGGGTATTTTTGGCCTAGCCTTTTTACTGATGTTTGTGCAAAGATTAGATCATGTGATAAATGTCATAAATTTTCAAGAAATGAGCAACTGCAATCTTTTCCTATGAAGCCTGTAGTGGTTTCTGGTCCTTTACAGCAATGGGGAATTGAATTCAATGGGGAAATTCATCTAGATTCAAGTGGTCAACATCGAGGGATTTTGACTGCAACTGACTATTTCACCAAGTGGATAGAAGCCATTCCTACAAGCAGTGCCACACACAAGGTAATTATTGGTTTTCTTGAAGATATTATGTAAACGTTTGGTTGCCCAAGCAAGATTGTTACTGATAATGCTACATCCTTCAAAGTTGAACCTTTAGTGAAATTTTTTGAGAAGTATGGGATTCAACTAGTTCATTATACCCCTTATTAACCCCAAGGTAATGTTTTAGTAGAGTATTATAACAATATCCTTGTAAATATTATTAAGAAATTATTGGAGGACAACAAGAAATCATGGGACTCAAAGCTAAAATTTTCGCTATGGGCAGATAGAGTCACTATAGAGAAATCACTTGGTATTTCCCCCTTTCATCTTGTTTATGGGATTGAAGCTATTTTTCGTACTCAAATTGCATTTCTTGTGGCAAAGTTCCTTTAGGACGAACAAGGAGAACCAAATGATATGGTCAGAAGAATGCATCATCTAGTAGAAGTACAACAAACCAGGGAACATCTCCTTGGTAAAGCATAGAGCCATCAACAAGCTTTTGACAATAAGGTAAAAAAAGAATATTTCCATTTGGGAGATCTGGTGCTTAAGTGGGATGCACAAAGGCAAGACAAAGGAAAACATGGTAAATTCGAAGCCTTGTGGATTGGTCCTTTCAAGATTTTTGAATTTTTCAAAATAAGACTTATAAATTGTAGAACTTGGAAGACTCTGAAATTTCTAGTGGCCCAATTAATGGGCACCTTCTGAAGAAGTATTTTTCTTAAATCCGTGATTGGATTTCCCTTCTATTGTAAATATCATTTTGTGTTTTTGTTTCTTTTAAATAAATGACCCCATAGCCCTAGGATAACACACTAAAATTGTGTGTTCTTGGTAGCTCACAGGGAGCATGCCATCCCCTGTAGAGCCAATGTTATCACATAGAATTGTCGGGGTCAAAAAGTATTTAGGTTTTTTATTTTGAGTCATTAGTGTTGTTTAAATTTTTTGGCTTTGTCTTCTTCCTATAGTCATTTTTTGATTTTGACAAAAATAAACTAAATATTAGTGTTGAGGTTGGTCTATAATCCTTGGGTTATATCTTGATCATCATGATAAGTTAGAAAAACCTTCATATTTCATATATTTCATGCCTCCATTACCACCCTGAGATGTCACCTCTTCCATGATGTACTCAAACCCCTCCATTTTATCCCTTTACCCGTTAGAATGTCAAATCATGTTCGATTTGTATGCTGCCAACTCATCAAAGAGTCTGCAACACATCCAAAGTACATTATGCTTTCATTACCATCATTGTGCTCATGAGTATTTTCAGTGAATATCTCCTTGTTTTCAACACTTATATTTTAAAATATAGTTTGAGTATTTCGTCAGAAAAGCTTCTAATTTTTTTCTCCAAGTTTTCAAATCACTTCTAGCTCGACGTTGCAAACCTGGTGTTTTCAGACAGGCGCTACAGAAATTGCTGCGAACAAGATGGAGAAAGAGAGTTGGAGGTTAGGCCATATGCAAAAAAAAAATTCAAGCTCAAGGATATCAATCTTTAAGTCACAATGACCAGGTACTCCATGAGTATTTTTAGCTCATTTGAAGGAAAGGAAAACATTTGTTTGTTATTTCTTCTCTTGGGCACTCTGAACTGGTGATCTGTGCTGCAAAATTTCCCACTTACCTTGCTAACACATTTCCCATCCCAATTGCATGATCTCTGAGCCTTGTTTATCAAGGCCTTAAACAAACCTTTGTTTCACGCCACCTTTCATATCTCATATTCAGTTCATTCTTCTTTCTTTCCTAAGTGCTACGAACCCCCTATTCTGGTGATGCAAACTCTTCGCAGCAAACTTTGCACTGCGAATCCCCTATCCCAGAATATTTTACACAACTTGTTTCCATCAGGTTCTCAGTTTTAATTCAATTCTATCTAGTCTGAGATTTAAAGTTGTTTGCTTCTTAAGTCATTGGGAATTTTTGCAAGAGGATAGTGATGTGGTGATCAATACCTCTCTTACAACAATATGATTCCTTATACCTTCATGATTCTATGTAGTCTTCCTTCATATCCTTGGCTATAAGTTATTTTTATTATTGCTAGAGGTCAAATAGGTTGATAAAAATATAAATCCTTATACAGAACCATCCATTTGAGAAATATCATCCATCAAAACCCTAGTGCTCTATTTTTCCTATTTTGCCTCTTGCATCATTAAAATTGGTGGTAGAATTTTCTTCATATGACATCAATGGATACTCCAGAACAAAAGAAGGCTCACAAGGGAGGGGGCATTGTGAGGAATGAGCCCTATGACCACCAAGCTCAAGTATGATGTGGAAGTGAAGTATAGACCCTCTATACCTGACAATGTCAAACATTGGAAGGTATTTGAGGATGATCTTGAGATTAAGAGATTTCTGGAAATAGTGGAAGAGTTTTCTTCCCTTCACATTGATGAAGATCAAGATGATATAAAAATCCCTCATGCTGATATTTTTCTCAACAAAATTGCAAACCACAAGATTGTCCAATTGCCCAGTAACCATATTTGCAAAGGATTGCTCCCTTTGGAGAGATTATTTGACAAAACTGATGTGGTTGTAAAGGTTAAAGGTTCAAATGAAGAAGATGATGTGACATAATGCAATTTAGGTACATGGGAAAATCCCAAGTAGGTCAAGTTGTCTAACATTTTATCAAAGGAAAAGAGGTCTGAGTATGTGAAGTTATTAAAGGATTCTTCTGATGTATTTGCTTGGAAATATGAGGACCTACAAACTTATGATACAAGCATCATTGAACATAAAATTCCTTTGAAGGATGACACTAAGCCATTTAAGAAGAAACTAAGACAGATAAATCCCATGTTGTTTCCTATTATGGAAAAGGAATTCAAGAAGCTACTTGATGCTAAGATCATCATACCTTTAAGGTAATTTGAGTGGGTGGGCAACCTAGTCCCTGTGAGGAAAAATAATGGTGAAATCAGACTTTGTGTTTATTTCAGAAATTTAAACAAAAGTTCCAAGAAAGATAATTATCCCTTGCCCAAGATGGAACATATTTTGTAGAGGGTGACTAGTTCAGTAAGGATGTCCATGATTGATGGATTCTCAGGCTACAATCAAATATTTGTTTCACCTGAATATAAAGTGAAAACAACTTTCACTACTCCTTGGGGCACATTTATGTATGCCAAAATTCCCTTTGGTCTAATGAATGTAGGAGCAACCTTCGAGCGAGTAATGGATATTTCCTTCATTGGGGAAAATGAAAAATTTGTGGTCATCTATATGGATGACATTATAGTTATCTCAAGGTCTGATAAGGAACATTTTCATCATTTGAAGAAGGTTTTCCTGAAATGTAGAAATTTTGGGTTGTCACTCAATCCTAAGAAGTCTTTGTTTTCTATGAAAGAAGGCAAGTTGTTGGGACACATTGTCTTAGCATAAGGGGTAAGGATTGATCCAAGTAGAGTAGAGGCCATCAAGACTCTATCTCTTCCTAGGTCCAAGAAGGATATTTAGTCTTTCCTCAGTCAAATATTTTTTTGAGAAGATTCATCTCTAACTTTGCTGAATTGGTTAAGTTTATCACATCTATGCTTAGAAATGGAAATGAGGTGAAATGGACTGTTGAAGCTCGTAATTCTTTTGATCAAATCAAACAATCATTGACTAAGGCACTTGTTATCATCAACCCTGATTATTCAAAGGAATTTCTGATATTTTCTTTTTCCTCACATGACACATTGGTTGTTGTTCTTCTTCAAAAAAACACAGATGGGATGGAGCAACCAATTTCCTTTTTCAACAAAGAATTAAGGGATGCATAAGTGAGGTATGATATTATGGAAAATAAGTTGTACGCTTTGGTTAAAGCCCCTAAATACTTCATGGTATATATTTTGCATTGTAGGATTATTTCCTATGTCCCATCAACTTCTGTGAAGGAAATGCTAATCCATCCTGACATAGATGGAAAGAGGAGCAAGTGGATTGACAAAATTATGGAGTTTGACCTTGAAATGAAGCCTACTAAGTTGGTGAAAGGGAAATTTTTATCTAGATTGTTGGATGAATCAAATTGTAAAGAACTGGGGGTTAATATCATGAACCTAAACTCGGAAAACTAGAAAATTGATATCCCTGATAATAACTCACATATCAGTCCAAACTTGGTAGAATGCACTTGGTACAAAGACATTATTCATTTCTTGCAAAAGTTGTAGCGTCCTGGTGGTTTTGAGAATAACAAGGTGAGAGATTTGAAACTAAAAGAAATCAGATATTGCCTCATTGATCACATACTGTATTGGAAAGATCCTCTAGGTCTTTTTTTAGATTTCTAGATCCAAAGGAGGCTCAAAAGACCATGAATGATTTTCATGACAGCTGGTGTGGGGGTCATCATTTTTGGAGGACCACATCATATAAGATTCTCAGAGCTGGGTATTTTTGGCTTAGCCTTTTCACTGATGTTTATTCAAAGATTAGATCCTGTGGTAAATGTCATAAATTTTCAAGAAAGAAACAACTGAAATATTTTCCTCTGAAGCATGTAGTGGTTTCTGGTCCTTTTCAACAATGGGGACTTGAATTCATTGGGGAAATTCATCCAACTTCAAGTGGTCAACATCAAGGGATTTTGACTACAATTGACTATTTCACCAAGTGGATAGAAGCCATTCCTACAAGGAGTGCCACACACAAGGTAATTATTGGTTTTATTGAAGATATTGTGTCAACGTTTGGTTTCCAAAGCAAGATTGTTACTAATAATGTCACATCCTTCAAAGCTGAACCTTTAGTGAAATTTTTTGAAAAGTATGGGATTCAACTAGTTCATTCTACATCTTATTACCCCCAAGATAATGGTTTTGCAGAGTATTCTAACAATATCCTTGTAAATATTATTAAGAAGTTACTGGAGGACAACAAGAAATCATGGGACTCAAAGCTGAGTTTTCCCTATGGGAAGATAGAGTCACTACAAATAAATCACTTGGTATTTCCCCGTTTGAGCTTGTTTATGGGATTGAAGTTATTTTTCCTACTCACTTGCCTTTCTTGTGCAAAATTTCCTTCGGGACCAACAAGGAGAACCAGATGATATGGTCAGAAGGATGCATCATCTAGTAGAAGTACAACAGACTAGGGAGCAACTCCTTGGTAAAGCACAAAGCCATTAACAGAAGATCAAGCAAGCTTTTGACAATAAGGTAAAAAACAAATATTTCCATCTGAGACATCTGGTAATCAAGTGGTATGCAAAAAGGCAAGACACAGACAAACATGGTAAATTCGAAGCCTTGTGGATTGGTCCTTTCAAGATTTCTAAATTTTTCAAAATAACACTTATAAATTACAGAACTTGGAAGACTCTGAAATTTCTGGTGGCCCAGTTAATGGGCACTTTTTGAAGAAGTATTTTTCTTAAATCCATGATTGGCTTTCCCTTCCATTGTAAATATCATTTTTTGTTTTTGTTTTCTTTTAAATAAATGACCCCATAGCCCTAGGATAACACACTAAAATTGTTTGTTCTTGGCCACTCATAGAGAGCATTCCATCCCCTGTGGAGCCAATGCTATCACATAGAATTTCTTGGGTCAAAACATATTTAGGTTTTTTATTTTGAGTCATAAGTGTTGTTTAAATTTTTTGGCTTTGTCTTTTTCCTATAGTGTTTTTTTTTATTTTGACAAAAATAAAATAAATATTAGTGTTGAGGTTGGTCTATAATCCTTGGGTTATATATTGATCATCATGATAAGTTATACAAGCCTTCATCTTTCGTATCTTTTATGCCTCCACAACCACCCTGAAATGTCTCCTCTTCCATGATGTACTCAGACCCCTCCATTTTATCACTTTACCCGTTAGAATGTCAAATCATGTTCGATTTGTATGTTGCCAACTTATCAGAGAGTTCACAACGCATCCAAAGTAAATTATACTTTCATTACCATCATTGCTCTCATGAGTCTTGTCAGTGAATATCTCCTTGTTTTTAGCACTTATATTTTAAAATATAGTCTGAGGATTTCGTCATAAAAGATTCTAATTTTTTCTCCAAGTTTTCAGATCACTTCTAGCTCGACGCTGCAAACCTGGTGTTTTCAGACATGCGCTATGGAAACTGCTGGGAACTGGATGGAGAAAGAGATTTGGAGGTTAGTCCATCTGCAAAAAACTTGTTCAAGCTCAAGGATATCAGTTTTTAAGTCACAACTACCAGGTACTCCATGAGTATTTTTATCTCATTTGAATGAAAGGAAAGGATTTGTTTGTTATTTCTTCTATTGGGCAATGTGAACTGGTGATCCACACTGCAAACTTTCCTACTTACCTTGTTAACATTTCCCATCCCAATTGCATGATCTCTAAGCCTTGTTTATCAAGGCTTTAAACAAACCTTTGTTTCAGACCACCTTTCCTATCTCATATTCAGTTGATTATGCTTACTTTCCTAAGTGTTGCGGACCCCCTGTTTTGGCGTTGCAAAATCTTCGTAACAAACTTGGCTCTATGAATCCCCTATCCCAGAATATTTTACACAACCCGTTTCCATCAGGTTATCAGTTTTAATTCAATTATATCTAGTCTGATATTTAAAGTTGTTTTCTTCTTAAGTCATTGTGAATCTTTGCAAGAGGATAGTGAGGTGGTGAACAAGACTTGTCTTACAAAAAGATGATTCCTTATGCCTTCATGATTCTATGTAGTCTTCCTTCATCTCCCCGACTGTAAGCTATTTTTCTTATGCTTGGAGGTCAAATAGGACGATAAACACATAAATCCTTATACAGAGCCAACCCTTTGAGAAAGATCATCCATCAAAACCCCAGTCCTCTATTTTTCCTATTTTTCTTCTTGCATCATTAAAATTGGTGGTAGAATTTTCTTCATATGACATCAATGGATACTCCACAACAAAAGAAGGCTCACAATGGAGGTGGAATTGTGAGGACTGAGCCCTATGACATGTAACTATTTTTTGTTGAACCCCTGATCAGGGAAGTTTTCCAAAGAGTGGGATGTTTTAGTTTCTGTCAGAAAAGGTAGAGGGGACACCCTAAGGTGGCTAGGGATTTTTCTTTCAAATTTGATGGAACCAAAACCAAAGTTGGGAAACTAGAAATATAGGTATATGAAGTGACCATAGAATCAACTACTGAAATACGTAATACTGGTGAAAGGTGGTTTAAAGCCATGAGCCTAAATGTAGCATTCTCCATAGAATTCCTCAAATCAAAATATCAAGGAGATAATTTATCAAAAGGAGTACCCAGGAGCCACATGATTGAAGGTTTTGATAAGATGTGAAGGGTAATCTAAATATATTTTACCTATGAAGGAAGATTCAACATGATTTATTGGTACCACATAAGACTTCTTATGCACTTTAGAGGCAAAGATATTATGAATCTTCCTTTCTATTTGTTTAGGATTATTGGAAAAATGGCTGACATATTATATGTTAAGTCCAAGGAAGTTGATACAAGTGTTTTTCATTTAGGGATGATTAAAATTCTTGTGATGGAGGAATTAAAGAAGAAAAACATTGACTGGGAGAAATTCATTGCTTCTTCACACTTTCAATTGAATTTTGCTCCTACTCCACAATCCAAGGTACAAATTCCTCTTTAGGCTAATAGTATTGTACACACAGAGACCAACAATAAGAGAAGAGAAAAGGTATTTTTAAAAATGATGAAACAACTAAGGAACGTGAAGGAGAAGGGGGATCTCCTTACTCTCCATAAAGGGAGGTTTCACCCAAACCAGCTCCAAAGTCAGCAGAAAATCCATCAACTAAAGCCACATGCTCAAAAGGAAGGAGGTTACTTTTCCCTTCACCATTTGTTGCAGTTAAAGCTAAGGTTAGGATACCTTTCACTAGATCATCAGTAAAGAAGGAAAGTATTGAAAAATAAGACATAGTGGAATCTTCGATCAAGAGAGAAGGTAAAGGTAAAACTGTACCTATTGAGGAACACATTGAGGTTATAGATATAACCACTCCTCCAAAGAACCCTACCTTTAAAAGATAGAACATACAACTTAAAGAGGCCAAAACTGAAATTGATAATTTGAAAGGAGAGGGGTTGGTTGAAAAGAAAAAGTTAAATGATATTATGGATATGTATCTAGAAACTATTGACAAGGCTAGGTTTATGGAAAAAAGGTTTCTGCCTCTCCATAGGCAACTTAGGAATTTATACAAAAAAAACAGAGATTTCCAGGCTCAGATCATAAAACTTAAATTGGAGCTGCAACCTTTTAAGGAAGAGCTAGCCAAGAGGAATTTGGATGTGTTATCCCAGGTTGCCACAAGGAGGAGTTCTAGACTCAAAAAGTAAAGGATGAAACATCTTAAAGAATTTCAGTTTTGGAAAATGATTGTTTCTTGCATTTTTGGAGATTTTGGTGAAGTATGATTCCTATGACTAAGTCTTTCACTCAGACACCAAATAATGAAGTTTTTACAAGCATCTCTAGCCTCTGTAGATGGTTTTTTGGATGTTTTGGAGCTATACTAGATACATTAAGAAGCTATAGGAAATTTCATAGTGCCTGGTGCTGCAAATTGTTTTATACAGTCAGGCGCTGCGAACTGGCTGATACAGTTGGTGCTACAAAATATGTTGCGAACTTCTATTTTGGATATTTCAAGAGGATCAACGACTTTTAGCTAGCTAGAGGAGTATGGGACAACTAATTGAAGGCTATTTTAAAGCTGGAGGGACACCTGAAAAGAAGAATATGTGCTTAAGGGACACATCATCAAGCCTATTAAAGATGTTGGGGTAGTTACCAACATTAAGCCTAGTTTTTAGCAGTCAATTATTTTTGTTGAACAACTATAGTTACCTTAGCTTAATGATGTAGGAATCCTATGCTAGAGGATGGGGTTTGAATTGTACAAATGTCATTCATAGCATAGGCTATAAGAGGGGCATTAGAAGTCATTGTAGAGGTTCAAATTGTTTATGTAAGACTCTTTTGGTGATATAAAGATGTAACAAAGCCAACCCTGGATTTTATGTATCGGACTTGATGAATTTTTGTCTAATAGAAATCAGTTTTCCTTCCTACCATATTGTTTCTCTCTTACTCTTAAATACACTATCACTGAATGCTTCAAATGATGTTTTATAGTTGTATTGCAATGGAGGTTTGATTGTGATGTTGTTATAACCGATCTCAGAGTTTAAGCTTTGATTAAAGAAGTTCTTGTGTCTAAAGCTTTTCATTCATTTGTCTACTAGTAATGCCTGATGCTTATAATAGAATTATTTCATTTTTGTCACTAAAGTATTCCTTCTATCCACATCACTCTTTAAAACCATGATCCAAGTTAGACAAGACCTCTTTTGTTGATACATCCTATCTAGAATTTTCTGTGATTTACGTTGTTGGGTTGAGTTTTACCCATTTGACACTTTATCTTAAAAATTACCTTACAAACCTATTGATGGGTACCGAGCTTGCACTTTAGCAGTCAAAGTGTAACTTTCAGTGCTAACAGATCCAATCTAGATCATACCTCCTCATTTAGGGAGGCCTTTGGTCCCCAAAAACTTTACCGAATGAGGTGAGGAAATTTTTCCTCTACGGTATTCTCCCAGGAGTACCACATTGATTTTCCTAGAGGTTGTCTTTTCAAACCAATCTACCAAAGTTCATGCCACCCCTGTCTTGTAGTTCTGGACCACTTTTGCGAAATTCTTTCCTCTACCAAATCTACATGAGCATCTAGTGCTAAGTCCTCTATGAAAGGTAATGCCCACTCCTCCTACTGATTCAACATGGAAGGCTCATAGAGTTTCACTAGAGTTTGATATTCTCCACATTCATTATTGAGTAAATGTGCATGTATGGGGGTATAATGAGTCTGTAGGAATTATTTCCCACCTTTTCCAATACCTCAAAAGGACCATACCATGAAGCCTTGATATTCTTACCAGGACCTTGTAGCCTTTCCTTGTTCAGTTGTAACCATACTTTGTTTCCCACTCTAAATGTTCTYTTTTTTTTTGTGTTGGTCATGTCTAGGCTTGTACTTTTCTTATGACTTCTTTAGTGTCTCTTATACTTGTAAATGGATCTTCCTGATCCTCTCAACATTTTTTTCTACTTTTAATGCATCTCCTATGAGGTCCTCCCTCACTTMTCCTCATTTTCCATATACAACATATAAGGGTGAAGGTGAAAAATACCCAAAGCAAGTTTCAAAAGGTGACTTACTAGTAGAAGTGTTGACTACTTTGTTATAAGAGTGTTGTATATAGATARAATTTTCATMCCAAGTCTTTAGATGCTTCTGATTGTAACCTGTCAAAAGTTGCACCAAATTAATGTTCACCACTTCTGTCTACCCATTTGTCTGGGGATGGAATGTTGTATACCTCTTCAACTTAGTGTCCATATTCTCCCACAATGTAGTCCAAAATGCACTGAGAAATCCAGTATCCCTATCTAAGATGATTCTCCTTGGCATCCCAAAGTGCACCCATACATGTTCAAAGAACAAGTTTGTTGTTTCCTGTCCCTTGATGGTGTTTTTACAGGGCATGAGAATGCACATTTTACTGAACCTGGCAACTACCAAAAATAAATAGTCATGTCCCTTCTGTGTGGTTGGTAAACCTCCCACAAAATCCATGGAAATTCTTTCCCAAGGTCGAGTGGGTACATGTAAGGGATGTTATAGACCTTTCTTTTGGTTATTTGGATTGCTAGTACAACAAAGTATACATCCTCTAATATATTGTGCTACATATTCTTGCATTTTGGGCCAGTACACATAACTTTGTAAATTGGAAATTGTCTTCTCAATAAAAAAATGTCCTACAACCTTGGAGGTGTGAGCCTATTTGATAAGCTACATTCATTCACGTTTAGGGACACAGATCTTGTTGAGCTTCTAGAGTAAAACATTCTGAAAATGATATTCATTGTTTCCATCATCTTTTTCTATATGAATTTGTTCATGTAGAACTGGAACAACTCCTTGAAGTCCTCATCTATGTATGGTATGTATCATGGGTAAAAGGATCCATGTGAATTAAAGTTCCCAGAGATGTAATATTAGATTTGGGTGGTTGTGAAACCATGTCTGGCAACTTATTTTTTCTACCCTTGTTATACTTTATTAACAAATGAAATTGTTGTAAAAACCCCATCCACTTGTAATGCCTAGTTTGTTGTAGCTTACTCTGGGGCTACAAATACTATAGTGGTTGGTGGTTTATGTGGATGATGGCCTCCTTACCCATCAAATAGTGCTTCCACTTTTTGACATATTGTACCAAGGCATAGAGCTCCTTGTTGTAGGTAGGGTAGTTGAGAACCACCCCATGAAATACTTCAAAATGATAGTAGGTGAGCCTTTCTCCTTGTATTAGGACTACTCCCATGGGATACCCACTTTCATATATCTCCACTTAGGATGGATTTTTCAATTTTGGTAGTGCGATCATTGGTGCTTGAATCATATTTCTTTTATTGATTCTTCCCCCACTGGAAAATCTTACCACTAGTTGTTATGGCATGGAGTTTTGTAGCTACCGCTGAAAATGAAGCAATGAAATTCCATAAGTATTGTGCTACCTTAACAAAACTTCTAACTTCAATGAAATTTGTAGGAAGTGGACATTTCATGATGACATTCATCTTTTTAGGATATGTCTTGAGCTCCCCTCCACCAATCACAAACCCCAAATACACCAAATATTGTTGAACAAACTCACATTTATTGAGACTCGCTAGCCATTGGTGCTTATTTAGAGTCTATAACACTTGCATAAGATGTGACATGTGCTCCTTCGATGTATCACTATAAACTAGTATATCATCCAAATAGAAAATAACAAATGAATCTAGTTAAGGGCATAAAAAATCATTCAATAGTCCCATAAATGTAGCTGGTATATTGCATAAAACAAATGGCATAACCAACCACTCATGCAAACCTTGCTCTTTATTGAAGGTAGTATTCCATGTATCTTCTTCTTTGACTCGAACCCAATGATATCCTAATTTCAAATCCAACTTAGTGAAGTACTTGGCGTGTTGCAGATGGTCCAACAAATCATTGATCCTTGGAAGAGGGTATTGATTCTTTAGTATAATCATGTTCAATGCCTTGTAATCGATACACATTTTCCAAGTCCCATCCTTATTGGGAACAAATATGATGGGTGACCCAGAAGGTGAGGTACTTGGTCGAATCAGACCCCACTCCAAAAACTATTTCAACTACTTCTTCACTTCATTTTCTTCCAGAATGGACTATCTATATAGCCCAATGTTCAACAATGGTGAGTATGGAAATAATTGTGTTTTGTGCTCCACTTCTCTCTTGGGTGGTATCCCTTTAGGCTCTTGGAACAATCCTCTATATTCCTGTATAAACTCCTCTAACTTGTTTTTATGCTCTTTAGTGTACCCTTCTAGGGATGTCTTTACTTCTAACAACTCTTTACCAAACTGATTTTCTCTTAGAAAAAGTAAAACATATTTCCTGCTAGAACTAATAAATGTATTATCTTGATTGGCACTTACCAATGAAAGTTTTGATTTTCCCTTGTGTGCATTGATGATGAAGGATTTATTGTCCTTGATGAGGTGGTATTGGATAGATCTCCACACGAAGACAACATCCCTCCTATACATGTAGGGGATTCCAAACACTACTCCATATACATCCAATGGTACTACATCCAATTCTACTTCATCTACAAAACCAACGCTTATAGCAGATTTAATCTTGCATTGATTTGTTACCTTAATCTTTGCATGATTGTTTACCCAGCCCAATGGATAAGGGTTAGGATGATTGTGAACCTTCAATATAATATTGTTGACCATATCCCCTTCTATGATATTATCCCATGATCCAAAGTTGAATAGAGCATATATATTTGTCATCTTGAACTAAATCTTGATGTGGAAGAGTTTGACCATCTCCTTCTCTTCTCAGTGATGAAGGATATTTAAATTCACCTTCTTCCATAGAGATGTGAAGAAAATATTTTCATCCAGATCAAATCTACTTTCAACTTGATTGCTTGAATTTGTGGCTATAAGGTTCTTTTTCTTTCCATCCTTCTTGCGGTTCTTTGAGTTCAACTATGTATGTAGTTTTAAACACTTTTACTAAGTGTGACCATCAATGTTGCAATGATTGAAATGTTTTCTAGGATATTTTCACTAATGTGTAGTGTTTATTATCTTTTTATCCTTCCCCCATTTCCAATTCTTATTCCCCTCCTTGGAAGCTTCATGGTGCTCTTTCTACTTGGAACCACTTGGTTTCCCATTCTTTTGGCCTATGTTTTCCAGATAATGTGACTATACATATGCCTCATCGAATATCCTTGTCTTGAAGAGCATAAATTTATTTCATAGATGACTATGTAAACCCCCTAGATATTTGAGGACTACATTTAGGTTGTTGGGAGAGATACCCAACATCATGGCCATCTTTCTAAAATTAGTGTTGTACTTATAGACACTCTGCGCCTACCTCTTCCTGAAGTAGTACCACCAGATCCATTGGTCCTCTACATACCCAATAGGGTATAATTTGGACTTGATGATGGTTTTGAAGTCCTCCCACCTAGTTACTAGCGAATCACCCTCTAGCCTAAGTGTTTTCGTATGAATTTCCCACTAGGTTAAAGCATGTCCCTCTAACTTCAATATAGAAAATGAAATCTTCTAATCTTCATCTATATGGAGAACACTAAAATAAACTTATAGTTTTTGAAACCAATGTTTCATTTTTAATTCATCGATCTCACCTTGGTATGGCTTTATGTCCACTTTTGCTTCCATATTGAATAAGGACTATGAAGGGTTAATGACACTCAAACTTGGCTGCTCTTTCTCATATTATTTCTATGACTCCTTTCCCGATTCTTCCTGATCTCTTGATTTCCCTTCTGATCTAATCTTTGAGTTAGAGCCTCCATCATCTCCAAGTGGTCAGATATTTCTTTCTAGAGCCACCATGAGGAGGTTCGTATTGCGACTAATGTTGACAACTTGTGCTTCCAACCTCTCAAATATCTCTTTTGCTAGATCTGAAGGGTTGTTATGAACATATTCATCCACCATGGCTAGGGTTTATACGACTTCTCTTTAAGTTGATTCCTAGATCCTGCAACATCCCACAAATACCCAAAATAAAACCTGCTCTGATACCAATATGATATGTATACTATCATGGATACTCCACTACAACAGTTTGTCACAAGAGATCTGATAAAAGAAATTGAAATCTACACTATGAAGGTTAAACTCCTTTAGATTCTAGAATATTTAATTATTGATTTTATGTTTTTTCATGAAATAGATAAAATGAAAAAAAAAGAACAATAAAATACAATCACACACCATCTGAAAAATAACACAAACATTTTCTCTAGGAAATTTGTATGGGAGAAAACCTACCTAGAAGGTGAGGCTGCTCTACTCTCTTTTCTTTGGTACATAAATAATGCAAGTACAAAGGAGAGGGTACTCCCTATGGAGTTACATGAGATCTGTGGCCCGTTAGCATGCTACTGAACATTAACCCCCTCTATTATTCTCTCCAATTTCCCACTCCTAGTTGTTCTGCTTTGCTATGGAACAAAATACAATAACATAGAATGGAACTTGTTCTCCTCCTGGCAGCCCGGTATTTAGCATAGCCCGATAACCAAGTAGGGGTAGGTTATTTACTTCCTCAACACTCAATTGTGATTGGTTTTGAACCATATAGAATATTATTGAAATTATGTATGTGGATATCCTGATATGCATGAGTAATAGGGTTGGTGTGGCATCCTCTCGTACCATGGTGGTCAACACGATAGGTCAACTTGCAGTAGACACAATTTTTTCATATGAGCTCCAATTCATATGATATTTTCACGATTGGAAAGGTATCAATGTGTATAATAGTGTCATGGGGTCCAAGATATTCTAGGAAAGTTTTAACCCCATGAAATTCCATTTGAAGCCTCAAAATGGCCCTGGAAGGTTCTGAACCCCAATTTTCCTAACTAGAACCTACCACTAAAATGACCCTACAAGATAATTCCTCCAAATTTTTCCATTATGAAAGAATCGAGATAGATGCAAAATAATATAATGATCCAATCTAGATCAATGTCCCTAAATAATTACCAATCCATATAATTGACATGTTTAACTACATGGTGATGACTTTCCACTTTCTAAGAACCTCCCATATCATCCATCTCATATACAAAAATGGAGACCAAAATTATCCTAGTAACTATTGCACTATAATGTAGTTATTACATCGAGGAGAACTGTGACCTCAAAACAAGAACTCTATCCCTAAACCCCCATATTTTTGGGTCAAAAACAACAAAATCAACCCGCAAATTGAAAAGTGGTGCTACCAACAACACTTTTTTTGTGGGGGTTAAAATTACAACCTTTTGCAACCATGGTCTTAAAAACTTATAATGTTTCTAAAAAACTTTAAAATCAACCCTTGTTTCAAAAATTGGTACTATCAATAATGACCTTTTCTTTTCGGGGTAAAATTACAACATTATGGATCCATGGCCTTGACAACCTCATAATGTTGCTGACCAAAACCCTAAAATCACCTCTTTGAATAAAAAAGTGGTGCTACCAACAACACTTTTTTTTTCAGGGTTGAAATTACAACTTGTTTCAAACCTTGAATTTTTTTTTGTTGCAATAGAAACCTTAAAATCAACCCCTGAATCAAAAAGTGGTTCTACTAGTAGCAAGCCTCCTTTTTTAGGTTAAAATTGCAACTATTTTAAAATCATGGCCTTGACAACCACTACCATTGCAACCAAAATCCTAAAATCAACACCTAAATAAAAAAGATAGAATATGACCTAAAAGATCGATACTATTGCAAACAAAAAAAAATAAAAATAAAAAAATTAGAAAACAAAGTGGAAAAATAAATAAAATAAATATAAAGTATAAAACAAAAAATGTAAAGAAAAACCTGATTTTTCATTTTTTTTAAAAATGACCATTTTAAATATTTAAAAAGAAGAAAGATTAGTACCTTGCTTTATGGAAAATTACGAATAAATAAATAAATAAATAAATGAAAAACAACATATTTGTAATAAAAAAGCACATTATATATATATATATATATATATATTGTAAATCGGTCTAGGAATCTATATTACTTGCAGGTATTATGATACAAAAAAGGGGGAAATCCTGGTCTTCCTAGAAGGAAACCAGACTAGGGGTTCCCTGCTGCTAATGTTGATAGTTACGACGGATGTATCTGGTCTGCCCCAAAGGGAAACCTGACCAAACCTTCCATACCCAGTTCCAAAAGCACAGACATAAAACTAACTAAATCTTTCCAACTAAAACAGAGTTTGTTATAGGTTTGGACTAACCTTCTATTGCCTGGGCATAGCTACCATTAAACTAACAAAACACCAAAAGGATGAAACTGAGAGGTGTTACAACACCTGGGGGTGCTCCTTCCGACCATATGCTTGGCCCTTGCTATCTTCCTTTGGGGAGATCGTGTGGGTCTTCCTGATTTGGGTTGGTGCACCTTGTCCATCCGCCGACGTGATGTCCATGTGATGAACATAACATAGGTAAAGGTGGAACTGAGCATCCAACCTCTCCAACTTGTATTTTTGGTCCTTCTCAACCTCTACCAAAAGTTTGATGATTGTCTCCAGACTGCTGAGGCGACGTTGTATCTCA
>SNQJ01S0011016.1:9024-42722 GCA_010110895.2 Picea sitchensis
TATATGGTTAAAAATGATTAAATTGTTCTATTATTGATTCAACCCCCCTCTCAGTAATCCAACATCATCACCATACAAGATTCTGGTGTCCCTCATGATGGGTGGAGTGTCCACTCTAAAAGTTGGATGTTTCGTAAACAACATACACAATTTCCTCTAAAAATCTTACACATCATAATGACTAATTGTAGAAACCTATATGCTCAAATTGATTTAACAAGTTTTGGTTTGCCAAAATAAGGTGAAGATCACCAAAAATGATATGAATTCAATGTAAGTTTTCTCTTTCTCCTAATAAAAACCAAAAAACCAAAAAATAAAATAGTATATTGTACATTGGATTTAGATGAATGATTAAACCACCGTACATGGATGAATGATTAAACCACATTACATGGATGCATGATTGTGACACACCCATTTTTATGTAAGACGTGCATTGCAGAGTCATTGATCACCTATCGTACTGTATCATAAAGTTGACTTAGTTCGAAGAGCATATGCCAAAGGGGAGGTCATGAACAATTACCTAAAGGGGAGGTGATGGACAATTACTATCACAACAATAGAATGGCTTCCACGAGATAGTCAACCTATATTGTCCAATCTTACCCATGTTAACCTACCTCCAACAACTTCAACAGATACAAGTCACCTCAGCTTTCTGCATTCTCATTCCCTCCTTTTTATCTACCCAACTTTTTTATTCCAAACTCTCCTATAATGTCGATCCAATTCACTTCAGCTTACCGCACTCACATTTCCTACTTTTCAACTACCCAACATTTTTTATTCCAAACTCTCCTATCATGTCATCGTCTATAACGGCCATCCTTAACCTCAATGTAGATTTGGGTCAACGGTGGATTCGGTGGCTGTCCCCTCGGATGGCCCAAATCTACAATCACCCTGACTTCGATACCACCATTCACACTAACTCCCTGAATAGAACTCCAGGAAATAGTCATCAGGATGATCAGATTCAGATTCTAGTGTAACTGGTGTTATAAATAACCAATTTCTGTCCTGGCCCGATCACCCATATATTCATTATCAGAAGAAAGAATTCTTTCAATACTACCAATATCTACAAGTGAATGTATCAGAGGCGTTTGAGTTTTCATCAAACTCAATTGTAAGCCGCTTGAACAGTCGACATCTATTGGAGTGAGCACTCTGGATTCGCTTCTCTGTTATAAGTGCATAAAGGGTTGCATTATGTATATCAGTAAAAAGAGTATATAAATCCGTATGCACTTCATATATTGTGTTATTGTACATGGCCCTAGAATTGGTGGAGCCTCCGCATTCAATGGGAAAGTTCCATGCTGTCTTTCATTATTTGGATTGAGTGAAACACAAGTTTGAGCGTTTAGCAGCGCGTATAATGAATACGCTGATCGCGTTTTTCAAATTAAACCCATTGTTGATTTTGATGGCAATCTATGCGTTTTGCATTATCGTTCCTCCATTACAGTTTCTCAATGGACTGCTTGGCCTGCTTCCAAGATGATCAGAGCGCTGCCCAAAACCAACTACGGGTGTTTAAGAATCTCAGATTATGATGCAGATATGAATGATTCATCTTCAATATCATGTGCTGTCTGCTTGCGTTGTATTGTGGAGGAGGATGGTTTCCGCAATCTTCCCAACTGCAGACATTATTTTCATACTTCGTGCAGTGACCAGTGGCTTCTCCCATGTTCTGTCAACTCTTCATGCCCTTTGTGCCGAGCAACCATAATTAGCAACGGCCTCACTTCATGACAAGCAGATTAAAACACGTCGCCACGTTACAAGTGCAAGTCGATGAGATACGCCAGTCCTGAAAAATTGAGGCAACTTCTCCTGTGTTTTTGGTGCCCATTTCCCTTTATCCCGACGTTTGAGTTTATAGAAAGAAGATGCATACCGATAGATACCTTCACGTCAGTTCCCATCACCATTAGCCTCAAAATTCGTTGTTCTTATAACCCTAAGTATTCGAGCCATCATCATTTCAGCCCCTCAATTCCTAGTAAAGAAAAACACCCACCTAACCAAGGCCCTTCTATCCAATTGTTATTCTCTCTCTCAAATCAACCAAGCTTTACGCTCTTTTAGCAAACCTAAACCTAAATTATCCCCTTCCTTCTTCCCCCTCGTGCTTTCATCTCCCTTCGCTACATCTAAGGCACCATCGATCTTATCTCAAAATTATTGGCTAAGAAGAATATCAAAATTGTGTTCACATCCCACAAAACCATTAAACAACTATTAAGATCTACTACAAATAAATCTGATCAGATGTTGGGTCCAAGAGTTTACCAAATCCCCTCATCTTGTGGAAAATCTCACATAGGTCAAACTGGTAGATCCTTCAAATCCCACCTTAAAGAACATATTGCTCATACTACCCACAACATAATCTTCAAATCAACTATCGCCAAAAATTCCTTTAAATCCAAGCACCTTACTTGCTTTGACCAAACTACAATTCTAGCCTCCACCCCCTGTTATTCTTCTTTTCTCATTCGGGAAGCTCTTGAAATTGAAAAACACCCTAAAAAAATTAATCGTTAAGATGACTACAAACTTAACCATTCCTCGAAATCCATCATTCATCAACTTAATCATTTGACTTCCTTTATTGGGCTTCATATGTCGTTATGTTCTCCTTCACTCCTCCTCCACTTTGCGTGATCCCTTGTTTTCATTACTCTTCTCCAAACCTGCTTATTTCCTTAACATCTATTTTTTTTATTCAATTATCATCATTAATAGCTTAGGTTATCATCATTTTCAATCTCTGTCAACAATAATTGTTATCTTTAATTAATTAAATCTTTTTTTCAGAAATCTTACTACTATTCTCTACAATGGCTAAGTTTAATTTTCTTTTTAAAAAAGTCTCTAATCTATATCAACTTATTTGTAATTATTAAATAATTATTAAGAAATAGTATTAGTATTATTCCCAAAAACTCATTATTACATCTCAACGAATAACTTGAATTTTCCAATATTACTCTTTTCTCAACATCTCATTTTCCCCAATTTTTAATTTTAATGACTATTTTGAATCCGTTAATTAATTCTTCTCTTTCAATGGTCACTTACCTCCCCTCCTCTTTATATTCACACATTGACACACATTTCCAACATATGAGTTGTTTGTGTCCCTGATGATGGGTGGAGTGTCCACTCGAAACGTTGGATGTTTCAAAACCATTAACATAGTTTTATCCAGAAAAAATCTCCAATAGTATTCCCATTACCATCTATAAGAAAATACCTTACATACAGCCCCTAAAACACCAACTATCTTCCCTTCATGCATGTCTCTAGATACATGTTTCTAATTATTATAACTAACTTAATTGTTTTAAGAAGATATCCACGGTCTTCGTGAAGTTGTTATTTTTATCAACATTATTTAGTGTACTACTGGGTTATGGATAGGTTATCCACATTATGGGTGATGCTATGCATTGTACTCAACATTGCTTACTCGAAGTCAATTTTAAACACTATCCATATTATTCACAAAGTTATGAGCTTTCTTAACAATAATAATTTATTTATATGTCATGCAAAAGTATTTATTTGAATCCAAAGAGTATAAAATTTATCTTTGATTTTGAAAAGATCAATCTATTTACTAAATACAATAGATTAATGCAATGAAAGTTTCATTGCGTACAAAACATATTGACAAACTATTTATTAGATCCATTACTTTAACGCAAAACATATTTCAGTTTGTAGAAGGATATTTCTAAATGATTTTTTATTGTGTACACGGGATATTTACAAATGATTGGTCCTTTCTTTAACATATTCAAAAACAACATATACTAAATTGATTTAAAAGGTGTCACTATATCATATCTATCCCTTTATATTGCTTGAAAGTAACATTGATACAACTATTTTCGAGGGTCATAACTTTTGACTCGGTTATCCGTTTGGGATGAAATTTTACAGGTAGTTGTGTCTTGAAGAGTTCATTATTGTGTCAATATGAGCCTTCATATTAGAGATTGATACATGAGAATTTTCATCAAATCTCTAGTGGAGGACAACTCAGTTCCTAGCACGCATTTTGAAGAAATTTTGAATTTAAGAAGGGCATATCTTGTAATATCTGAAAAGATTGAGATTAAAGACGATATTAAATGTTTAGGAGGTTGATCCATCACAGGAGATTGTTGGGGAATGTATTTTCTTTAATGTAGTAGATTGAAGGACAGATTCAATGCATTTTCACTTATCTGTCTGTCTCAAACATTGATTGTAATAAATCCTTGGTAGTTGAAGCTTTAGTTCGATAGGATAGCACTAAGGTAGTTGGAGGGAAAACTCTATGATCCCTCTTGTATAAATATATGTATTGTTTCCCAAATGAGGTTGTCTCCATTGTAGCTGAAGTTGTTGTTATAGCTATTGATAGATTGTTGTTGAAGTAGTTGTTGTAGAGACCATTGAATCTTATCAGTATTGTATGAGCCCATGTACATTTTCATTTGAAGGAGTATAATAGAGAAGCATTGTTCCAAATGTCTCGTGTTCTTGTGTTTATTTCAATGAATTGTAGCCTTTCTATCTAAGTTGCAACTCTCTGTGTTTATTTGTTCTTATGTTATGAATGCATTTACATGGTTGAATATCTGAATTTGCGAGAGTTTAGATAAGTTTCAATTGTTTCTCTTCATGAGATTATGCAAGGAGTGCGTTGACAGAGTTTGTCTCGACTCAGAAGCTCAGAAGAGGTAAATTGAATATTTCACTTGGAAAGAGTGCAAAGTGTCTGCAAGGAGTGCATTGACAGAGTCCTTTTACTCAGAAGCTCAAGACGAGTAGTTTGAATCCTTATCTGAGAAGAAGTGTAGAAGACCTCGCAAGGTGTGTTTAGGTGGGAACATACTTAAGTTCTTTTTTTCAGGAGGAGAAATTTAGTTGAGTGAAGAACTGTTGCAAGGTGTGCATAACCACTCACAAAGAAGTTGAGTCGTGGAGGCAAACCTGTTGCAAGGCATGCACAGATTCAAAATTTGACTAAGTGTCGAAAAGGTGTTGTGAGAAGTTCAGAGTTTCTAGAAGGAAGAACAAGCTTAAAAGAGATAGTGGAGATTAATCTTCAATAGGGAGGAACCCTTCAAGATTTCATAAATTAACAAGAAATATCCGTTCAAGAGGAAGCGAGATCATTCCAGATCGTCAGATTTGGGAAGAGTTGCAAGGAGGATAGCGTCTGAGTCTTTCGACACTTCGAGTGTTTGGAGGTTTGAAGGTGTTGTAAGTGCGAGATTGTTGAAGTCTCGTAGCTACAAAGTGAATCCTAGTCGTCGTTATTAGGGAAGGTACATGGAAGGAGATCCAAGAGTTCGCGGGAAGAGCTTCAGAAGAATTTGCATGGATCAAAGCGCAATCTTCGTAGAGTTGAGAAGAGCGTGGAGATATGGACTGTCGGATCCAGGGAGGACACATGGCGGAGATCCATGAGTTTTAGAGGAAGAGTCCTTCGGAGGAAAGTAAAGGAAGAGTATCCAAAACTCTCGAAGGTCGATCCAAAGAAGGGGATCGTGGCCATTGATCTGAAGTGGACACGTGTCGATAGATCATAGATAACAAAATCCAACCATTAGTTGTTAGAGCATGTGGCGCTCAATTTGTCTCTTTGGGTGTGAAGCACTTCGGGAGGAAAATGAGTTGGAACATTCAGAACTCCCAAATGATGAAGTCCGAAGTGTCTTTTAGAGTTTATCCCCAGATAATACCCCACGGTTGTGTATGGAGAGGGGCTAGAAGAAGAAGCTAGCGCCCGAGAAAAATCAAAGATAAAAAAGCGCTACGAAAAGGGCCCCCGGGTTCCATACGACCTACGCCTAAGGTGATAAAAAGGGTCTGTTTTAAACTAAAATTGGGGGCTAGCAGGGTCTCGAGGAGATGATTCGGCTCAGAAACTCGAAGATCCTTGATTGGGAGGTCGCAGAACCCCCTAGGAGGGTAGGGGTCCTGCATAAAGTGGTATTAGAGAAACAGTTTGCTTGCATATATCAAGCAAAGGAGAAAGGAGACAAAGAGGTAGCCTGATTTCATCAAAGTGGTATCAAATACATCAAGTGGTATCTATGTAAAGGAGAAAATATCATCACAATGCCACCTAGAAGACATGCGTAGCCACATGTAGCAAATCGAGCGGTGTAAAGGGAGATGAGAGAGCTTCGTGCAATATTAGACGCCACGAATACAACACAAAGGAGAGCACCTAATGTTGGATGTGTTAGTGATGAAGAAAACAAATAGACGAAAGTTGAAGAAGCTATAGCAGAGGATGCTATGGACGAACGCTTGTTGAAAGCTATTGTCAAGTTGGGAGCTAGAAAAAATATAGACATACCAATGTACGAAGACAACTTAGATTTTGAAGAATTACTTGATTGGATACGAGCAATGGAAAATTACTTTGACTATGAATATGTCGATGAGGAGAAAAAGGTAAAGCATACTGTTACCAGGTTGAAAGGACATGCAACACTGTGGTGGGATGAACTGCAGGCTGAAAGAAGATGCAAAGGAAAGAAAAATATCAAGAGCTGGGATAGAATGGTAGCCAAGATGAAAGCTAAATTTATACCCTAGGATTACCAGATAAATCTGTTCAGGAGTTGCATAACTTGAGACAGAAAGGAATGACAATAAAATAGTACACAAAGGAGTTCTATAGGTTGAACATCAATGCTGGACAGAGAGAGAGATAAGGAAAAAGTTGTTAGGTATATCAATGGCCCGAGATATGAAATCCAGGATGAAATAAACATGATGACAGTAAGGATAGTGGAGGATACTTATCGGATGGAACTGAAGGCAGAAGAAAAGTTGGCCATAAAGCAGAGTCAGCGAAGTTGAGGTAGAAGACTAAATAGAGGTAAATGAATTGTCTATGACAAGGCACAAAAACCCAAGGGTGACACTGAAAAACCACATAATCACTCAGAAAGAGGAGGAAGTTACTGAGGGAGACAGAGTGGTGAAAGAAATTATTTTCCTCGAGGAAGAGGAAGATGCAGAGGAGGAGAAGTGAAGTGGTATGCTTGTGGAAAGACATGAAACATGTCTTGGGAATTCCTCGAGAGAAATAAATAAGGAGGTGAATCTCACATTTCAGAAACGAAGAAGCGAAATGTTGAGGCAGAAGGTGTAGAAGATGGGAAATCTTTGATGATGAAGAAGGTTCTCTTGAATCTAGAACCAAAGATTGAAAATTCAATGCAAAGGAACAATTTGTTCAGAACAACTTGCAAGACTAAAGACAGAGTATGCAAAGTGATAATTGAGAGTGGGAGCAATGATAATTTAGTATCCACAGAGATGGTGGAGAAATCAGAGCTGGAGACAACTACATGTCCAAGTCCATATAGAGTCTCATGGTTGTAGAAAGGTCACCGGGTAATGATAACTAAACAATGGCTAGTTGAATTTAATATAGGAGGATATAGAGATGATATTTTGTGTGATGTGATTCCCATGGATATATTTAATGTTTTGTTGGGCAGACCATGGTAGTATGACAGGAYTGTCATTCATGATGGGAGAACAAATACTTATACCTTGGAAAAGAATGGTAGGACACACATGTTACTGCCAATAGAGGAGAAGAAAGTAAAGGAAGAATCCAACACAAGTATACTTCTCATGAGTGGGAAGGAACTCCTCAGTGAATTCAAGAAGCAAAAAGAGATGCAATTTGTTGTGGTGAGGAAACCAAGAGTTATCCTTACCAGTACTTCTATGGAGGATTTTCCTGAAGAAGTTCAAGAGCTATTGGAGAATTTTGTTGACATAGTAGTGGATGAGTTACCAAGCTCATTTCAACCTATCAAAAGTATCATCCATCACATTGATCTAATACCAGGAGAAAGTTTTCCGAACAAAGCAGCGTACAGATTGACACCTCAAGAGAATGAGGAGGTAAAAAGACAAGTCCAGGGTTTGATGGAAAAAGGATTGGTCAGAGAAAGCTTGAGTCCATGCATAGTACCAACTGTTTTAAGTCTGAAGAAGGATGGAGGATGGAGAATGTGTACAGACTCAAGAGCCATAAACAAAATCACCATTAGGTACAAATTTCCTTTTCCAAGGATGGATGACTTAATGGATTGTTTAAGTGGAGCAAGATATTTTTCAAAAATAGATTTGAAAAGTGGATATCACCAGATAAGGATGAGAGAAGGTGATGAGTGGAAAACAACCTTCAAAACAAATGAGGGGTTCTATGAATGGCTTGTTATTCCATTTGGAATAACAAATGCCCCAAGTACTTTTATGAGGTTGATGAATGAGGTATTGAAACATTTTATTAGTAAGTTTGTGATTATATATCTGGATGATCTACTAGTCTTCAATAAATATGAAGAAGATAATTGGAGGCATTTAACATTAGTGACAAGGAGGTTATAGTGGGAGAAGCTATTGATAAATATAAAGAAGTCCTCTTTTATGAATACATAACTCATTTATTTGGGTTTGGTGATCTCTTGAAATGAATTGAAGATAGATCCAGAGAAGGTGAGAGCAATCAAAGAATGACCATAGCCAAGGAGAATATTTGAGGTGAGAATCTTCCATGGATTAATGAGTTTGTATCGGAAGTTCATTAGAAATTTCAGTGGAATTTGTGCACCGATGCTAGATACGGTGAAGAAGAGACACAAGTATTTAAAATGGAAATAAGAAGATGAGAAAGGTTTCATGATATTAAAGGAGAAGATAAAAAAACAACTGATTTTGGTCTTGCCAGATTTCGAGAAGACATTTCAAGTGAGATGTGATGCTAGTGGAATTGCAATTGGAGCATTCTTGACCCAAGCTAATAGGCATGTTGCATATTTCAGTGAGAAGATGAATGATACTAAGAGAAAGTACTCCACATATGACAAATAAGTTTATGCAGTAATTCAAGACTTAAATAAATGGAGGCACTATCTCGTTCCAAAAGAGTTTGTTTTTTATAGTGATAATCAAGCTTTACAATTTATAACTAGACATGAGAAGTTAAATCAAAGACATGCTAAGTGGATAGATTTTATGAAAAAATTCACTTTTCTCATTAAACATATTTTTGGTCATGCTAACAAATTTGTTGATGCATTGAGAAGGAGATGTCTAATTCTGTAGGAATTTCAAGTGAAAACCTTAGGGTTTGAACACATTAAGGAGATGTATTGTGATGATCCAGATTTTAAAGAGGCATATGAAGCATGTGAAAATCATGTTCTTAGAGACATAAGTTAGTGGACAGAGTATCTGATTCAAGATGGATTGTTGTTTAAAGGTTTCTAGTTGTGCATACCAAAGTGTTCAATGAGGGATAATATGCTGAAAGAAAAACATAGTGGAGGTCTAGTAGGACATTTTGGCCATGACAAGATATTATCACAGTTGAACCATTCATACTACTGGCCAGGTATGAGGGAAGAAGTGGAGAAGTTTGTGAACACATGTAAGATCTGCTAGTATGCAAAAGGAAAAAAACATAACATTGGGTTGTATCAGCGATTTCCTATACCATATAGGCCTTGGGATGCAATAAGCATGGATTTTGTGTTGGGATTTCCAAGGAAACAAAGAGGAAGTGAGTCCATGTTTGTGGTAGTTGATAGATTTTCAAATATGACACACTTTATCCCATGCCAAAAAATTAGTGATGCAACGTGCATTGAAAATTTGTTTTTCAAGGAAGTTGTGAGACTTCATGGGTTTCCTAAGAGTATTGTCTCAGATAGGGACACCGAATTTGTTGGTTATTTCTATAGAACATTGTGGAAGAAGTTGGGAGAAAAAATATCCTCCAGTTCTTCATATCACCCTCAAACAGATGGATAGACTGAGGTGGTAAATCATAGTTTAGGAGATTTGCTGAGGAGTTTGGTCACTGAAAATTATAGCCAGTGGGATCAGATTCTATCACAAGAAGAGTTTGCATACAATGACTCAACAAATAGAAGTACCGGAAAGATCCCATTCTAGATAGTATATGGGATGAATCCAAGAGGAGTATCAGAGTTGAAAGATCTGGAGAAGAATGAAATCAGAAGCACCAGAGAAGAAGACTTCACTATAGAAATGTAGAAGCTTCATAATCAGATAAAAGAGTAGTTGCAGAACAACAGTAGAGAGTACAAACATCGATTTGATCAACATAGGAGAGAATTTCAATTTGAAGTGGGAGATCAATTTCTAGCACATCTTAGAAAGGAAAGGTTCCCAAGGGGAACGTATAACAAACTGAAATTGAAGAAGATAGGACCATGAAAGATCCTAAGGAGATTTGATGAAAATGCTTATGAAATAGAGTTTCTAGAAGATGTGGGTATATATCCCATATTCAACATTTCAGACCTATATCCTTATAGGGAAGATGACACAGGAGGATCAGAAGATTAGAAAGAGATTCAGTGGGAGAAGTTGTTTTCTGTAGAACAAAAGTCACAGATTGAGAAGATCATAGATCATAGGACTGGTAGGAAGACCAGGAGAATGACTTATTTTGATTATCTGGCAAAGGGGAAAGGACACCCAATAGAATATGCCAGTTGGGTAAATGAAGCAGATGTCCAAAAACATGGAAAGTTGGTGCAGGATATCATGGGCAATAGTCCATGAAATTTTGTATAGAGGAGTATGATGCAGGAGCATCGTCGTCAAAGCACAAGTGGAGGACAACTTAGCGCCTAACGTGCATTTTGAAGAAATTTTGAATTTAAGAAGGGTATATCTTATAATATCTGAAAAGATTGAGACTAAAGACGATCTTAAATGTTTAAGAGGTTGATCCACTGCAGGAGATCATTGGGGAATGTGTTTTCTTTAATGTAGTAGATTGAAGGACAAATTTGATGTGTTTGCACTTATCTATCTATCTTGAACATTCATTGTAATAAATATTTGGTAGTTGAAGCTTTTAATTCGATAGGATATAACTAAGGTAGTTGGAGGGAAAACTCTATGAGCCCTCTTGTATAAATAAATGTATTGTTTCCCAAATGAGGTTGTTTCCCTTGTATATGAAGTTGTTGTTATAGCTGCTGATAGATTGTTGTTGAAGTAGTTCTTGTAGAGATAGTTGAATTTTATCAGTATTGTATGAGCCCATGTACATTTTCATTTGAAGGAATATAATAGAGAAGCATTGTTCCAAATGTCTGGTGTTGTTGTGTTTATCTGAATGAATGGTAGGATTTCTATTTAAGTTGCAACTCTCTATTTTTATTTGGTCTTATGTTATGAATGCATTTACATGGTTGAATGTATGAATCTGCGAGATTTTAGATAAGTTTCAATTGTTTCTATTCACGAGCTTATGCAAGGAGTGCATATTGTCTACAAGGAGTGTGTTGACAGAGTCTGCTCGACTTAGAAGATCAGAACATGTAACTTGAAGATTTCACTTGCAAAGAATGAAAAGTGTCCCCAAGGAGTGTATTTACAGAGTCCTTTGACTCATAATCTTCATAGGAGTATCTTGAAGCCTTATCCGAGAAGAAGTGTAGAAGACCTCGTAAGGTGTGTGTAGGTGGGAACATACTTAAGTTCTTTTGTTCAGGAGGAGAAATTTAGTTGAGTGACGAACTGTTGCAAGGTGTGCACAACCTCTCACAAAGAAGTTGAGTCATGGAGGAAAAATTGTTGCAGGGCGTGCATAGATTCAAAATTCAACTAAGTGTTGAAAAGGTTTTCTGAGAAGTTCAGATTTTCCAGAAGGAAGAACAAGCTCATAAAAGATAGCGGGAGAGAAATCTTCAATAGGGAGGAACCCTTCAAGATTTCATAAATTAATGAGAAATATCCATTTAGGAGGAAGTGGGATCGTTCCGGACCGTTAGATCTGGGAAGAGTTGCAAGGAGGATAGCATCTGAGTCCTTCGACACTCCGAGTGTTCGGAGGTTTGAAGGTGTTGTAAGTGCGGTATTTTCGAAGTCCCGTAGATATGAAGTGAATCCTAGCTTTCATTATTAGATAA
This sequence comes from Picea sitchensis, assembly GCA_010110895.2. NCBI lineage: Eukaryota > Viridiplantae > Streptophyta > Pinopsida > Pinales > Pinaceae > Picea > Picea sitchensis. The sequence continues at coordinate 21,030 of SNQJ01S0011016.1, forward strand.
GGTATGTGGCAGGAGATCCAAGACTTCATGGAAATAATTTCAGAAGAATTTTCATTGAGAAAAGAATAATCTTCGTTGAGTCACGAAGAGCGGGGAGATATGGACCATCGGATCTAGAGAGAACACATGGCAAAGATCCATGAGTTTTGGAGGAAGAGTCCTTCGGAGGAAAGTAAAGTCTGAATATCTAAAACTTCTGAAGGCTGATCCAACGAAGGGCATCATGGCCATTGACATGAAGTGGATGCATGTCTACAGATCACAGAGAAAAAACTCCAGCTGTTAGTTTTTCTATCACGTGGCACTCAATTTGTCACTTCGGGTGTCAAGCATCTCAGGAGGAAAAGGAGTTGGAATGTTCAGAAATCCCGAACGTCGAAGTCCAAAGTGCCTTTTGGATTTTAGCCTTGGCTCATAGCCCGCAATCGCGTATGGAGAGGGGCTAAAAAAAGATGCTAGCATCCGAAAAACTTCAAATCTCAAAAAGAGCTAAGAAAAGGGCCCGCGGGTTCCATATGACATGCGTCTAAGGTGATAAAAAGGGCTTGTGTTAAACCGAATTTGGGGGATAGCAGGGTCCCGATGAGAGGRTTTGGATTAGAAACTTGAAGATTCTTGACTGGGAGGTCATGAAACCTYGTAGGAGGGTAGAGGTCCTGCATCAGAGCTCGATTTGAAACATTTCCAGGGTGAAATTCCTTCATATAAAGCCTCAAATTAGGGTTTTAGTGTTTTTTCGAGATTTTTAAATTTGTAATTATTAGTTATCTCTTATTTTATGCACCTAATTAGAAAAGAGAGTTGACAAATAATGTTTTTCTAGTTATCTTTTATTTATTGGTCAGTTTTAAAGTCATGCAAGTATTTTCTAAAATTAGTTATTTTTGAATATCTCAGGTAGTAGTTATAAGGGGTTTAACTTCCTTTGTAATAGTTAGGATGGAGAAGGAATAAAAGAGAGTTATTTTCCTATTCTCATGTGTTTTCATGGATTTTAGATATCGTGAATGAATCAAAGTTTATTGGCTACATCATTTGGTATGGCTGGGAGAGGAAGAAGAAGAGAATATCTTTCTCAGATGCGTAGAGATATGAAAAACCTCCGAAAGAAAGTATGATATCTTACAAATGTGTTTTCTAGTCAGAGAATAATACAAAGAAAAGTGTCTGATGAGGAGACAAACCAAGAAGATGTAGATCAACATATAGAACATGAAGAACAACAATTAGAGCACATGAATTTTGAAAAAAGGATGCTCAGGGCTCTAGAAGGGAGAAATGATGGGATCAAAATGGAAGTTTCAAAATATGTCGGGAGTCTTAAACCAGAGGAGTTATTAGATTGGTTGAACTCCGTGGATTTGTTTTTTGAATGAAAGCCTTGTTGGATTACTAAGAGGGGGGATGAATCAGTAATAGATCAGTAATATTCTTTTTAACCATATAATCCAAGTGTTATATCACTATAACATTATCATCCAATAACTAAAGAGTAAATAAAAAATGAACAAATGAGAAATCATACACATACACAGTACACCAATGTTTTTATGCGGAAACCCAAAGTGGGAGAAAACCAAATAATGATTTTTCTTATATGTCTTGAAGAATTACATTCATTGGAAGCACCAACTTCCTTTGTTTTCCAGCTACAATTGGAAGGAGAATCCAACCCCCTAGTTTCTCAGGCTACAACCTGAGGGAAGCTCCAACTCCCCAATTTTTTGGCTACAACCAGAAGGAGACTACAACCCCCTAAGTTCTTCAGCTACAACCAAAAGATGGCTACAACCACCTGTCCTTTCCCCATCCAACTGCCCTGAAATATAAATGCCAAATGTAGATAACCTGTCACTGTCATTGAATCAACCACTGCCACTTTCAACCTATCACTGTCAACCTTTACCAATAACCTATAACAACCTATACCAATCAACCTGCACCAAACAAATTGTACCAATAACCTGAACCAACATTTACAATACATCAACCATGCATCAACCTTGACTCATCAAGATGTACCAACAACATAAACTATACACCTCATGTGTGTGCCAACTCATGAACTATACACCTCATTTATGTGCCAAGTGATCAACTATACACCTCATGTATGCACCAACTCATCAACTACTTGTCTCAACCATGTACCCAACATGTACCTCAACCATATACCAAAGACATATATCAATATAACCATAAAAAATTCATCACTCTATCCATAAAACAATTACCATAAACCCTTACATAAAACCATGTGCCACAACCTCACTATTATGTAGCCTCAATATAAACCAACAACTTGAGCAACACATCACAACCAAAAGATCAATACCAATATGTCAAATACCAACAACAAAATACCAATTGTATCCCTTAACAATATCTAATATATGCAGCAATACTAAACATCCAATACCATCTCAAGAGCTAAACCCTAGATCACAAAACATACCTCAAACAATAGGTGTCATATCTCTCATAAATAGACCCCAACCATGTTGCTGCCGGGATTTTTCTGCCACAATTTTTCTGTCACAATTTTTCTGCCGCACTTTTTCTGCCGTGATTTTTCTGCCACACTTTTTTCTATCAATAATTTTCTGCCACGATTTTTCTGCCGCACTTTTTCTACCGTGATTTTTCTTCCACGATTTTTCTATCGCACTTTTTCTACCGTGATTTTTCTTCCACGATTTTTCTGCCATGATTTTTTTGCCGCAATTTTCCTCCCGCACGTTTTCTACCGCACTTTTCCTTCTGCACTTTTTCTGCTCCAAATTTTCTCTATCAATAATATCTTCCCAAATAACCTTTCACAAAAATAGATATTCAATGATATTCAAGTGTGTTTAAATGAGAGATATTTGCCTCCTATTTATATTTTCATGTAGCATTACACTTCCCTTATTTTAGGGATTTCTCCATTTACTTTATTATTTAAATAATTTCTTTTTCAAACAGTTGACTTTTGGGGTCTTCTATATGACTCATGAGGGTTCTTCAACTTCATATGGTCATAGCTCTCTAATTGTGAGGAGTTATGTGACGTTCCACATACCACCAAAAATGGCATGACAAGCACTATCCATCTAGGATAGTTTCAATGAAAAATTCACTGACCTTCATCTCATTATTCCATAATTAAGCATGGGTTCTCTAACCATACTTCTAGGATAACTCAATCCACAAAGCGTCTTCCCGTGAGGGATTTCACCATAAGGGGACCACTTTGGAGTTCATCCTTTTTTACTTCCTATCAACCATGACAAGACAATAACGAGTCATCTTTACATCAAACAAAATTGGGTCCATTAACAAAACCTTTGTGTTACCAATATTTCTTCAAGGGTTGACATCAATGACAAACAACCTTAATAAAAAATCTCCCCCTTTGGCATTGATGGAAACACTCTAATGCAATATTGAAATCATATCACTCATGCTCCCTCTGGAACCATGCCTCTATCCTCTACATCTCTATGACCATTGCTCCCCATGGAACCATGCCTCTGTCCTCTGCATCTGATAAATCTCTCCCCCTTTATCATCAATGGAAAATGTATCTTTTCATCCGAAGATGCTCCCCCTAACTGAACTGTCCTCTTTATGGTGCTTCCTCGTGTACATGTAAGACATATAAGATAATCATTCAAAAGAATTCATTTTGGAGTAGAAATAACTCTGATTCTCTGGCGAAGATACTCAAAGGATTCTCATGGAAATGGTTTTGTAAAGATGTCTTCCACTTGTTCTTTTGTTCCCACATACTCAACTCTGATGTTCTTTTCGACAACCTGTTCCTATAGAAAGTGATACTTGATTGGAATGTGATTTGTCTTGGAGTGAATCATTGAGTTCTTTGAGATATTGATGGTGCTTGTGTTATCACAATATATTGGAATGGGATAATCATACTCAACTTGTATATCTATCAGAGTTTGTTTCATCCAAAGAACATGTGTACAACATGCTGCTGTTGCAATATAATCTGTCTTGGTTGTAGATAAAGATATTGATGATTGTTTCTTACTTAGCCATGATACTAAACACTCACCTAAGTAGAANCATATAAGATAATCATTCAAAAGAATTCATTTTGGAGTAGAAATAACTCTGATTCTCTGGCGAAGATACTCAAAGGATTCTCATGGAAATGGTTTTGTAAAGATGTCTTCCACTTGTTCTTTTGTTCCCACATACTCAACTCTAATGTTCTTTTCTACAACCTGTTCCTGTAGAAAGTGATACTTGATTGGAATGTGATTTGTCTTGGAGTGAATCATTGAGTTCTTTGAGATATTGATGGTGCTTGTGTTATCACAATATATTGGAATGGGATAATCATACTCAACCTGTATATCTATCAGAGTTTGTTTCATCCAAAGAACATGTGTACAACATGCTGCTGTTGCAATATAATCTGTCTTGGTTGTAGATAAAGATATTGATGATTGTTTCTTACTTAGCCATGATACTAAACACTCACCTAAGTAGAATGCTACTCCACTGGTGCTTCGTCGGTCATCAATACAACCTTCCCAATATGCATCTATGTAGGCAATAAGTGATAGATCATTTCCTTTTGGATACCATAATCCAAACTCTTTTGTTCCTTTGAGATATATGAAAGTCCTCTTCATTGCTAATACATGTGATTCCTTTCAAGGTGTTTCTTGAAATCGTGCCACTTGTCCAACTTCTTGCATTACATCTTGTCTGGATGCTATCACATATAGTAGGCTACCAATCATTGACCCGTATTGCCTCTGATCTGTAGACTTTGAATCATCATCTTTGCTTAACTTGCAACTAGTTTGCAGGGGAGTGATAACTGGTTTGCAATCTTCCATTCTAAACCTCTTTAGCATTTCTATGATATATTTGGTTTGAGAAATAAAAAATCCTTGGTTGCTTTGATGTATCTGAAGTCCCAGAAAGAAGGATATTTCTCCAAGTAATGACATTTCAAATTCATTATGCATATCCTTTGCAAATTTTTAGCTTAACCTATCATCATCACTACCAAAAATAATATCATCAACATAAACTTCAATTAATAAAATACTATCTTGACTTACCTTGATGTAGAGGTTTTTGTTTTCACTTCCTTTTCTAAACTCTTCCCACTGTAGATATTTATCCAGTCTAGAGTACCCTGCTTTAGGAGCCTGTTTTAGACCATACAAGGCCTTCTTTAATTTACACACATAATCTACATTCTTTGAAAACTGAAATACTTCAGGTTGTTCAACATAGACTTCTTCTTCAAGTTCCCTATTCAAAAAAGTTGATTTTACATCCATCTAATACACTTTAATATTTTTGGAGCATGCATAAGCTAAAAGAAATCAGATTACTTCCATTTTGGCAACTGGGGAAAATGTCTCTTCAAAGTCGATTCCTTCAACCTGTGCATATCCTTTACATACCATTCTAGCTTTGTTCCTTGTAACCTATCTATTTTCATTCCATTTATTCCTGTATACCCACTTTGTGTCGATCACATTCTTATCCTTTGGTCTTGGAACCAATCTCCAAGTATCATTTTTCTCTATTTGATCCAATTCTTCATCCATGGCCTTATTCCAAAAATCATCCTTGTTGGCCTCTTCAAAACAAGTTGGTTCAATCATAGATGAAAGTGCTAGGTGTGTTTGTTATGGTGAACAAACTCTTCTTCTAGTCTCAACTCTTGCATCATTGTTTCCAATAATTTGATCTGAAGGATGATTCTTTTGTACTCGTCTGCTAACTGTCTTTGGAGGAACTTGTTGAACTTGCTCTTTTGCTTCTATCAGATCTTCTTCATATTCCCCTTCTACTTCATTTTCATATTCTACTTCTTCTTCATAAATTTCTTCCATTGATTCATTTTCTTCTTCCTTTAATTCTTGTCTACCTGTTTCATCAATTGTTACGTTGATGTTTTCCACAAATTTGTTCAGTCTCAGGTTGTAACACTTGTATGCTTTCCTTGTACTTGAGTAACCAACAAGTAATCCTTTGTCCACATGAGAGTCAAACTTTCCCATTCTACCATCTTCTCTTTTGATGTAGCATTTGCTCCCAAAAACTATGAAGTGCTTCACGTTTGTTGGTCTTCCTTTCCATAGCTCGTAGGGAGTTTTGTCCATATTGTTTTTGAGCATTACTCTGTTTTGAATGTGAAATGATGTATGCACTGTCTGTGTCCAAAAAATATGTATCAATTTGGAATCCATTAGCATTGTTCGAGACATTTCCTATACTGTCATGTTTTTTCTTTCAACAACTCCATTCTGTTGAGGTGTCCTCACAACAGAGAATTTCCTTTTTATTCCATGACTATTGTAGTAGTCCATAAATTCATTTGAAGTGAACTCTCCTCCATTATTAGATCTCAATAATTTGATTTTTTAATCCATTTCATTTTCAATCATTTCCTTGTATATATTGAAGTTTTCAAAAGCTTCTGACTTATTCTTGAGGAAGCAAACTGCAACCATTCTTTTATAATCATCAACTAATAACATAAAGTATTTATCACCTTTTAAACCCTTTGTTGTAGTTTTTCCAACTAGATCAGTATGCACAATTTCCAGTGGTCTTGTTGTTGAATATTCCTTTGATTTGAATTTGGTCATTGTTTGATTTCCTTGTTGACAATGCTTGCATAAAGTGTTGGTTGGTTTCATGATCTAGGGCATTTCTCCAACTGCTTCTCTTTTGCTGACTTTGACAAGGTTGTCAAAATGTATGTGACCCATTCTTCTGTGACATAGCCAACTTTCATCTTCCTTTCCTAGAAAACACTTTTCATTTCCAATTTCACTTAACACATATATGTTGCTTGAAGTTCTTGCAGTTGTATCAATCAATTTTCCTAAACCTTCTTTTCTTATATCACACTTTTGTGAATTGAAAGTAACTTTATGACCTTGGTCATACATTTGACTAACACTTAGAAGATTATGTTTCATATATTCTACTAGTAGAACATTTTTTGCCTTTCTATTCTTGTTCCCAATTTTGATTGTGCCTTTTCCAATGATTTTAGTTGAATCATGATTTTCGAAGGAGACTGATCCATCTCTTTCCTTTCTTAAAGTAAGAAACCTGTCTTTATCACTTGTCATGTGTTTTGAACAACCACGTTTCTTTTGCTTAGCTTGTAGAGTGAGTGTGCATTCTTCATTTCAATACTGATGCTGCTTTCTTATCCATTTCTTTTTCTGAGGTTCCTGTCTGTGACTGTTGTTATTATGTTGCGGTTCTCTAGGAGGGACTGTCATTATGCAATCTTTGGCCATGTTTCCAAAGTTTATACATTTGTAACATTCCACTTCAATGCTCAAGGATTCAAACCTGTTGTAATTTCTTCTCTTTGTTTCACTAGGCCTTCTTGGATAACCCTTTTGTGTATGACTTTCAAAGTTTTTTATGTTCTTGTTGTTAGCTTTGCAATTCACAGCTTTATGTCGAAAATTATTACATGCATAACATAAAACAAAAAAGATAGTTTGATGCCTGGGAGTTGAAGATCTTCTGAAAGGAGGTACTCTTATGAGTTGTTCTTCTTCATGAGGCCTATCTATCGTTTGGTGATCCTAAAATCTGAATCTTCTCAGTGGAGGAGTGTCCTTGTAATATTCCTTGTAGATCTTCCTATCCCCTTTGATTGTTTCTGCATATCTTTTTGGATATGTTTCTTGCTCTATTGTTTTTGAGCTTGATCCCTTTTTTGTCTGATTGTATCCAAGTCTAGACTTGTCATGATGAGGTTTTTGACTGTTGATAATGTCATCTAAAACTTTTGAGTTGTTCTGCATATTTTACTTTTGAGGATCCTTTCTTAATGTGACAATCTCTGCTTCCAAATTTCCAATGATCCTGCCTTTTTCTTCTAGTTTTTCTTTGAGTGTTTCTTTAATTCTTTTATCTTCTTCTATTTGAACCTTAAAATTTGTGATCATTTGTTCTAGTTCTTGAGTGTCTTCTTTCTTGTCTAGTTCTGCTTGTAGTTTCTTGTTTTTCTTATGATAACTTCTATGGAACACATAAATTCTTCTTGGTAGTCAACTTCTGCCTCTTCATATTCTTCTTCRGATTCTTCATATTCTTCTTTGGATTCTTGTTTATCAGAGTCTTCTACTACCATGAATATAAATCTTTCTGTCTCACTTTCACTGACTTCATATTCATTTGATGATGAGATGTCTTCTTTGGTGCATAAGCTTTTCTTGAAAAAWTTCTTTGTGGTTATTTTTTGTTTATATGTTTGTTTTCTATTTGAGTAASCTTCATCATTTCTCTTTTTCTTATGAGAACATTTGTTAGCAAAATGACCAATACCATCACAATTAAAAAAATAAAATGAATCTTACCTCTATACCTGTCGTTGGTTCCCTTATTCAATCTTTTGACAAATTTGGCCACTTCTTCATCATCTTCCAAGACGTCACTGTTGCTGCTAAGTTCCTTTTCTTTTTTATTTGACCTTTTGGATGCTCCTTTTGTATCTGGATTTTCCTATTCAGTTCTCATTCATATGCTATGAATATTCCATGTAATTCGCCCATGCTTATTGAGTTCAGATATGCTCTTTCTTCTAGTGTTGATATCTTAGGGTCAAATCTCATAGGAAGAGATCTCAATACCTTTTGAACAATTACAGATTCTTCGATTTCTTCTCCCAATCCTATGATTGCATTTACTGTTTCATCAAATCGTAAAAAATATGTTGCAATATTCTCATCTTCCTTCATCTTAAGTTGTTCGAACTGAACTTTGTAAGTTTGAAGCTTTGCTGCTTTGACTTTTGAATTTCCTTCATAAATATTTCGAAGTTTGTCCCAAATATCTTTAGAGGATTTACAATGTGCAACTTTGGTGAATATCGTTTCACTAAGACCATTCATAAGTGCATTTGTGGCTTTGGAATTATTCTGACTGAGTTTCACTGCTTTGTCATTTGTTGGCAGAACTATTGGTATTGTATATCCATCTACAATTGATTGTCAAATTTCAAATCCGCGTGCCTTTATATATGTCTTCATCCTTATGCTCCAAAATGCATACTTATGTCCATAAAACTGTGGTATTTCATTTTTATACAAGTTGTTTCTCTCCATGATCTTTCTTTCAGTGGTTACACTGATTTATGAAGGAATCTGCTCTGATACCAATTGTTGGATTACTGAGAGGGGGTTTGAATCAATAATAGAGAAGTAATATCATTTTTAAGCATATAATGCAAGTGTTATATCAGTGTAGCATTATCATCCAATAATTGTAAAGTAAATAAACAATGAACAAATAAGAAATCATACACATACAGGGTACACCAATGTTTTTATGTGGAAACCCAAAGAGGGAGAAAACCAGAGAATTATTTTTCTTATATGCCTTGAAGAATTACATTCATTGGAAGGACCAACTTCCTTTGTTTTCCAGCTACAACTGGAAGGAGTCTCCAATCCCCTAGTTTCTCAGGCTACAACCTAAGGGAATTTTCAACTCCCCAATTCTCTGGCTACAACCAGAAGGAAGCTACAACCCCCTAAGTTCTCTGGCTACAACCAGAAGGTGGATACAGCCACCTTTCCTTGCCCATCCAATCGCCCTGAAATATAAATGCCAAATGTAGACAACCTGTCACTGTCACTGAATAAACCACTTCCACTTTCAACCTGTCACTATTAACCTATACCTATAACCTGTAACAACTTGTACCAATCAACCTGCACCAATAACCTGAACCACACTATACCTTGCATCAACCATGAATCAACCTTGAATCATCAAGATGTACCAACATCATCAACTATACAACTCATGTATGTGCCAACTCATCAACTATACACCTCATGTATGTGCCAACTCATCAACTATACACTTCATATATGTTCCAAATCATCAACTATACACATCATGTATGTGCCAACTCATCAACTATACACCTCATGTATATGCCAATGCATCAAGTACTTGTCTCAACCATGTACCTAACATGTACCTCAACCATATACCAAAGACATATACCAATATAACCATAAAAAATTCATCACTCTATCCATAAACCAAATACCATAAACCCTTACATCAAACCATGTGCCACAACCTCATTGTTATGTAGCCTAAAGCTAAACCAACAACTTCAGTAACACATCACAATCAAAAGACCAATTTCCATATGCCAAATACCAACAATAAAATACCAATTGTATCCCTCAACAATATCTGATATAAGCAGCAATACTGAACATCTAATACCATCTCAAGACCTAAACCCTAGCTCACAAAATAGACTTCAAACAAGATGTGCCATATTTCTCATAAATAGACCCCAACCATGTTGTCGTGATTTTTCTACCACACTTTTTCTTTCGCTATTTTTCTGCCACACCTTTTCTACCGCATTTTTTCTTCCCCGATTTTTCTACTGTGATTTTTCTGCCACACTCTTTCTACTGCACTTTTTCTACCATGATTTTTCTGCCGTAATTTTTCTACTGCGATTTTCCTGCTGCACTTTTTCTACCGCACTTTTTCTACAACAATTCTTCTGCTGCACTTTTTCTCTCGCATTTTTCCTGCACCACTTTTTCTGCCACAGGTTTCCTTCCACATTTGTTTCTACCACACTTTTCCTGCCACACTTTTTCTCCTACAAATTTTCTCTATCAATAATACCTGCCCAAATAACCTTTCACAAAAATAAATATTCAATGATATTCAAGTGTGTTTAAATGACAGATCTTTGCCTCTTATTTATACTTTCATGTAGCATTACACTTCCACTATTTTAGGGATTTCTCCATTTACTTTATTATTTAAATAATTTCTTTTACAAACACTTAACTTTTGGGGGCTTCTATATGACTCATGAGGGTTTTTCAACTTCATATGTCCATAAATATCTAACCGTGATAAGTTATGTGATGTTCCACATACCACCGAAAATGGCATGAAAATCACTATCTATCTAGGATAGTTTCACTGACAAATTCATTGACCTTCATCTCATTATTCCACAATTAAACATGGGTTCTCTGACCATACTTCTAGGATAACTCAATTCGCAAAGCATCTTCCTATGAGGGATTTCACCATAAGGGGACCACTTTGGAGTTCATCCATTTGTACTTCTTATCAAACATGACAAGAAAATAATGAGTCATCTTTACATCAAACAAACTTGGGTCCATTACCCAAACCTTTGTGCTACCTGGCTTTCTTCAAGGGTTGACATCAATGACAACCAACCTTAATCAACAAGCCTATGAAAGAGGAAAATAAGGTGAAATTTGAATGTACCAAGTTGAATGTTCACACCATGATTTGGTGGGGTCAGGTGTAGAAAGATAGAACAAAAAAAGGAAGAGTCAAAATTAGGATTTGGAATAAGATGGAAAAAAATTGAGAGAAATTATTTTTCCTTTGGACTATTTCAAAACCCTTTTTCGTAGATTTTATAACTTTAGGAAAAACCTATCCACCATGGAGGAACTCACAAATGAGTTTTATCAATTGTCCATTCATGTGGATCACCAGGAAACTAGTTGCAAGGTATGTAAATTGTTTAAAATTTTCTCTTCAAGATGAATTGAGCATGCATGGGGTTCACAATGTGGAAGAGGCATACCAATTATCCTTAAAGGCCGAGGAAAACAAAATGGACAATTTTATCAAAGGAATATGGGAGCAAGGAGGGGTACATTGTCTGCCTCACATGGTGGTTTTAACTATGGAATAGGTGAATCATCCCAAGGAGCTGAGAAAGAAGAAGATACTCAATAAGGTAACCTGAATCAACTATGCGAAATAGGATTTCATAGGAGTAGAGGTTACAATGGTGGTAAAGGAGGACCTTAAGTGTGTTTTAGGTGTGGTGTAGAAGGTCATCGAGCATTTGAATGCTCAAATTATAACATGAAAGAGCTGAAGCAAGGACAATATCCTAATTTAAACTTGGTCAAATATGAGAATGAGGAAGAAGGATTTGAATCTGAAGTCCCACCCTATATGGGGGAGCATCTTATCATACATAGGTCAATGTTGATCCCTGAAAAAGAGAAAAAGAAAAGTAGTAACAATGAATATTCTTGGGTCTAGAGAAATATTTTTCAAATGATATGCACTTTCGGGGGAAAGGTATGCCAAGTTATTGCTGATAGTGGCAGTTGTGAGAATATGGTTTCCAAAGATATGGTAGATAAGTTGAAATTACATAGTGAAACACATCCCCATCCTTACCGAATTGCATGGTTCAAAAAAGAGAATGAAGTCACCATTAATAAAATATCTTTGATCATGTTTTCCATCGGTAAGAATTATAAAGATGAAGTATGGTGTGATGTCATTTCAATGGATGCATGTCGTATGTTATTGGGGAGGCCTTGGAAATATGACAAAAAACGTCATGCATGATGGAGAAAATAATACCTACACCTTTTGGAAGAATGGATTCAAAGTTGTATTATTGCCCCTTAAGGATGAGGAGAAAGCTGAGAATATGTTGTTAGAAAAATGGGATTGCGGAGCAATAAAACCAAACAAATGTGGAAATAAAACATAGAATATACATAATACAATAGAGACACATATATACGTGGTTCACCCGGTGTGGGCTATGTCTACCAGACAAATTTCAGGTCCTTCCTTTATTACTATCCAACAAATGAAGGGATACAACCTACATAACACCCGTTGTAATGTCCTCTTCTTTCTCTCACAGTATCCTCACTAAGAATAAAATATTTGCAATGATGCATAGCCACAATACAATGTACCTCATACAATAGGGTTTTCGTCTAAGGAAAAAAACCCTAACATAAATTCTACCATAAGATATGCAACCTTATAATGAATGGTCCAGATTTAATATGAAATTACAATATACATTTACAAATCAATTTTTCCTTCGGGGGCTTCCCTCTCGAAACCTCATCAGGGAACACTATCCCCTGAACCCTCGTCGGGGGCCCTCTTTCCCTCGGACCCCACAGAGGGGTTAACCCCCCTCTATAGTCCCCCGTGTGGAGGCATGTACATTCTTCCAGGGTGTAAAATCTTCATGGTATATAAACACAGATGAAAAAAAAGACCCATGAATCAAGAAGATAATTAGGATCCACAACCAACATATGTTGTCGGAAAAAGAGATTGTTAAGGAAACGAAGGAAGCATGATTTTGCTATGCATTAATAGTGAAAAAAGGAGCTGGGGAAGACATACCAATCCCTACTGAAGTGGCCAAGGTACTAGAAGAATATGTTGATGTTATTCCTAATGAACTGCCTGATGGTCTTCCACCAAAAAGAGATATTCAAAATCACATTGATCTAATCCTAGGATAATACTCCTCACGGGCTCCTCCCTCTTCCTCTGACCACGAGGGTTAACCCCTATATAGTCCCCCTCGCAGGGAGGTATAATACGTACATTCTTCCGTGGTGTAAAATCTTCATGGTATATAAACACAGATGAAAAAGACCCTATGAATTAAGAAGATAATTAGGATCCACAACCAACATATGCTGCCTTAAAAGAGATTGTTAAGGAAACGAAGGAAGCATGATTTTGCTATGCATTAATAGTGAAAAAAAGATCCGGGGAAGACATACCAATCCCTACTAAAGTGGCCAAGGTACTAGAAGAATATGTTGATGTTATTCTGAATGAAATACTTGATGGTCTTCCACCAAAAGAGATATTCAATATCACATTGATCTAATCCTAGGATAATATTTACCCAATCAAGAATCCTATAGATGAGTCCCACACAACATGCATAACACAACCATAAAGTGATAGAACTTATAAAGAAATGTGTGGTAAGAGAGCACTGAAGTCCATATGTTGTATCGCCATTGTTGAACCCCAAGAAGGATAATATGTGGAGGATGTCCATAGATATCGAGAAATCAATAAATTACCATCAAATATTGGTTTCCTATAACACACTTGGAGGATGCCATGATAATGTATGTTCTATCTAGAGCTAAATATTTTAGTAAAATCGATTTGTTAAGTGGATACCACCAGATCTAGATTTGCTAAGGGGATGGATGGAAAACTGCCTGCAAGACTAGGGATGGACTATATGAATGGATGGTGATGCCATTCGGGCTATCCAATGCACCTATTACTTTCATGTGGTTGATGAATACTGTGCTTCGACCTTATACTGGTAAGTTTGTTGTCGTTTATTTTGATGACATCCTAGTTTTTAGTAACAACAAAGAAGATCACTTGCAACATTTAAAAATTATATTGGATATGTTGAGATAATATCATATTTATGAAAACCTAAAGAAATGTAGGTTCCTGCAAGAAAGTTTGGTATTTCTAGGTTTTTTTATCTTGGCATAAGGAGTCAAGATGGATTCAAAAAATGTCATAGAAACTTTGGAGTGGCCTAGTCCTAGGAGCATAACATAGGTAAGATGTTTTCATGGGTTGGGCATCTTTTACCAAAAAATTATTTGAAATTTTAGTAGTATTGTAACACCCATAACAGATTTCACCAAAGGAAAGACATTCATGTGGACCAATGAAGCTGAGAAAAGTTTTAAGTTTCTAAAGAAGAAGGTAATTGAGGCACCTATATTAGCCTTACCATATTTTGATAAAGTGTTTTAGGTAGAATGTGATTCTTCACATGTATAAATTGGAGTTGTACTTAGTCAAGCAGGTAGACAAATTGCATTTTTTTTAGTGAAAAGTTGAATGAGGTAAGAAATAACTACTCCACATCTGATGTAGAATTTTATGCGATTGTGAAAGAATTCTGATATTGGAGGCATGATTTAGTACCACAGGAGTTTGTGTTATTTACTGATCACATTGAATTAAAATATGTAAACACCCAAAATAAATTGAACAATAGACATGCAAAATGGGTATCTTTCTTACAAGGCTACACCAAGTTTTTTCTGAAACACAAATTAGGATGGTAGATTCAAATTTCAGATGCTTTGATTCAACGCACTGTTCTTTTGACAACAATGGAAAATCAATTAATTGGGTTTGCTGCATTGAAGGATCTCTATGAACCTGATAATGATTTTTGGGAGATTGTGGAATAGTTGAAGAATCCATTCACTGGGAACATGGATCTTACTTAGGATGAATATTTTATGCAAGATGGATACCTCTTCAAAGAAAAATAACCATGCATTCTAATCGATTCTATGAGAGAAAATATTATTAGATAACTTCATAATATTGGTTTGGAAGGACATTTTGGAAATGATAAGACACCAAAATTGATCGAAGATAAGTATTATTAGTTGAAGATGAAAAAGGATATAACCATGTATGTGGAATGGTGTAGGATTTGAAAAATGGCTAAAGTACACTCACAAAACATAAGGTTGTATCTTCCATTACTATTTCCCACAGACCCATGGACATGTTTGGGTATGGAATTTTTGTTGGGGCTCCCAAACACACAACGAGGTAATGATTCTATTTTTTTGGTTGTTGATAGGTTCTGTAACATGGATCATTTCATTGATTGCAAGAAAACTAGTGATGCATCGAGGGTGGAAGAATTATTGTTTTCAAAAATTGTTAGATTGAATGGAGTTCCAAAAAATATTACCTTTGATAGAGATACTCGGTTGTTGGGTCACTTTTGGAGGACTTTATGGAAGAAAATGGGGACTACATTACAATTTAACAGTACCTATCACCCCCAAATAGATGGAAAAAATGAGGTAGTAAATTGGAGTTTGGGAAATCTGTTATGGAGCATTGTTGGAAAGAAGCCCACATAGTGGGATTTGTATTTACCTCAAGAATAATTTTCCTACAATAGTTCAGTGAATAGATATACACGTAAATATCCATTTCAGGTTGCTTATGCTATAAATCCTATGGGTGTTCTATATTTGGTGCAACTACCACTTGGGGATAGGATAAGTGATGACGAGGAATCATTTGCAGAACACATTCAACAATTATAGAAACACGTGAGACAAAAGCTACAAGCCAGTAACAAATAGAGTAAAATTATAAAAGATGCTCATCGATGATATCATGTATTCAATGAAGGTGATTTGGTGATGGTTTATTTATGGAAAGAGTGGTTTCCTAGAGGAACCTACCACAAATTGAAGTATAAGAAAATTGGTCCTTGCAAGATTCTCAATAAAATTAACGAAAATACTTATAAGGTCCATTTACCATCTGATCTCAATCCCCCCCCCCATGTTTAACGTTTCTGATTTATATATATTCCATGGGGATGATATGGGTGATGATAGTGAGGTGGAGGTGGAGGTGGATTGGAAACATGCCATTCTGAGCAAAACAAATAAAAATATTGTGCATATATTAGATAAGAAGACCCTTCATACTTGACAAGGCCAATACAACAAATATCTAGTCTAGTGTGAAGACGTAGCACCAGTAGAGAGTAAATGGATTATAGAGGGGGACTTGTTGAACCTAGATCTTGTTATGTGGTACCAATTTGAAGATAATAGCTCACATGGGATGCATTCTTTTCAACTAGAGGAGAATGATGCAGGGATTTTCGTGGGTCATAACATTTGAATCGATTATCCATTTGGGATTAAATTTTACAGGGAGTTGTGTATCAAATATTTCACTTCCACGTCGATTTGATCCTTCAAATTAAAACTTGTTTCAACACATTTATGGAGGATGATGTAGATATGAATGATTCATCTTCAATATCATGTGCTATCTTCCTGTGTTCTATTGTGGAGGAGGATGGTGTCTGCATTCTTCCCAATTGCAGAAATTATTTTCATACTTCGTGCATTGACCAATGGCTTGTTCGATGTCCTGTCAAATATTCATTCCCTTTGTGCCGAGCAACCATAATTAGTGATGTAGGAGCATTTTCAGCAAGTACACGTGGCAGGACAACTTATCGCCCGAGGACCAATCCAGAGTCTTTAATAATAGAACTCAGAGAAGTCAAAAGGCAGAGTTATAAGAACTCGCGAATCGTAAAGTCGTGATTTGATCACAGTCGCTGATCGAAGGAGAAATCTGGACCGTTGATTGTCCAAGGAGATATTGGGAGTTCAGATATAGGGAGAAGGGAGGTGAGTAGTCTTCCAACTTCACAAAATGCAAAGTCTTGATTTGCAAAGAGTTGATCTGAGCCGTCAGATCACAGGGAGTTGTGAGTTGTTGATTTAGTGCACATGAATTTCGGGATATCAGGGATCGAAGGAGAGAAGTGATCAGCCTTCCAACTTTGTGAAATGCGAAGTCCCACTATGGGAAAAGAAGATCTGGACCGTTGGATCGCGGGGATTGTGGACTGTTGATCTGAAAAGAGGAACTCACAAGTTCAGGATTCAGAAGGATGAGCAAGTGAACTTCGTGAGACACAAAGTTGCGAAACGTGAAATTGCGAAGCACCTTTCATTTAGGCGACTAGTCACAACCATGGTCACGTAGAGGGAGGGGCTTAACCAGGAGAGATAGTTCCTGAATACGAAGAAGATTTAAAAGTGTTAAGGAGAATCCTGCGGGATCCATAGAACCTGTGTGTTAGGAAGAAGGGGGGCCTATTCAGTCGATTGAAGGTCCTTGAGGGACTGAAGAGTCAATTAGACTCAATTTCTTAATCGATCCTAGACCCGGAGGTCACAAAATCCTTAGGAGCGAAGGGGGTTCCGCATCAATTAACAACTACCTCACTTCATCACAAGAAGAATAAAACATGTTGCGATATTACAAGTTCAAGTCGATGAGATACGCAAGTCCTGAAAAATGGAGGCGAATTCTCCTCTGATTTTGGTGCCCATTTCCCTTTATCCCAAAATTTGAGCTTATTTGGTCAAATTTTCATTTCCATGCAAAAATGAATACCCTAAAATATACTTAGATATGTGTTACATTAACATTATAGTGATTTACTAAACTAACATACCCCTAAGCGGAAGTAATTTGAGGGAGGTTTTATATTAATGTTGTGAATTGGGATTATAAATATATTGCAATTAAAATGATTGTATTTTAACTTAGAGGGAGGTTTCATATTAATGTTTTTAATTGAGATTATAAAGATATTGTAATTAAAATGATTGTATTTGAATTTAGTTCATTATTTTGATGGTGTTTGGGCAAGGCGTCTCAATGTTTATCAAGACAACATGTAATGGTTCACCACTCCATCCATTGAGTAGACACACAACATTTGGCATAGCAACCTTTTACCTCAAACCTTTGTGCCCACTTAAAAAATGTTCCCATTCAAGAATGTAAGTTTCCATAGTTAGTCATAATGTTGGAGAATTTTTCTGGATAAAGCTGTGTTTGTGGTTTTTAAAATGTCCATTGTTTCGAGTGGAAACTCCACCCATAATCAAGGACACCAGGTTTATATAAATAATAAGCATATCGATAAATACCTTCATGCTAATTCACATCACCAATCGGCCCAAAAATTCGATGTCCTTAAAACCCTGATTACTCTATCCATCTGCATTTCTTCCGCTCAATTCCTCGCAAAGGAAAAAACTCACCTAATTAAGGCCTTCTTGTTCAATGGCTACTCTTGGCTCATTCGATAAGCTATTGAAAATGAAAAATACCCTAATAACTTTAATCACAAAGATGGATACAAACTTAGCCATTCATAGAAATCCACCATTCACCAACTTGATCATTACGATTCCTTTATTTGTCTTCAAACGTAGTTCTATTCCCCTTCATTCCTCCTCTACTATACCTGATCCCTTGGTTTCATTTTTCTCCTCCAAGATTTATTATTTCCTTAATCACTCTTTGTTTATTCAATTATCACCATTACATTTGTTCTCTTTAATTAATTAAATATTTTTTTTTCCAGAAATCTTACTACTATTCTCTACAACAACTAAGTTTAATTCTTAAAAAAATTGTAATATATATCAACTTCTTTGTAATTATTCAATAATTATTAAGAAATCGTATTATTATTATTCCCAAAAACTCATTATTACATCTCAACTACTAACTCAAATTTCCAATATTACTCTTTTCTCAACATCTCATTTTCCCCAATTTTTAATTTCAACGACTATTTTGAATCCGTTAATTAATTCTTCTCTTTCAATGGTCACTTATCTCCCCTCCTCTTTATATTCACACCTCGACACTCGTTTCCAACATCTAATTTGTTTGTGTCACTGATGATGGGTGGAGTGTTCACTCGAAACATTAGATGTTTCAACACCACAAACACAATTTTATCTAGAAAAATTCTCCAACATTGTTCCCATTACCATCCATAAGCAAAGACCTTACATAAATCCTCTAAAACACCATCTATCTTCCCCTTGTGCATGTATATAGATATATATTTCTAATTATTAGAACTAACTTTATTATTTTTAAAAGATATCCATGTTCTTGAAGAAGTTGTTATTTTTATTAACATTATTTAGTATACTACTTGGTTATGGATAGGCTAGCCACATTATTAGTGAAGCTATGCATTTTACTCAACATTTCTTACTCGAAGTCAGTTTTAAAAACTATCCATATTATTGAGAAAGTTCTTAGATTTCATAACAATAATAATGTATTTATATGTAATGCAAAAGTCTTTGTTTGAACCCAAAGAGTGTATAATTTATGTTTGATTTTGCAAAGATCAATCTATTTACCAAATCCATTAGATTAACGCAAAAAAAGTTTCATTGTTTACAAAAAATATTGACAAACTATTTATTAGATTCATTACTTTAATGCAAAAAACATTTCAGTTTGTTGAAGGATATTTATAAATGATTTTTCATTGTGTACGCAAGATATTTACAAACGATTGGTCCTTTATTTACCATATTAAAAAAAAAGATACTAAATTGATTTTAAAGATGTCACTATATCATTATCTATCCCTTTATATTGTTTGAAAGCAACATGTATAGCTGCTAGCGGGAAAATGCCCCTATAATTGTACTAGGGTTTAAAGTATAGACAGAGAAAATGACTCCCTAAGAATCAATCTAGCTTCTACACTACCCCAAACATACAAAAATAGATGAAAAAAAAGAAGTGAGAGAGAAGATCGATAACCGTACCTTTTATCCGATGTTTGGTGATGATGTCCTCAAGCTCTGTAGCTCACAAGGTTGCAAGTCTCCTCCCAAAGCTAACCTGCATCAAAAACTAGGAAAAAAAGGCTACAACATGTTATTTCTATTCATAAATTAGGGTTAGATATCAATTGTTATGTATAAATCAAATAAAACATATAAAACATCATCATTTGGGACAGGGAAAAGAGATTATTTTATTCATTAATCAAAGATTGAAGCTTACAATTCTTGCAGGACAACACTCCATGAACCTAGTCCGGGCTCCTCTTAACAATGCTCCAAGTGCACCTTCAATTAGCCTCTTCTCACAATCTACTGATCACCTCAAAGGAAGGGAGTGGATTGTATGGAAGAAAATGGGCTAGAGAGGGGATGTTGAGGCAATAACTCACAAAAGGTTGCAAATGCTTGGGAAAGGAAAGGAAGGGAAATTGGGTAGAGTTTCACCGTTCTAATGCTTGACTGTGGAATGAGACCCCAAGACCTCCTTTTATATGCCAAAATGATGGTTATTTGGTTGGGAAATGGGATATAATAGGTGAATTGGTTGGGATACCTCCAATAGCTCATAAATTTCATCGAATTCCTTACAACTTTTTAATTTTTGCAACTTTTGGAGGTATACATGGGCTGTTTAGTGCGAAAAAAGCATATGTACACAGGATATCTATCATGAAGCAAGCGTATGTACATGGGAAATAGTGCAGCAGGGCACGTACATGCTCTAAAAATTGGTTTTTTAAATAGATTTCCTCAACAATGACTTGAAAAATTATGCAAGTACGAAGGCCAATGCCATGTATGAATGAGTAGGGAATTTTAGGGCTATAACATATTCCCCCTAATGTATTAGGTTAGAAGAGAAACTAATGGCTGAAATACATTACAATATCTTCACCAATGAGAATGCACGAAATCGAGTGAGCCTGGGACCAGAGTTCGAGAGGTGCCATCTGTAAAACAACAATTGTCTCTCTGAGGCGTGCATACCCATGCTCGAGATGAGATAAATCATGGTTGTGTTGGGCCCCAACAACTCCCCTTATATTTTTACAAAATTTAAAGGGCCCCTATTAGAATCTTGATAATTATAATGATCTACAGAATCAACCTTTTCAAATAGTTCCATGCCTTGGCTTGCTTTGAGACAAAATTAAGACATTCACTATAGTATGAAACATTCATTACAAGAGTATATGTCAAAAGTTAGAAACGAACATAAAAATCTCAATTTAAACAAAAACGTTACTTTTTATTAAATGTTTACTTTCGTTTAAATTATGATTATATGTTCATTCTTTTGTTCATTAGCAAGTTTGACTATTTTGAATAATGGGTTCAATACTTCATCAAATAATATCTTGGTTGGTTTATCATTTTCATGAAATCATTTGGTGATATTAATTAATTAAATTATTTTTTCATTTTGCATCTCATTTCAAAATAATAATAATCAAAGAATTATTTATTATTTGTTTGATTTTGTAAAAAATCAAAATTAATGTTTTTTCTCCATTAACTTGAAGCTTCTAGATCATATTTGAAAACAAATTATAAACAATGTTTGTTTATAAGTTATAGTTAGTTTAAATTCATTTTTTATTTTTCTAGATTTTGTTTTATTCACAATTTTTAG